>JARKIC010000894.1:0-177194 GCA_029378375.1 Mycena olivaceomarginata | reverse complement strand
GCCATCCAAACAGTCGATGCATGAGGTACCACAACGATCCAAAAGTTTTCAAGTACGCAAGAACAAGAAGTAAGAAATGTGGAACGTAAGTGAAAGGTCATCGTCCGCGGTTACTATCCGAGAGGTGAAT
This sequence comes from Mycena olivaceomarginata, assembly GCA_029378375.1. Classification (NCBI taxonomy): domain Eukaryota; kingdom Fungi; phylum Basidiomycota; class Agaricomycetes; order Agaricales; family Mycenaceae; genus Mycena; species Mycena olivaceomarginata. Next base: position 177,064 of record JARKIC010000894.1, on the reverse strand, counting down.
TGTGATGACAAGAGAGGGGGGAATGCGCACAGGATTTACGAATGACACTATTCAGAATCGGAGGAATCCTCACTGTCTTCTGCGTCTTCTTCATCTTCCTCGTCGCTTGATTATCGGGCCATGAGCGACTGGAGGAGAAGTTGGGAATAGAGGAGAAAGCATGGATGTAGGAATCCTTATCTCCTGAGCTTTCGCAAATATGCAGTGTGTGCAGCCTGCAGCCTGATTTCGATATGAACGCTGTGAGAGTAGCAATAGGATTGGGCTCAAGGCATAGCTCGGTTGTGTGGAGACTGCGGAGAGCCGGGGCAGTAAAGGCGTGAAGGAAACCTGGTACCGGCGCCGAAAGCGAGAGTGTCAAGGTTAATGACTCCAAAAAGGAAGTGTCATATCCGGTCCTGAGTGAACGTGTGAATCATGGGTCTGCAGATGCAGACCGCAGTGGATAAGGTTTTTGTCTGTTGTAAAATTGGAACACAATCGCTTGGGTGGAGGTAGTCCAAACGCAAAGAAGTCAATTGCCCCCAGGGCAAAGTCATCACCGAGCCAGTGAAGTCACAGACATCGAGAGCAACAGTGCGGAGCTGAGGCACTTCATGGAATGTGAAGGTGTTGTCCTCGGCTACGCCTTCGAGCTTCAAATGTAAATGGCGGAGCAGAGGCATCGGGCCCATGATTTTGGAGAGGGCCGATACACAAACACGAAGGTGCAGATGCTCCCAGCGCGCACGGTGGGCAACGACTGCTGGGATCATTTCAGACAAGTGGGTATTGTTGATTTTTATGGAGAGAGGACCAGAACCGGTCCTCTTTATCCAGATTTCAGATATCTGGTCCTGTTGCTCGTACGGAATATGTCCCGTCAAGCCGATAGCTCTCCAGAGCGCAGGGGTGGCGAGCGCTACTTCTCACCATTTGCGACAGATTAGGGTCAGCCAAGTCGGCGAGCGAATTCCAGTAAGTGGTGGCGGACGGGGGTAGACCGGGAGGAAGTGGACGAAAATTTCGGACACGATCTCGTTCGGTAATTTCAGAACCGGGTACTTGTAGGCGTCTAGCCTCTCCTGTGCTGCCATTTTCTCGGCGCGCAATTGGGAAAGGGACCCGCGAGACCAGCCATTTGGTTCTCGAGATCGAGGATTTGAGCCTCCGTCTCTATGAGTCGAGCACGATCCGCTTCCATGTGACCGAGGGGAGACTGGCGGACCAAAACTTATGAGACATATTACGACTGGGATAAAATTGCTACGCACTTTTATGGCCGCAGGAGGTTGTTCGAGTCAAGAAACGATGATCAGTGGCAGTGCCGAGGGCCAGAAACTTTTACTTTCGTCTTTCATGGCTTCCTGTCGATATGCCCACTATAGCCTACACCACCGGAGGTTCCCCTCATCCTCACAGTCGGTTCGTTCTTCTATCTTGTCAACGTCGCTGAGGCCGTCTTCGCGCGTTTTGTCAATGCCGGACTTCTTGGCTCCCTTTGCGTCGGCATTTTGTTCGGGCCCAGAGGGTCTCCAATATCATCCCGGAGGCCATTCAGAGCGCATTCGTCACTATCGGATACATTGGGCTCCTCTTGATCGTTTTTGAAGCCGGCCTGTCCACCAAATCCATCCCTGCTGTTCGACAACATCCTCCTAATCTTGCGCTATCGCGCTCTCGGGCATGTTCCTGCCCATCGGTATATCGATGCTGTTGCTTCCTTTTGGATTGGTATCCATTACTCCAATCCTTCGCGGCGGGAGCCGCACTCAGTTCCACCTCTCTTGGAACAACACTTGCAATGCTAAAGCCTGCGTACCGGCGAACGCGGACAGGGAACCGTGCTAATGGCGGCTGCTCTTTTGGACGATATCGGCGGTCCTTGTAATCGCTGCTATATTATCGCAGCTCTCGACAGCCTCGTCCTTATCGTCCAACATTATCGTCCCGCCCCATCCTCGTCTCGCTCGGGTTCGCTTCGGAGTCCCGATTGTCGCGTTCATCTCGCGATCTATTCTCAAACGAATCCCGTGCGCCCCAAAATCCAGGCTGTTTTTACCCAATGCGCAGCTGTTCATCATGGCTGTCGCACTTTCCTGGGTTTGTCGCAGGGGCAAAGTACGCAGGGACAAGCGAGCTTTTCGGAGCGTATCTTCGCTGGGCGCATGCTTAACACACGTCTTCAGCCCCCTTTCCGATACCGTCTCCGCCGCGCCACCCGAATGTGGCCGCTCCGGTTCTTGCATTCGACAAGCACATCATGCCCATGCTCCAGGTGTTCTTTTCCCCGCTGTTCTTCGCCTCCATCGGAAGCGCCCTCCCTGTCCGATCCTTGGGCTCCGTGGACGGCTCGTCGCGCGTCATCTGGCGCGGCCTCGTCTACTCCCTCTTTATGGGCCTCGCGAAGCTCTTCGTGGGGCTGTGGCTCCTCGTCTGGCCAGATCGGGTCTCTGGGCACGGGTGGTTCGGTCGCCGCCTTTTCCCATCCCATACTCCACGCGAAGGCGAAGAAATCGATCTAGACGAGAGCCCTTTAGTGCCAGACGAAACGGAGCTCACGCGTACCCGTTCCGCCGCGCTCGTCGGCATAGCGATGATGGCGCGCGGGGAGATCGCGCTGATAGTTGCGGAGATGTCTCGCCCTCTGCTGGGTATTCACGAGCCTGGGCAGGCGTCCGAGCCGTTCGCGATCGTTATTTGGGCAACGTTGTTGAATACTGCTGGCGGGGCTGTGTTTCTTGGACTTTTGTTGAGACGGCAGAAGCTTATAGGGGAGGGACGGCGTCGGGAAAGTGAAGTTGCCGTTGCAACTTGAGCAGGTTAGCATTGTGGGCGAGAGTGGGTATGGGAAGGTTGAGGTGGGAGCTAGGGGAGGAGCAGAAACTAGAGAGCGAATGCAAGAGATTTCTGCGAAAGCTTTGTGCAGCGGGGTAGAAGCAAAATGCTGTCTCGAGCTCAACTCGAGGCGGTGGTAAGAGAACAGAGATGTGAAGAAAGGAGCTTTTGGGTCAGCCGCTTGAGAAACATCCGTGTCTCAGTCCAAGTCAGCCACATCCATCGAAGGTCCGTCCGCAACTCATCCGACGCCAGAAACTTTCGAGAGTCCAGTAGCTCTTTGCGTGGTATTCAGATTAAGGCTCCAACCTTGTCGTTTTCGTTTGCAACCAACGGGTAAAATAAATGAAAACGGAAACAAACATTTGAAAAACCGTTTTAAACGTTTTAAAAAAGGATATTTTTCCGAGCCACAATATTAATGTGACTGAGTGAGATGTCGATAATTGAGATTATACATGACCCACCTTCATCCCATATCCCCTTAGCACACCCTGGGTCATAGTTTACCTATCGTAATGGAAATTGAAGGCCAGAGTCAGGTCAGGCATGGAACACGTGAGGAAATGTGGTCGGGATGAAGACAATGGCGGGGTACAGTGGTGTTTCGGGAAGGTTGCGGAGAGAGAATGCGAGGTTAAAAGTAGCGGGTCCGGTGGGATACGGTAGGCGGATGGTCGAGGTTCGATTTTGATGTTTTGGACATTTAGTGTTACAGTATTCACCGAAAGTATATGCGCAATTGGCAGACTGCCTATGCTGTGAAGAATCCTCCCACAAGCCTGCAATAGCTTGTGTAGGCTCACAAAAAGCATGCGAGATACATCACTTACTGGGGGGTAGGGGACATCCATTTCTCAAAACGTGAGAATGATTTTAGCCGAATGCCGGGACGGCCCGAGACGTAAAATTTAGAAAACATTGCTTGAGAGTATGAACTTTGACATATTTCAGCCTCTGTACACATGAACCATCACACAGTGAAGGCTCTGGGGTTTCAGCGATTTTTTTTTGGTCTGCCTTTAGCAGCAGATATGAAATCAGATGCATCATGCCGTCAGTGCCGATGGGATTGAAGGCGTTTAAACTTTGGTAGTGTGCCATCTCTGCTGAGGATTACTCCATTTTTCTGTGGCGATACCCATCCAGCATTTGAATCTCAACCAGATCCAGCTTGAGTTCGATCTTTCCGCTGCCGAGATTGATGGCGCCGCAAATGGCAAATCTCGGAGTCTGCCTTCGACAGTATTGCCAAGCCATTGCCGTTGGCTGACAACTACAAAAACACGGAATATTAGAAATGTTGTAGTACTGGCGCATTGATTATTGGGTCCGGTCTACATTTTGACCACCGAAGAGCGGTGTAGAGAGTGTTAGGAGCCAATCTGAATGAGTTCACTTGCCGGGACCAGTTACGGAAACGTCGGATCGAAACGTCAAAATGTTGAAAATTCAACCTCGACCATCCCGCCTACCGTAGGTGGGATTAACAAGGTGTTGGCCGGTGCTGGCGCTGCGATTGGGCTCCCTCAAAAATAATTGTTTAATTGTTTGTTTTATTTTTGTTTATCGTTTGTAAGGGTCCATAAAAAAACGAAAATAAAAATGGTTATAACCGTTTAAAAACATTTATAAACGTAAAAGGTTGGAGCCTTAATTGAGATTCACAAGATTTATTGTTAGAAGGACGGGAAAGACTGTCGGAAACGAGATTCACTAAACGAGCTTGAATGGGCCCGCTTTGCATGAATGATGGGACCCCACCATGTGACTATCGCGTCGCCTTCTGGGGAGCCAAAGCTGCCACAACATGATGCAACACCCATGGGCAAAAGCACAGAGAAAAAAATTATTCTCAGTTTGCAGTCAAAGAATGAAGCCTATTTCCGTTTGAGTCTTACTGACCACACATCAAGTCAATCAAATTCTAAACTCATAATGAACGGAAATCTGCAATCAATGCTAGATGAACTCTGCATGGATCTCTCCCGTTCGGGAGGTTGAGAAAGTCATTCACTTTGCTGCTATTCAGGAAGGATGTATATACAAATTATGGAGCAGCGATGCAAGAAACCCAACTAGAGAATTATCAGTGCATACAAGATTGATCTTTTGTAAATCATTTTGACAGGCCCTGCAAACGAAACTATGGAGTGAGCAGTGCTGAAAATTGGCAGAGAGTGTAACATACCCAACTTATCTGTCCTTCTCATCCCAGGAGGCTGAGATAGAGATCAAGTACTGTGTAAGAAGTAATACTCAGACGGGCACAATAAGGTGAACAGCTATATTGTATACCTGTAAGAAGTAATACCTGCGGGGTGTAGGTGGGGAGGATGAATAAAGACGATGAAGGGAAAAACCTCAGACAGGCACGATAAGGTGAACAGCTGAGGAATGTCCCAGCATATCAACGGGATATAAGAGGGACGGGCAAAATAGCCCGTATGAGTAAGATAGGTAGGAAACCTAAACTGACCAGTACATATTACGAGGGATGGATCTACACATGGGGATGCACTTATGTGTGGCTGCCGTACCAACTATACAGTCAAGCCCTACTTCAACACTCCTCCTGGCAAGAACAGGCATATAGTATCAGTAAAGTATGAAAAAATAATGAATGAAAGTGACCATTGACGAGGGAGAACAGAAACCCCCCCTCATGTTGAGCATCTCTGCTCCACTCCCCAACTCCGTAAGCCCCAGTGTATGGACAATTGCAAGATGTGTGTCATGGGGAAGGACTTCATGAAGATGTCTGCGAGGTTCTCAGCAGATGGGACATGCTGAAGTTCGACGTCCCCAGCAGTGACATGTTTGTGAATGTAATGCTCATGAATGTTGATGTGCTTCACGTGCACGTGGCCCTTCATGTCCTGTAAAAGTGCAGTGGCTCCCATTTTGTCACCATAGAGAGTGGCTAGGCACTCTTGGGGCATGCACAGCTCATCAAGGAAGCTATACATCCACATAACTTGCCTGGAGCTGCACATTGATGCAACATACTCCACCTCCGTTGTCGACAGCGCTACCGTCACCTGCTTCTTTGACAATCAGGAGACCGGTCCCACCCAACATCATGAAGACTTCACCAGATGTCGAGTGGTGGGTGTCCAAATTGGCGGCGTAGTCCACATCATACCAGCCGATAGGCCAAATCCTGCTCGCAACATCCCAACGGTGGATGATCTTGTAGTCGAGGGTGCCCTTGAGGTATGCGAGGAGGTGCTGCATGGCTTTCCAGTGTGCAGGTCTGGGATCCTGAAGGAATGCAGATAGGCAATCTGTCGAGTAGGTGATGTCCGGGCAGGTGGTATTCGCGGCATGCTGCATAGACCCTACAGCTTCACGGTATAGTTTGTCGGCCATGAATGCATGGTCGACGGGTGTGGACGGGCTCTACGCAGATGTAAGCTTGATACTGATGGGGAGAGGGGTGGATTTGGGATTGCAGTCTGACATCCCATAGTGTGCAAGCACATGCTTGATGTAAGGGCATGAGGAGATAGAAATGGTCCCTGTGGCTTCATCATACTCAATGGTCATGCCAACCAAAGTCACAGTGCACGGTATATCCATTATGTTGTAGATGGACTTGATCCCCACCTGGACATTGTTTGCAGCTGCTGGAGTGGATGAGATGCTGTCCAAGTTGTCTGTGTAGACACTGATAATAGATGTACCAGTGTCGGAGGACCTGATACAAGATAAAAATAGAAGGATCAGCACACAACCGAACCCAGCACAGTGCGGTAAGTGAGGGCTCCAAATCCTCAGCCCAGTTGTGGCTGGGCTGCATCATCCCATACAGCAAGTGCTTCATCAAGCATACCTTGCCCTCTTAGCCAGATATGACAAAGCCCTCCGGCTGCTACATGTACATCATCTCCTTCATCTCACTGTTGAGGTAGGCGCTGACAATGTCCATTGCCCACATCATCCAGCCCAGCTCGTTCACACAAATAGCCCAAAGCATGTGGAGCGACTTGTACCACACCATCCCAGCATACGTCTCGAAGAAATCAACGTCCAGGAGCTGCTAAAAGCCCTTTGCAACCAGATGAGCCTTCCACTTGATTATCACGCCCTCAATGTTGTACTTGACTACATAAACTGATTTGCAGTCAATGACATTTACACCAGCGGGAGGATCAAGGACCCAAACCTCATGGCCAATGAGAGACCTGTACTCTTTCTCCATTGGTGCCATCCAAACTTCCAGGTGCTCCATAGCCTCCCAAAAATTCTTTGGCACCGTTGAAGTTGAAATAGTGAAGGCAGCAGCTGCCCGGGTCCTGGCATGCATATTCGGAGTCTTGTGACCCGTAGCCCAGTTGGCACCAGAGGCTTTCACTGCAGATTCAAGGGCCTGCGCATCAAGGGAGTCCTGAATTGCCTTCAAGGGGATGGGAGCATGAGTAGAACAGCGAAGAGGAGCAGGAGCAGGAACAATAGGGATGGGATGACAGGAGCAATATCTGCACCAGAAGCAGGAGCAAGTTTGTCAGTTTCTGGCTCAGTGGCAGCAATGGGAACATGTGGTTCATCCTTGTCCTCAGTGCCTCCAGCTACATCTAGATCTCCCCCTTCTGGAGGAAGCAAACAGTGCCCAATGCCCTCTTTGAAGACGACATTGCGTGAGTTGAAGATTTTGCGTTCAGCAGGGTTCCAGAGATGATATCCAGCAGTGCTGTCATAGCTGACTAACACTGCTTTGATTGATTGTGGATTGAGCTTGCCGCTGGCTGCCTGAATTGGAACAATTTTGGCATATGCTGTCGAGCCGTTGTGAGGTCTCCAAGCATGCTACACATTGCTCGTCGCCTCATGGCCCCTGTGAACCATCTGCACGATGATGGAACGAGCTTGGACATACCCAACAGATCTTCCTAAATGGACTCTACATTACTGGAAGCAGCTTCCAAGCGAGACCAAAGCTCTCCCCACCATCCGGATGCCTTCTCTACCACTCAAACTCGCTCCTTCATCATTGTCAGCAAGATACGACCGTTCCCCAGAACTAGACTCCTTCCCATGACACCTGCGCAGCTGGCAACCTTCCGTAGACACACCTTCGACAAATGAGACCGGTCCTCTCCTTACCACATGGATTGTGCACCTCACTACTCGATCACAACCTGTAATTGTCGGCAGGGTACGACCGGTCCCCGGACCCCTTCCGTGTGTGGATGACCTTCCCTATTTCCATTTCTAGATGATCTCTCGCACTGGACAGACCTAGCACATGCCTGACACTGACCCATCGGAAAAGGCAGAGGTTATCCCGACACTGCCCTTTCCCCCGCTTCACACAATGTGTTGACTAGCTGAGGGAGACCATTCATCTTCCCTCTTTCCTGAACATTTGAGCACCTTCCAACGCGACCACCAGGCCGTGTCTGACCGTGCCTCACGTGCATCCAAAGACGAACGGTCTCCTCAGCAGAGGTGCCCAGTCTCCTGCCATATATGCTGTTAGATTTCTAGTTCAAAGGACTTTGATCCTTATATTCCCACAGTATTTGGTTCAATATAGATAAGATTTACACGATGCCTGTGAGGGCTTTGGGGTACAAGCTCGTAAGGTTTCCCTTTTGATATACTATCTATGATGGTCCGTGCGCGTGTACGAGTCATTCTCCCTGACTCGTACCGAGTCAATTCCATCCCCGAGTTCCCGGAGTCTCGGCATGACTCGGCCATGTGCCCGAGTGCATCCCGAAACACCTCATGATGTTCCCTGCCCCCTGAAGACACCTGTGACCTGCATGGCACCTCTGAAAATGTGGGAAGTCGTTGAGGAGGTATAAAAGGGAGCACATTTAGTAGGAGTAGTCAGTACCTTCCAGCCTGCAGAAGTAGCTTCTGGGGTGTTCTCCCCACTTCTGTACAAAGTCTCACTCAATCTATAGGGATAATCCCAGCCTTCCCCGATCTCGTACCTCTTGTGCACCCTCCTCCTTGCCCCCACAGCCAGAGACAGGCCACATCTCCTACATTCGCTTGTTTGTCGGTATCTCACCTCCTACACTTCCATCAGCAGGGTCCCTTCTCACCGGACCTGGTGTCACCTACCCAGGCTTCCTCGATTAGGATAACCATTTTCGCGAGCCTCGCTCTGTAGAAGACAGGCCTGGAGAGAAGCCATCACATTCAAATCACCATCTGTACCAATTGTCTCGCCACCAACTGAACAATGTTGGTGTCGTTGTCTGTGTGATATCCATTGTGCCTCCAGCGCTGGTTCTAAGGGGAAGAGTGCACCAAGAAAAGCAAGCAGGGCAACACATTTAGGGTTCCAGTACACTCGTACAGGGAGCCAGGTTTAGTATATTCACTTTCTTCACTTTGTTCAGCTGACAACAGATCCGCCACACTTGTTTGCACTCAGGAGATGAATGGTCTCCACATTTACACACACACACACACACACATTACACACATACCGGATTCATGCACCGACCTTCCTCAATATCATTTGACTATACTTTCCCCTCTAGAGGACGAACACAGTCGAATTTGAATCACATACTTTTCGATAGCGACACCGCAGTCCTTATCGCACCGTACACACAAAGATGTGCAACATCAGGTTTCTTGTGATAGAACATCTTGTATGGGGTCTTGCCGCCAGTGCACCGTCTCAAGTGGAACTACTAGAGGTAAGTTGCAGCTTCAAAAGCTGTTGGCCACATGCTCTTTAGCAGACCGGAGTCCAACAAAAGGCAACAGCTGAGCTTGAGGGTGGAACAAATACCACATTTGCTGAGTCCATTCTGGGAGGATGAATGAGGAGTGGTGACCTCCATGACAATGCCTGCCACCCCACAGAAATCGCACCAAAGGTCGTTGATCCATTCTCGACCTCTATTGATTCTAATTCTTTTAAGAACCTTCCTGGATTGTGTCTTCAGCTCAGCCTTGTACAGCTTGAAAGCTGCAAGTATCTCCTCCGCAGATTTGTAGGCCAGGTAATAAGCCCATGGAGCAGCCGTGTGACTTTCCACGATATAGAAAAGCCAACACTTACTGCCGACAGACACAACCTACACAGGGCCCCAGAGATCCAGGTAAGAGCACTCCCCAACCTCCTTCTCCACCTCACCACCACCATCAAAAGGACACCATGTCTGTTTTCCAAAAATGCAGTCTTCATATAAGCTGTCCGTGCCACCTTTGCACACATGGAGGCCGTTGACATGCATCTCCGAAATCAACACATCCAGCCCTATATTTCCGATACTGATGCCACGTCCCCTTGTCTGCTGCCACATCCCTTGATTTCACAACCCAAGCTGCTGCCACTGCTCCATCCTCCTTGAACTCCAGGATGTACATCCCATTCTGCAACATGGCTTCCATGAAAGGTACGCTGTCTGGCTTCTTGAATATGGCCTTGCCATGCCCAAACTCAACAGAATAACCCTTTGAGTTGAGTTTCGAGAGAGACACAAGATCAGCGGTGATGTTGAGAGTGTGTATGGTGTGGAAGAGGACTTCTTTCCTCTGTCCTTGGTACATGAATGAGTTTCACACCACACCTGTCACAAGGATCTGAAATTTTGATCCTTCAGCTGCTGTGCCCTTGCACGACACTGGAGTATACTTGGTGAAGTCCTCGTGCTTTCTGAAGCAATGTTCTGTCACTCCCGAATCAACAACAAAAATATCCTTCTGAGGTAGCCCTGCTGAAAACACTGCTACACCCTCACCGTATCCGTCAGGACCAGCATCAGAATCATTGGAGTTAGAGTCATCTGAGCCATTGGAGAAGGTGTTGAAGCCGCCATCTTCGTCTCTTGGTAGCCCTAACACACTTTGACAATGCTCTGAATACCAGGCAATGATATCAAAGTCATGATTGTGCACGAAGCGAGTGGGAATAAGGACGTCCTCATCAATCATATTGTCCATGATGATATGCTCTGTGTCTGATGTCTGATATACCAAGAACCACCGCTCCGACTGAACATGGTTGTCCCCAGGATAAGGCTGCCTGGCCTGTAAGAAAGCTTCGACTGCAATCTGCTCCAGGCTACAAGCCTCTGTATAAGGTACAACGGGGTCACTTTTCTCATCTGAGTTGGAGTTGCTGACGGACTGCAGATTTGGCATGGAGTTTGTCTTGTTGAAGATGAGTTTGAACTTGGATGGGATTATGGAAGCAATGTCAATGGTGTTGAAGGATTCAGTGGTCAAAGAGCTGATGCTGGATTTGGTGGAGCTGGGAGCAAGGTACACATCCAATAGGGACAGTCAGAGTACACACTTCAGATGCGCTTAACACATGTGCTTCAGATGTGCTTCAAGGATTTTCAAAGCGTGGGAAAAGCACATAAATCTTTAAGCACATCTGAAGCGTTGAAGCGCCTCCAGAGGCGCTTCAGGCACGCTTCAAAATGTGCTTAAAGTGTTCATTTCTTGCTTGACTCCTATGTACGCTACTTATCCTACACGCTGACTAACATATCAATAAAATTTGAAACTTGTTTCCTCTTTGCTCCCCTCGATCATGGCAACAGGGAAGACACCCAGGGCCGCCACGGTCTCGGACAGGGCTCTCAACGCCGCTGCTATCGCTGCCGCCAAAGGCCACGAAAGCACGACTACAACCAAAAAGAAACGGGGCTGCCCCAAGAAAACAGAGCCCGAGCCCGAGCCCAAGCCCGAGCCTGAGCTCGACATTGCCTCTGCTACCGAGGCTGACGGAGCAGACGAGATCAAGTAAGTACCTGTAAACGGGTTCTGGCCAGCACTAATCGAGTAAATAAGCTGGAAGGACGAGGATGGCATCGAGCTCACCTGGAAGCTGATTACGGCCATCGAGGATAATCAGCTCATTCGCGACAGCCTTTTCCCTCCTGTTGGTGTTCCAAAAATCACTGGGGGGAAGCCGAAGAGCGACTACCAGTACCAGTTGGCCACGTTGTTATTTGCGAAGCATCCCAAGTATGAAGCTGCATTTGCAAAGGCGGTGACCTCGAAGGATAAGAAACCGTGGTATACGAAGGTGAAGAATAGGCTTGATTAGTGAGTGTCTCGCATCTTGTAGATTCCTGCAGCCAATCACACTAATCACATATTAGTCTGGTCAAGAAGGCGAGAGGATACATAAACCAGATGGGACAGACCGGGGAAGGAATCGAGAAAGAAGAGGACATACATCCGGGGACTGCTTTCACCACGAAGTGGGGTACGTGGCCCAATTATTCCTGTGCGAGGACAGTCAATTTACATGTTGACATACAGATAAGATCAAGAAGGAATTCTCGTGGTTCTTCCATGTGCGCTCCTTAATCGAAGAGCGCCCCAATCTCATGCCAACTGGCCTCGGGAACAACGAGTCCGAGGTCGACCTATCTTTGCTTCTCACGAGCGACCGCGATGGAGATGACACGTCGAGCTTTGCCCCCGATGACACCACCGAGGGCCCAGGCTCTCCCACTGGATCAACGGCACCTGTTGTCGACGTCGACGATGACAGCGATTCCGACCTCCCTCCTCCTGCGCTCCTTGCTGCCCCATCCACCATACGCAAACACAAGCCATCCGAGTCCGGTGTCGATACTGTCAAGCCCGAGAAGAAGAAGACGAAGCCATCGCCTGGCGTTTCACAGCCAGCTCCCACGAAGACACCTGCCGCCAAGCCAGTTACCGCCAAAGACAAGTTTGCAGCGATGGCGGTCGCAGAGGAGCAGACGGCACAGCAGTCGCTCCAGGTCAGACAATCCAAGGTTATAGCACGGAAGGAGGTCGAGCTGGCACAGAAGGAGTTTGAGCTGGAGAAGCTCCGGATGCAGGGAAAGGCGAAGGTCGAGAAGGAGCGGGCCAGGCGGGAGATCATCGAGCTCAAGATGAAGCAGGAGCATGAGTATCGCATGGAACAGATGCGCATGGAGCAGATGCGAATGCAGGCCATGGGTGCCATGGGGCAGCGTCATGCTGGTCCAAGTACCTACACTGGCGGCCCTCAGACCCGTTTCAATCTTCCCTTCTTCTTCGACCCCGCTGCCGACACCAGTCTTGACTTTGAGTCCACTGCTTCTACCGGTTCCTTTGACGGTAGCTTTGATGTGTCGTCTACGTCTACGCACCCTTACGGTACCGGTAGCGGTAGCCCAAAGTGACCTATAGTGTACTTGTGTATAGTTGATACTCAATGTGAAGTTGGAGTTGTCGACATTGAAGAGAAATGGAAGAGAGCAAGGCTGAGTTACCAAATTTGGTAACTCGAAGTGGCGCCGTGGCGGCGTGCAAAATTCAGTAGTGCCGGTACGTTTTTTGATTCCTCAGAGCGGGGGGTACGTTGGATAATTATTAGGAAAATAAGGGCCAAGAGAAACCGAATAAATTCGACCTCCTGGGTGGGTAACTCAACTGGCAGACAAATTATATTACGAGAATCTCTGTTCTTCCACACGTCTCGCTGTTCTTCACCTTTGCCGCCTTTCCTTTGCCCGAAAAAGCTTCTCCTTCAGCTGTTCTCGAAGCTGTTTCCCCTCGTTGAGTCTATCCCCACCTCCTCGGTGTTCGACATCCAGCCCAGCATCGGAGGAGCCATCATCACTGGACATCCCTTCCGCAATAAATGGATCGGGATTGTCGGAGTCCGGGTCGTCACCGCCTCTTTCTTGCTCCTCGTTACGCATCGCAAACACATGAATGCCGATACAAGCAGCAACCCAGTACGTCGCAATTTTGTGGCTGGCCTGATCATGGATGTTTACACGGAGGTGCTTCAAAGAATGGAATCGGCCTTTGAGGAAGCCAATGGCGTGTTCTGACCGGATACATAGAATCGAAACATGGTTGTTGAAGATCTCGTTGTCAGGCAGGTCCCGCGCGGGCTTTTTGTACGGTGCAGTGAGCCATCCAGTGATCTGAATTGAATACACTTGTCAAAGGCGAACAATGTATAGATGATTAAATTACGGGATACGCCGAGTCCGCCCAAATCCATTCCCCATCTTCAAAGACAGTCTCGTGCTCTTGAGCGACTTTGGTACCGTTCCACGCAACCGCATCGTGGGTACTGCCCGTATGCCCGTAACTGAAATCGATTATTTGCAGGTTGGGCAAGTTAACGACCTAATGCAAGTCGGATGAGCACGGGAAATCGAAAGAAATAAAACAGTACGTACCTGTATATTCAGAGAATAATTACACTTGCGGTCAAAGTAGCTGGGGCCGTACCAAGTTGGCCGCTCATCGAGTGGAACCAAAGTACCGTCCACGAAGCACCACCCATTTCGCCAAGACCTACAGGAGTGATCGTGGACCCACCGCTTCGCCCTTTCCTTCTCCGCAGGTGTTGGCATGCGCACGGACTGCTGCATGAAAGAAGGTCGTAGAACTGCAGTCATAACTCGACGCGTGCATAGGTGGACTGTTCCCTTCCCAAGTCCTGCCCAGTTCGCAACCGATTGAAGACTTGCGGCATTTCCATCGTGGCCGAATCGGTAGAGGGCAACGGCGAGCTGTAGCTCCACGGCGAGCTGGGGGTGATTCAAGTTGTTGAAGAACACTGGATCATGCTCGAGACGAGCCACCAGAGCATCAAACGTCACAGGACTGAGACGAAGTGCCTGGCGAAAGTGGTCCTCACGCCCGGCTTTGAGTGCGGTGAGGACATGGTGAAGATACGAGGGGCCGCGGGGGAGCTTGTTTCGGGGATTCTCGTATCTGTTTTCATACATCCTGTCAATCTCCTCCCGGACGAACCGCCGCAAATCGGGTGGGCGCTGGACAGAGTCGTCGTCTGAGGCTTCTTCATCATCACCGTCTGCCCCTGAGTCGGACCATTCCCACTCCGATTCGGAGGAAGACATCCTCGAGCTCGTTCCTACAGACCGAAGATCCGGCATAGAGTCGTTTTTGGAGGATTCCGAGGTGAAGTCCGTGATAATAATTGAGGACTCGTCGTCCAGTAGATCACTGGCAAAACACCAGTCTTCACCCAGGATATCAGCCCAGTCATCGCTGCTGGAGCTATCCTGTGAATCTCCATCCAAGCTGTTGCCAGAGGAAAGCGATGAGAGGCTGACGGTGGCTGCATGGCACGAATAGCGTAGACTTTCTATGTGGTTTTGGCGCCAAAGGCGGGCTGCAGCGCACCGACGTAAGAAGATGCGATGTTGTCGGGCTTTGTTATAGCGCACATACGCCTTCAAAAGCGCCTTCTCCCGGGCTGCGCGACAAAGTGCAGGAGGCATCCGGCAAGATTTGGCCTCCGAACAGCCACTGTGGTGAGATAATCATATTTGAAGCACATCTGAAGCACATCTGAAAAAGGGACGGTCAGAACAAATTGGTGCTTATCACACGCTTATGATGGCAAATTAAATCTTTAAGCACTTGTGAAGCACATCTAAAGCACCGGGTTAAGCGCATCTGAAGCGCGTACTCTGACTGTCCCTAATGATGAGGTGGTGACTATGCTTGCTGACAGCACAACAGGGATAGCTGCATCAACCACCTCGCCCCATGACATGAGCGACTCGGGGGATGCGAGAACTTCCTCCCCACCAAAACTAACCACCTGGAAACCACTTACATTGTAGACATTAATAACAGCTGGAACAGTCCACGCTGTGAAGGCGAACATTTCAACAGTGTTTGCAACTGCTGCTATGGGCCACTTCCCTTTCCACCATCCTGGCCATTGACCTTCTTTCCCACCACCAGGCCAGAAGCAATCGGCAATTGTATGGCCTTTCTTGCCTGGGGCGCCACAGCTTGCATTGGTGCACACAAGGTTCTTGTGAGCCACACGATGTGCATCACGGTCTTTGTAGGTGTTCGCTGCAAGGCATGGGTGGGATTAGCAGAAGACAAAGGTACACAGTTGCTCAAGTGCTTGGTGTGCATTGTGACAAAGCTGATAACCTCGGAGGACGTCTTGAAGGTGTAGAGGACAGGTATGATGTTGTCCCACTCTTCGCTGAGCAATGAAATGAAGATGGAGTGGAAGCCGGTGTTCTCAATCTTGGTGCCCATGTCGTTGGCAACTTGCCAAAGATTGCCAAAGGCAGGCAATGTGCTCGGGCATTGGAGTGCCAGGGACTAGGTATGCATTGTACAAATCACAAAAGGCATTAACTAACCCCATCTCGGTGACTTTATTGTGATTGTCCTCCAATGACTTCATGGCTTCTGCAGCAGTTCCATTGACCTTCAGACCCAGCCCAACTGGATTCTTGATGTTGAGAATGAGCATGGCAGTTGCAATCGCAATGCATTGCGATGCTTCCACTCCTTCTACAATGGTGTCAGGGAGTAAATGCTGGTTGGTCGAGGGGTAAGGCAGTCACTTGTGCCATCATTCCAGCAGCGGGTTCAGGTAGACACTGAATCTTGCCGTCATATAGCCACCCCAGCCACAGGCTTTGGCGAGGGCCACGATCTTGGTTTTAAAACCACTGTAGCCTGTACCATTGAACTTCTCCCCATCTGGGAGCAGCAGTACACCGGTAGAATTCGAGGTCATTTTGTCAGCAGCAAAAATATATTGCAAGTAATCTTTAGTTACTCTGTGCATGAGTATATTCTGAAGCAAGTTTAGGTGATGGGGCCAATAACCTGTAAGAAGTAATACTCAAACGGGCACGATAACGTGAACAGCTATATTGTATACCTGTAAGAAGTAATACTACAGGATATAAGTAAGAAGAATAAATAAAGACAATGAAGGGACAAACCTCAGACAGGCACAATAAGGTGAACAGCTGAGGAATATCCCAGCGTATCAACGGGATATAAAAGGGACAGGCAAAATAGCCCATATGAGTAAGATAGGTAGGAAACCTAAAGTGACCAGTACATATTACGAGGGATGGGTCTACACATGGGGACACACATATGTGCGGCTGCCATGCTGACTATATGGCCAGTCAAACCCTACTTCAACATACTGCATCAACATATGTATGGAGCGACTGACTTGCCTCCTAAGATCTATACTGCCACCATTTGCGCAGGTCAGTAATCACCTTCCATGTTACCTCCTTTGATGGCCCTTCTGGTGGCTCAGATGCAATTTTAGCATATTGGGATCCTGATTTACTCTCCAAGAATTCGACAATCCACTGGCCCATTATGGGTATGTTGTCCATCTTGATCTGAGCCTGCACAGCTGACATGGCCACCGAAACACGGGTCTCACCATATTCTTTGATGAGCTGATCCACGAACCCACTTGGTGCATCCTGAAACTCAGGAGCTGTTCCCAGTACTGCCATGATGCACTGTTTGTCCCCGGTAGCCATGGCTGCCTGCACGGCAAGGCGGAAGACAAGGTGTGTTATGAACACGGGACTCTTAATGTGCCGGGGACCAGTGGGGAAGAAAACATAGGAGCAGAATGGAACAGCTTCAAGAAAGTTTATTTGCCAGAGAAGGGCCTGGGATCGTGTGTATCCGTCGCGAGCTGGCCCCATCTTTGTCAAGAAGAATATCTCAATGGAGGGCACCTCGGTGGAGAAGGTGGCATTCTGGACAACTCCGGGAGCCAGTCCTTCCCACAGACTTTTTTGTGGTTCGGCCAGTCCGATTTTGACAGGTCCTGCAGAAAGTTTGTTGGTGAACCAGTATTTCCGACACCCACCTGGAGCAGTAGAAAACTTTGTGTGATGCCTTCTCATTGCAATTTTGACAGAC
Source organism: Mycena olivaceomarginata (assembly GCA_029378375.1). NCBI lineage: Eukaryota > Fungi > Basidiomycota > Agaricomycetes > Agaricales > Mycenaceae > Mycena > Mycena olivaceomarginata. The sequence goes on along the minus strand of JARKIC010000894.1, from coordinate 159,589 downwards.
CGAGAACCGGGCACCATTTCCTTCTCTGTCTCCGCAGCCCTCGCATGTGCGCATGCCCCAGTGCAGTGGGGTCAGTTCATTCTCGTTGGTTTTAATCACCCGAGGAATTCCGATGACAGATGAAATGGTGTTGTACAGGAAAGAGACTACACAGCATTCAATATTGAACAATACACCCAGTTGAGGGAATTTACTGTACAATTTCATTCAATTCAGTGGTCATGCATCACGCACCCCCTGTGCTGCGATCTCGGTCACTGGTCACGGCGCCCAGTGCCGAATGTAAAATGTGTGACATTGGGGCTAAATCTCCCTTGGAGATGCAAAAAAGGCAGGATTTTCGAAAATATTCATCTTGAATGCCGAATTTTTGGAGGGGTCACGCCAAAACTTATTGGTTGCCAAAGTGCCGAATCGGTATTTTGAGTCACGGGTCACAACCCGTGCCGAATTGAATGAACTTGTACAGTATTATCCAGTATTATTATTAACAAAGAGCACGGTGAGCCGCAAAGTTGATTCGGCGTTCAACTGGGCGCCAATGTAACGCGGTCGAAGTGGTGCCGGAGCGGAGTTTAAAAAGCTTCGGACAGACAGCGTACTAATTTTAAAGAAAGGTAAACAAGAGTGGTAGGCCTCGGGTGATCGAGCAAGACACTAGCGTGGCTGAAGTAGATTTGTTTCCCGGCAAGAGCCGGCAAGTGGTGGCGGAGGCTAATGAGTGCGTAGGTACCGAAGTTATTGGCATGATTGACCAAAAGTTAAATCTAGCCAGTTTCAGACAGACAGGCGGGATGGTATAAAGAGGGAGATTACCTCAAGGGGCGGAACCAATTTTTGGCGACTGCTTACGCTCGTAAATTTAAATTGACCATGTCAAGTTTCAACGCGACAGGTACCATACGCCGAAAATGTTTGTCGGACTAACCAGGACACGCTTAACTACAGTTTAATCCTCCAAGTTCAAGCTCAATTCCAGCTATTGGCGTACCAGACTTGTTATGCTTCGAATCTGGCCGATCCACTGATCCGAGTTCGTTCGCTTGAATACGTCCTATTGTCATTCATTTTCACTGCGATGCGATATGTGCGTATCAGAGTATACTCACATCTGCAATCTAACCTACTACCGCGATCGGGATTCAGCGAGGTGCTTCATCGCCGCGGCCAACAGAGTTTCTCTGTCGATCGCCGCCCGACAGTCGATTGGCATTCAGAACGCGCCCAACGAGGGATGGGGGGCTCTCGGGACAAGGGGCAAGCAGTGAGGAGATGGATTCATATTAGCACGCTCTCCGGGGCAGCTGACTATCCGCTGAATCAAAGGGCCTAGCCAGCGCGAGCCGCTACGGGAGACTGGCTGCCTCAAGTTGTAAATGTAACAGCTAATATTACAACGACCTTGGGAGATTTTCCTCAACGTTGAGTCCTTCACGAATAGTCTTTGGACAAGTCAACTTGCAGGGTGAGATTCAACTTGAGAGAGGCCGTCTTGGCGCCGGGACCAGGTAAGAAATTCTAGAAATTGGCATAGCAGCAACAGCGCTGTGTTGGACTTTGACTTGACCATGATTCTTCCTCTCCAAGTCAAACACAACCATTCTATACATGGAAACGGGATCAACAGAATGGCTCCAATACGGATCTAGGATTTAAAGGAATCGTAATTGTCGTAAATCTCCTTCAGTATAGTCGAGTGCTCGTCCTCAGCAGCTTTACGTCTGGAAAAAAAAAGAACAACTCAGTATTCTATCAAAATTCCGAGTCAATCCACACACCTAATGTTCCCTTTTTCCTACACGCACAAGAACTTATCGTAAGTGATCGCCGCACAGAAAAGTAACCGAAAGCCCTCACCGTCGTCCTCGGCAGGCTCCCAGCACGTACGGAAACAATTTGCAGCGCGCTGTTGATCCGTTCATGAGGAATAAGTCTGCTGTTGAAGTCCGCGATGCGTTCAAGAATAGCTATTTTCAACACGCCCTCGGCCGAGGCCGAGTCAATCGGCTGAATGGGTTCCACGAAAAGGATAATAGCGGGTTTATAGTGTCCGACGACGACGCAGTTCTCTACAAGGTCTGCACAACTCGTGAGGACATGATCTTCGATCGACCTGGATGCAACTCGTTGGTTAGACTGTCGATTTTTCTTGGCTAACCCGAACATTCACGTACTTGGTGTCGCAGAAGCTGAGGTGTTTTCCGGTCCGGATCCAGTCGTCATTCCTTCCTCCTGCGTCAGCTGACATTCAGGGCTCATATCCGATGCAGAAGAAAAGGGCACGCACGGAAACAATACACCCCGGATTTAACCTCCTCAAACAGGTCTCCAGTGATATGCCCGTCTGGCCGGTTCCGGATAGACGCGTGCGGGCAATTGTCCGACTCGACAGGGAAGAATAAATCGAACAGTTTACCTCCTTGGGTGCGGTGTTCCGAGTCTCCGTCCAAATGGGCGTGATCCAATCCTCGGGTGGGGATGAACTTGACGTCGATTCCTTCAATTACACGCATTCCAGGGAGGATGCCTTTCTCTGCCAAGGGCGTCACGAGAACACCCGCTAGAAGCCAGTAGTATGTCGTCAATAACACTCGACCCAGAATGAGAACATGGATTCGTTAGCACCTGTCTCGGTGGTAGCATACAATGCCTGTCAGGTCATCAACAATTGCACAATGAACACGGTTAAACTGCAAATTTCTTACCGTGACGGGGATTCCTTGCTCCGTGGCCCAAATTTCATCGTCGGGATTGAGGGCTGCTCCAGTGTAATGTACTTGGCCCATCTCCTTGAGTGCTGAGGGCACGGTTGTATTGCTACGCGCGATGTCCAAAATTTTCGAAAGCCAAGGTGCATACAAGACCATAGCGTTTAGGCCTTGTTCCACCATAGCCAGAAACTCGTCAACCTCGAAATCAGGTTTCGAGGTCTGGATCAGACAATGCCCCGACCAAGACAAGTAGCTCATTGCTATGTGGTTCGACTGTTAGTTTCCTCTCAAAACAAAGGAGGCCGACACGCACTCGTCGCAGATCCGATATTCGCAAAGGAGCCTGACGCATTGTTAGTGGGCAGTGTAATTGAAGTTGAAAGCTCAAAAACCAAGGTTATTGACGACCAGCGGTCGGCCATCCTCCCGGTAGCATTGCATCAAGTTCGGCCACTGCACTTGCGCCTGGCATTTCAGCCATCTGTGCGTTTCCGGAACAGGCTTGGGGATTCCGGAGGTTGTTCCGCTGGTATGAAAAATGAGCGCGATATCATCTGGGGTGACTTCCGGTAGGTCTGGAAGGGGAGAAGAGACGGCGGGGAGGTTGTTGAGATCCGGGATCACCTGGGAAGGCAGACCGATGTCCGACTCTTCAACCAACCCGGTAAACTTCGGGTCGAAGAGAAGCGCCTTTCCTCCGGTTTTGGCGAACAAGTCCCGGATAACCGGGATATGGCAATTTGCGTTAAGGACCTCAATAACGAACCCCGCGCGCGCGAGCCCGTAAATATGAGCCAAGTCGGAATATTTGATACCAGTAATCCTGGTGACCTCGTTCCAGACTGTGACCTAACAAACTGAGTGGCGTACAACATACCAGAGACCGACCACATCGTTTTGCTTGAGACCGCGACCGTGGAGAGTTTGAGTCCAAAAAGCAGCGGTACGTTCTAGATCCCGCTGAAAGCCCTCGAACGAGACCGAAACCCAGCAAGGTGGGCTTTTGGAACGATCGATTTCCTTGAAAAGAGTGCGGGAGGGATACTTCGCAAGCGCCTCAAGCACCCAGCTCATGAAGTGGGCCATTTGGATCAGGGACGGTGCGCAAAAGAGACAAAACCGTATGGCTCTGAGGGGACCGCGATGTGCAGATATAGATGTTGTGGACTTACGAAGCGCCCGGCGTCTTAATCAGCATCTAGCCCCATCATCCGCGGCCTTCGCAATTGCTGACCGAATTATTAGCACTGGAAACAGACCAAGGCTGTGGTTACCGTGGATAATCCATTCCAACACCGACGCGTTTCAACGTTCAACGGTTGCGCTCTGTTGGCATCCGTTGAAGCGGGAGCCATGTGCGAAACAGGGCCTGTTCCGGCTGCAGCATTCGACTATAAATACTCACATTCAAGCGCCCACCCAATGCTGATAATGGTCGGACTCGAGTATACATCCTTTCTTGTCGGACATTTCCAGTCTCATGGTTCGGGGACCCCGGGCCACCGCATGAGCTCGGAGGGCCGCAGGCATTCGGACTCATGGGGAAGATTTTGAGGACGAAGTTTAGACAATTTGAAGGTTTCGGATTGGGAGCAAATCGGGAGTGGGTAAGTATGTAAGTGCCACTGTGCCAGTACTAGTGGTATACACTGCCACGACGCTGATCATTCTGGTGATTGGGCCGAAAATGGCTTCTTCTCAAAAAAAAAAAAAACACTCTCGAAAAACAACCGGTTACAGAGATGCGGCGCAATAGCTGTCAATGCCATGGCGGATTCCGAACGGTAATCGCCAGAGTCTTAAGGATCACGGACCTGGTACTTCAAATTTCAACGTTCAACGGCCAGACACATTCTCAACGCGTCTGCGATGCCAATAACCACCGTTTTCTGGCCCAATATTAGAGAGTTTGCGGTGAGCCACCAGTGTAACTAGTGGCTCCTGGTATAAAATGATATCACAAGCTTTGGAGCTGTGGTAGCCACTATTTCATCCCCTCCTTAGGAGCTAGAAATAGTGGCTTAACTGGCCCTAGAGGATGGCGAATTGCGGAGAAAAATTAGCGACCAGTTGATCTGGTGGCTCACCGCAAACTCTCTATTATATCGGTCTACGTCCAGGGCGCGCACCAGAATAACTTCATGCTAATTTCCTTCCATCCACCTCGGCAGCTGTTCCGAATCCAAGTACAGTATCGCTTCAACATTTCGCTCAACCCTGATCTCGAGTGAGCGGGTAACTCTTCTATCTCTGAGCCCCACGCCCAATCCCGAGTTGGCATGGCTTCTCAGGTAGCTCGCACGCAATGCTGGGAACAAACCCACGGAACGTTCGTTTGTCCAGTGTCGGTGATGAAGTCGCGGGAACCCGCATAATATGAAGTCGTTATCGGCATCTTCTTCCCAACACCTCCTGGGTCCGCGCTTCTGCTGCGAATGAAACTGCGAGCAATAATGTTTGCATCAGGAGTCCCATTGCCCGTCATTGGCATGCTGCTCCCGTCGCCGCTAGAGGTCCGAGAATCAATATCCCGATCATTTCTTTGTGAGAGACGTGAGGCCTCTCGATTATCTGAAAATTTAAACTATCATTATGGAAATACATCTGTCTAGTGGTTGACTTTCCATAAGCTTAGAATATTCCTGAGGCATATTTGAGGGTGCCAGTGATGCCATCTATCTACAGGATATTCAAGTCGTCTGAGGACAGCCTGAATTCCCATAAGAATGAGTATTTAAATCAAGTTGGTTCTCATCCTTGAAGGAGGGCCCGGACGAACTCCAGCAGGCAATGGGAGGCCACTTCATTTTTCTTGAGCGAAATAGGTCACTTGGGGGCTCGAGACGAGGGTGGAGTGTCGCGTACCGCCGGCAAACAAGTTTATTCTGTCTAATAAATTCTGTAGGGGGGGTCGCTACCCCCCCTCTAGACTTTCTTAAATTTCGAACAAACCTTGTCCCCTTTCGTGCCTCCGAAGTGATGGGGTCCCGACAGCTGCCTCGGCAAAGCTTGGAAATATTTCCCAGCATTTATCTAAGCTTATGGAAAGTCACCCAGTAAGCAAAGGTAAAAATCCTCTCGATTATCTGTAAATTTAAACTATCATTATGGAACATCTGTCCGTCTAGTTAAGTAAAGGTAAAAGTCCTCTCGATTACCAGAAAATTTAAACTATCATCATGGGGTATATCTGTCCGTCCAAAAGTACAACATCCATCGGTTTTCATCAGATATGAGACGTATGTCGTTCCGGAGCGAAAGCTTCGGGCGACAAGTAGTTATAGATCATCGGCCCGTCTGAGTCTTTCGTGCAAATTCCAACGTATGTATGAACGCCAGTACGCGTTGCGAGGTCTCTGTGCATACTGCGCCAGGTTGAGTTAGAAGGAAGGTTGATATTCCCGAAAAGACTCACAACATCTGCTTCAAATCCGCATGGTATCGTTCTCCAACTTCGTCCAGTCCGACGTCTTTGAAGTACCGAGAAAGCGCTGTCGCAATCTGGGAATCGCTGTCGCAGTAATGGCGGACCGGAATGTAGACTTTGGGTACGAGCACTGCTCGACCCAGAGACATTTCATAATAAATCAAGAATCCGGTGGGATAGTATTCGGGCCCTCGTTTTGAAGAAAGAGGAGTGTCGTCCGCAACGCCGGGGAAGAACAAGCGCCAGAGATGCCGCATGGCAGACACAGTCTGCGCAACATACTCGTCCGAAATTCGTCCCCCGAGCGTCAGGAGCTCAACGATATCGTTGAAGCTACTGTTTTGAGTGCGAATATAGACTTTCGCCCTGTTTTTCGCCGGCTCGAGGCAATCAACTGCAACCATTGCGATAGTCGGCCGGTTGCTTTCAGGTATGGAGTCGAAGTAAGAGGAGGCCGGCCCCCAGCAGTCCTCGACACCGAGGTCTGAAATGCAATTATTGACGAGACTGAAGTCCGAAACACCCTCTAGGGCGGCTCGAACGTGGGGCAGAAAATAGACCTTGCCAACAATAGTGTTGGCATGCGTCTCGAAGTCTCCACCTGTTAAGTAATTGAGTTGTTACTATCGGCTGTAGCAGCTCGGTATTCCTACCTAGGAAGAACTGGGATGAATGTTGGAAGTGAACCCGATTTTCATTGGGGCAGGGCGGGTCGAACAATAGGGTTCGACGACAGATGTTGCTCCAGGTCAAGTCCAGCGATGGCATTCCACGAAGTATATCGAGGGAGGGCATCGATTTTCTCGGCGGGAGGGAGGATCCATTGAAAGGTGAGAGCGGTTCAAAAGCAAACCGCACAGACATATTTCCTTTTCTTCCGATTGCCCAAATGAACTCGAATGGAGTATGGTCATCGGATATAAAAGACGAAGGCGTGGACCCTGAAAACTCTGCTGGAGAAGGCCCAAATAGTGGTGCCAATTTATCGTTGAAGAACGCGAGGTATTCTTGGCGAAGCTCGTCAGGATAGGAGGCGCGAGCCAGAAGGTAGCTCAAGCTTTGTGCCCCCTCCCGCCAAAATGTTGCTCTGGGTTTTACCTAACATCGCTCTCCGTTAATGACAACAATCGAGAGACAAAGCTGAGGTGCCTCACTGAGTCATCAACTGCGTAGTTGTGCTGTTTGGCGGAGTATTTACTGAGTAGGACTCGAGTCCTGATAACCCAGGACAGAAGCAAGGCGGCGAGATGAGTAGGCGTTGGCATGGGGGGAATGGAAAATATAGATATTCAATGAATCTTGCCTGAGTCTTTATACGGAGTCATCGAATGCCGCCAATGGCCCTAAGTGAGCAGTGTGTTGCTCTGCGATGGAACATTTTGTTTGGGCAGTGCTCGTTATGAATTCGGATGTTTCGGACGAGACTGATGTGCTTGGGGCCAGGCTGCGTAGAGCTCTAACAGCTAAGTAACTTGTCAATATAGTTCATTGTCCAAGTGATAGATGTGATTCTCACTACATATACACTTGTCGTTGTACTTAGTTTCGACAAGACCTGGAGTGATTCGAATGCAGGCAAATGAGATGAGATGGACCAAAGATGGACGGACGGCAATCAGCAATCACCGTCATACTCCGCTCCCGGCGCTCTGATCACGCCTCTTCGTAACGTGCACCACCGACGCCAGATGAAACCCGACGCACTGAAACCCGCGCCGCGGCCACAGCCAACGTCCCAACCTATTACCTTGGGCAAAAAGAAACATGTAAGATATCCAAGCCATTAGCGCCCAGACTGATCCCGCGGTTTTCCTCTTCTTTTTGTTGCAGATCCGCCTATTATACGCAGATGCGGTTCGGCGCCTTCCCTGGGCGTCAAGACCGCCCCTCCCCGCATCATCCACCGTGGAAATTCAAGATCCCCGCCACCGCGAACAACCTGATGTCAAGTTCCTTACCTGGCCTATCCTAGAACCTTTACTCCGTCAACGCACATTCCTCGCACGTATTCGGAAAGCACACGCCGGGGTCCCAGCGGATCTTGTCTAAGCACCCGTGCCGTAACTATCCACCGTCTCGCCCACTCACTTGGATCTATCATGATTTCAATTTAAGAGCTGACTCTACCAGTGTCATTCGTGTACGCCCCCATCTCGAGTCATCATGACAAGCTCAGACGAAAAGGTCGAGTTCTCACTCGAGAATGAAGAGTTCGTGACCTCTGGCATTGAAGAGGACAGAATCAAAATCGACGCTCACACCGGCGTGTACGATGGCGTCCAGCGCAAGATGAAGCAGCGCCATATTCAGATGATCGCCCTTGCCGGAGTTTGTGGCCGTTTTTACTTCAGAACCGCAGTTTATTGACTCTGCTCAAAAAACGCTGGGAACTGGCCTGTTTCTCGGATCCGGAAAAGCGATCGCCCATGCTGGGCCTGCGGGAGCGCCCCCAGTAAATTATTTTCTTCTCCCAGATATTTTGGCTAATCATTCCACAGGATCGCCTACACCCATGTCGGAACAATCGTGTACTGCATGCTAATGTCTCTTGGAGAGATGAGGTGCTACATGCCCATCTCTGGTGGCTGTTCGTGTGCGACCCTGTCGATTCTTGTCCAAGTCTGATCGTCTATCTCAATGCAGATGTTCATTTCGCGTCGAGATTCCTTGATCCAGCCCTGGGTTTCGCGTTGGCTACAATGGTATGGCGGGATCGTAACCCTGCCTGCCGAGATAATTGGGGCCACGCTTATCATCACATTCTGGGATTCGGGTCTGATCGTCTATCTCAATGCAGATGTTCATTTCGCGTCGAGATTCCTTGATCCAGCCCTGAGTTTCGCGTTGGCTACAATGATATGGCGGGATCGTAACCCTGCCTGCCGAGATAATTGGGGCCACGCTTATCATCACATTCTGGGATTCGGGCCCGCATGGTTCTGGTTTGTCTATCCCGCATATGGTTGGTTACATCACGGTCTGTCAATGCTCTGCTTCTTTGCTTGCTCACACCTCAAAAATAGCTTCTTCTATTCCTTTGCACCACTGTCAATTTCCTCGGCGTCAGGTGGTTCGGAGAATCTGAGTTTATTTTCGTGAGTTGATTTTACGTCCGATCGGCGCGCACGCACTGACCCTTCCGCCGAAAGGCAATCATAAAAATTATGCTTGTCATTGGGTGTGTCGTTGGGGGACTCAGTCTGTCAACTCTATGTGTGGTTATCACTCTCTAATCCTTTGTAGTAATTGACCTGGGCGGAGCACCGGGTACTCTCTCAACACCGCTCCTAAATTGATTGGATTCCAGAATACTGGAGCATTCGCACCGTTCATCGAGCCCGGTAACACCGGTAAATTCCTCGGGTGGTTCCAGACTCTATTGCAAGCGGTACGCACATTTCGAAGCTCGCACACACCAATTAATTCTGAATCTAATGTACCCAACTTCAGGCGTACTCATACCTCGGAATGGAATCGATCGCAATGGTTGCGGCGGAGGTTCAGAATCCCCGCCGTGCGCTGCCAAAGGCAGTCAAGCGAGTGTTTTACCGAATCTTGGCATTTTATGTCTTCGCGATTCTCATCGTGGGTGCGTTGGAACAGACCCGAGTAGCGCAAAACCACTCAATAATGTATTAGGGATGCTCGTTCCTTATACCGACCCGCAGCTTTTGCAGTCCACCGGGAATGCTGCGTCTTCTCCGTTCGTTCTTGCCATGACTCAGTGGGAATTCAAGGACTTCCATGCGAGCATTATTTCTCCTCGAAACATTTCCCTACTCAAGCCTCGCACAGCCGTAATAAATGCTGCCGTCCTTACTTCCGCGTTCTCTGCTGCAAACTCGTTATTATACGTTTTTTCGCGTCAACTGTACGGGCTGGCTTTGCGTGGTCAAGTGCCTCGCATATTTGCAGTGTTGTGCAGGTCACTGACCGGTCAGTGACTGGTCGAAAGGCCAGCCGACTCGGGCCAGTCAGGTCACCAGAGTGGCCTGACTTGGTGACCTAACTTACAGCAGGGACGTTGCCATGCACATTGCCGCAGACGTGGGAGCGGAGGACCCCCGAACGTACGGTTGTAACTATGATCCCAAAATTCCCAAAATCTGGGCTTAAATATCCGGACAGGCCCGGCCCGGACCGGGCGGGACGGAGTCTCCGGATGCCGGCATTTCAGCGGCAGTTCCCGATTTTCGCCCACTTTCCCTCATTTTCTGAAAATGTGGCTCAAAAACAGCACCAAAAACACACAAATGGTGGGAGCTAGCGGCCGCGACCCATTGTGCTACCAAAATCTGAAAATAATTTTGGTCCATGGTCCAAAACCTGACCTTAAATGTCCGGACACCACCTCAAGGTGACAGCCAAACTCGAGGGCTTAAATGTCTGGACCAGCCATCATAGTTCCAACCGTACTTTCGGGGGTCCTGGGAGCGGTCTCTCGTCTAGTGTTGGTTAGCTTCGGCTAGACAATGCGAGGGCAGTGCAAAGGTTGGGTCACTCGCACGACCTGATGACTAGTCACTGACCATCAAAAGTGACCGGTCACTTCGGGTCGCCGACCCACCAACACTGCATATTTGCCAAAACCACAAAAGTAAGTTCGTTCATGCCAAGTACACTCGCCATCAGCAACTGATTGAGCTGTCAACAGGACGGTCTGCCAATTATGGTGTTGGCCTTCACATCCGTTTGGATCCTGCTGGCATACATGGTGTTATCTCAGGGTGCATCGACCGTGTTGAATTGGATGAGCAACCTAATCGCGATTCTTGGTTTCACCACTTGGGGTACGTTGGTGGAAGGCGCAAAACCTTTGGGATCCTCATGAAATATTCCCAGCCATAATAAGTCTCACTTACATCCGCTTCTACCACGGTTTGAAGCACCAGGGAATCAATCAGAGTAAATTTGGGTACTATAATCGCTGGCAGCCATTCCCGGTGTATTGGGCCTTCATCCGTCCGTGGCTTCCTCATCATAACCTTCATTTTATTTCTGATCTGACCACAGGGAGTATAATTATAATCCTCTTCAATGGATGGCCAGTATTCATCAAAAGAGCATGGAAATCCACAGGTACGAGCTGACCGCACAAAAGCAAAGTGTCTTTGAAATAACCATCCACAGACTTTGTCATTGCATACATCAACATCCTGATTTTCGTAGTTTTGTACGGAGCCTACAAGATCATCCGAAAATTGTCAATTGTGACCCTCGAAGCTATGGATTTCTGTCATGAATCGCCCGGGTTCTACTTTTTCATGCGACACGTCTTAGCGGCACGGGACTCTCATGACGCCACCACGTGACCTTCTCATGGTTGAAACCCAGCCTCGGATTCTAAAGCCGCAGACTCGGGGAGTCTGCGCCACGGGATACAGAAGATGTTAGGGACTAGGAACCCGTACAGGCGGACCCTAGCCTAGTCCCCAGACGCACCACATATGACAGGGAAGTGTACACGAAGTACAGGAGTGGTTGCAAACCTGATCGGGGTTTGAACTACTGGATACAACGACACTTAGGACTAGGAAACCCGAACGTCGGGTCTCCTAGGTCCACCGACACCACGGAAACCAACACAGAGGAGTCCAGGAGCATCAGAATTAATGCTCCTTAATGCTACGGTGCAGGAACCAATCACGATTGACTGTGATCACTTTAATTTATTAGAAGCCTATATAAGCACGGTAGAATCTCCATGTACAGTAGATTCTACCTTGTCTAATCTCAGGCTTCTACCTTGGCTTGACATAGGCATTGTCTCCACCCTGCCCCGCTTCCTTCACATCGTACTACGGGTTGTATCCACGCCCCGGGTTGTATACCTGAGTGGATATCACACCCTCTTCGACTCATTCCGGGTTCCGCCTCGCATCTCGACCTGCGACATACGGCCTCCTAGGGAGGACACTGTACAACTGGTCTTACTGCTCGGGGAACACACAAGCTATTAGCATCAATCGGGTTTATCCTGGTTGGGGTTCTCGCCGGGTTACTCGCTGTTTAGCCGACCCAGAGGCCGTTGCTGACAATTTCTATTCTAATGTCCCTACACCGGAAATGGTCAATTTTGAAGCAGCTACTTCGAAAACTCTTGCAGGCTGGTTCATGAAGTGGCTCTTTTGATATACTTTACCACTCGAAGTAGTAGAGAGCTTGAGCCCAAGTGGCATGCTGCTTTTAGGTTGTGCAAAAAGCAGCATGCCACTTTTTTTTAACCTCTAAAGGGCATTAACAAGATGCAATAGCATCAGGGTGTGTGAATTTGAGGTGCACACAAAAGTTGTAAAAAAAGTGGCATGCCGCTTTTTGCGCAACTCAAAAGCAGCATGCTGCTTGGGCTCAAGCTCTCTAGTATGTAGCTAATTTTGTACTGTGGCTTGGTGCAATTTGGTGGTTGTGATTCAGTCTTTCACACAAATATGACCCATTTCCACCGAAACTTTGCATTTAGTAGGCGCATTATCGAGGCACTATGCAGTATAACACCAAGTATGTACTATTAAACCTGCTTCCTCACCTCCCCTTGCCCAACATATATACTCGCATCTAGTGCAGGAGCTGCAAATGCCTGTTCCTCGTTGACGGTATCCCGTCGTAATTTGAAGCGGGATATCCTTGATCAAGACCAAAGTGCACAGACCGATACCGCAGAAGACATCCATATCAATCCATCGGATCTGCCACAGGCTTTGTAGAAACACATCCTGCACCTCTACCTTCAAGGGCTGTGACATGGACGGCATCAAAGGTATGATGATGTATACTATCTCCCTGTTACGAGGAAGAGAGGTGATGAGTGATGGTGGAATTCGCTTCTGGAGCCCATTTTGCAGAATTGCACCGGCAATGTTCACATCCCACACCTAGAAATATACAGTATAAGCTACGGAAATATCAAGTGTAGACATTCACCTGTGAGAGCACACGGAAGAATGCGAGTAATGTCACAGCAGCCACATTGTTGGACACGTCCAACGGTGATAGAACAACAAACTTGAAGTAGGTGAGTACAAGTGCTCGGATACTGTACAATTTCATTCAATTCGGCAGTCACACATCACGCACCCCCTGTGCTGCGCTGAATTTTGGTCTTGGTAATGGGTCAGGTGTCCAGTGCCGAATGTAAAATGCATGACATTGGGGCCAAATCTCCCTTGGAGGTGCAAAAAAGGCAGAATTTCCGAAATTTTTCATCTTGAATGCCAAATTTTTGGAGGTGTCACACCAAAAGTTGTTGGTTGCCAAAGTGTGAAACCGGTATTTTGGGTCATGTGGCAGGGGAACCCCTGCTCCGGCCGCTTCTCTGGCCACTTTCACTCTTCCGGCCAGTTCTGCTCTGGGCACTTTTCCGTCTGATGCTCCAGATGGTTTTCCGGCTGCTGTTCCGGACGCTCCTGCACCTGTCCATCTGTCCATCCAACCATCCAGGACATCTGTCTTCTCTCACTGGCACGTACTATGCGATCAGGCCTGGGATCACTGTAGATACCTCCGGACACGTGCTACTGGGTAGTTACTAATTAGTATATAAGGTTTCGCCTAGCGTGGGAATCCCCATCCTTTCTTCTCTTTGGATTCTCCCACTAGATGCGTAGTATTTCCGTTCCTGTATTCTAGTACTTATATTTATACTTTGAATTCCCCAGCTAGGTTCTGCACCCTGCACCGAGCTTAAGGTTGCCCTTACATCACAGGTCATAACCCGTGCCAAATTGAATGAAATTGTACAGTATCAACAACGCCACACCCACACTCAGACTCATCGACTAAATTGTGTGAGTTGCACCAGTGTGGTGTGGGTCGAACAAAACATGCTATTCTTGCTTACATGGGATCCATCATCGCGATCTGCAAATGCTGATCAGTGATTCCCATTTTGTTTTTCTGCTTCTTTCCTCCCTCTTTCTCCCTGCCGCACCCATCATTGACACTGGCAGCACTCAGCCCCCTGCACCCACCCCGACTGCACAGAACATCTTTGGGATGCAGCCGGTGTTGTATGGCAGCACAGAGGTGTGTGTCTGCACTTCATCTCAGTTCAGCTATCACTGACCAGCTCACACCGGCCCTGCCTGTTCAGCTCATCATAGTAGTGCTGTGCAGAAAAAGTGACCTCATTGTAGCCTGCCCCTTACATTCATGTTATGACCATGCAATTTCTGATCTGTTTCCGGCACCGTTGAACAATGTCCTCTGAACTAAACCCAAAAAACCCACTTATCACCCAAATACAACCCAAGTCTTTCCGAAATAAGCAGTGACGCCTACAGAAATAAGACAGGGATCAGAAATAGGCTGATCAGAGAGCGCAAGAGCCGAGATTCAGATGAGTGATAGTCCCTTTACAGGTCCTAACAAGCTTGAAGGGAAGGTATGTGTTTCCCCTAGGAAGTGTCAGGGGAACCCCCGCTTCGGCCACTCCCCCGGCTCCCCCGGCTTCTCTGGCTTCTCCGGCCTTTCTGGCTTCCGACCTGGATGACTCCCCGGACAGCCCCCCGTCTATCGCTTTGACCTCAGCGCCCGTCCCTGTGTCCGTCTATCTGTCCGTCCTTCTGTCCGGAACATCTGTCCGTTCTCGCTGGCACGTGCTGTGCGATCAGGCCCGAGATCATTGTAGATACCTACGGACATGTGCTACTGGGTAGTTACAGATTAGTATATAAGGTTTCGCCTAGCATGGGAATCCCTATCCTTTCTTCTCTTCGGATTCCCCCGCTAGGTGTGTAGTATTTCCACTCCTGTATTCTAGTGCCTATATTTATTCTTCAGATTCCCCTGCTAGTTTCTGTGCCCTGCACCGAGCTTAAGGTTGCCCTTACAGGAAGATGAACCTTCACTGCAAGATATCACCAGGAATTGGCCTGAGCAATAATTGAGCGGTGGAAATAAGATGTTTAAAAGCTTTGCAGCTTATGAGAGAGCAAGTATTGAGAGTGGTGGTGGTGGTGGTGACATCCAACAACATACAGGAGACCTCAGAGAGGTCAACAATAAAACGATTCCAAACAATAGAAGCCCCAATAGCTTATTTCCCAGATGGCGATGACAATAGCTGATGACAATAACAATTCCCAGACACTAGATAGCCTCAATCACGTCCAAGACGTTTCCGATACCCTATTCCTTATTCCAACTTAGGTTTCCTAATGTTAAAGTCCAACAACGATACACACTGCGCCAACCCCAGAAATAGCCCAATCACAAGTGTTCAGCCTACTAATATATGGGTGATTCTGTACCCTACTCGAAACAATGTCCTGACTACTTATACAAACCCCAAAATCATATGCAAGTCCATGAACAAAATAGAAATTAGTAAAATTGCCTGAGTTCCCCTTCCACAGCTGTTTATCCATTGGAAGGACTCCCACGAGCGTATTGCCATTGGCCAGTGTACAGGACAATCATGATGTCCAACTGTGCAGTGTTGGTCATCCTAGGGGCTTGAAACCCTCAGTCTCTTGGCTGACTGATACCAAGTCGTTTGTCCTATTTCCCATTGTTCCTGGTCCTCTCCTGCCGTTGCTGACCATCAGGTAATGTTCCCCTGGCCTCCAGCTTCTCGTAGATACCCATAGTGAGTCTTGTCCCAGAAAGGGTTCTTATTTCCCCAACTCCGCTCGCTCGAAATAAGAACAATCCCATCAGATTGTCTTGGCCAACCTTCACTTATCCTGGAACTTCATCAGAATGTACATCTCCGGACCTTGATGTCTATCACATAGAAGGTGCACGGCCTATTGGTGCAGAAATAAGACTATTCCCGCATGCCCTTGTCATAAGTATCTCCAGCCTACTCCATTGTGTGGGAATAAGACTAGAAATACTCCCTTGAGAGGTTTGTGGGCTACACATTCCTCTACAGTTTTTGAGGCAAGTACTGCCGGTCTGCAGGGTAGTTCCCTATCCTTTGTACCCATTACTCTGTGATCACAACCCAACTGGTTATACCGAGACCTGTATACCAGTCCTTAGAAATAAGCCTATACTATAATTGGACTATTCCTGAAATGCACTGAAACGGTGACTATGGGGCTAGTGGTGAAATAACCACAAACCAAACCTTGTAAATGAATACGTGGTTCAATAATGCAACCTCGTGCAAGTTCAGGGTTCCAATCCAGTATAGATTGCGGCAATTTGAACTTTAATTCTCTTTTGGAAGCAAGACTTTATAGGTCTACAAGTTGTATAGATAAACTGCTCAATACTGTTCTAGGCGCAATCGCAGATAGTCAGACAAGATTTTATGTTCAACGATTTTGTATGATATGGGTATAGGTGTGGAGGTAGTACTCCAATGCGAAACACAAGTGATTCTTATGAAATCCCGATTCTAATAGTATCCGTGATTGCTAATCCTTGCGAGATTACAACCAATTGTCAAGTCCAATCTGTTTCCTTATATTCCACGTGTACGTTCCGTTCATCCAATATGTCCACGCGCTATTTATAAAGATCCAAATCCAACACAGATAATAGCCTGTTTTCACTGCAGCCATTGGAGCCATCAGATGGCTGTTTTGCATTGCACAAACTGATGGCTAATGGCTGATGAATGGCTGCTCAAGGGAATTAATCTCAGGCTTCTTCTATGCTATTATGATGGTTAATGACAGTATAGATGTATCTGAACCCAGCGCGCTGAGTGCTCACTGCATGACAATCTGAATTCTGGCCAAATTCAGTAATCTTGAGTTAAATTTGGGACGTTGACCTTACCACCCGACCATTCCATTGTATATGGCTTTGAAGACTTTGAAGGAGCTCAATAAACCCCAAAATCAAGGTAGACATCGAAGCCATTGGAGCCATCAGCCATCAGTTTGTGCAACGCAAAACAGCCATCTGATGGCTCCAATGGCTGCAGTGTAAACACTCTAATAATATTCAGACAGGGAAAACAAACGAAACTTGGTATAGCTTCTGGGTGTCTCCGAATGAATGCCTACTCAACCAGTTAAGCGTGAAGTCTAGTAACTTCGCATCCAACAGGTGGGGTGAGATTCACTCCTGTCCCTCCCATAACTATCCACTTAAATACTTTACAGGATTCTAAATATAAACAAGACAGATACAAGCGTGCAGCAGGGTTCAGGGTATATGACTAGTGGTATGGCAGCTAGCCAATGAACTCCTGTCAGATATCAAGCAATTAGTAAAAACAGAACAGATTTATAAGTAACATCAACGAGCTGAGCTTAACGATGAGTCAAGATCTACATCGCTTAGAACAATTGTGATGGGATATTGTTGATAGGTCAATTTTTAGCCGACTTCCTCGTCAGCCCACCGTTACCCTCCCTGGTAACCATTCACTTCAATTGGTCCCGCTTTGAACTGCTTAAGTGATTTGTCTGAAAACCGGGATGGCTGTCACTTCCCAGTACCCGAGTACGGTCTCTTAGTCAATTGGTAGATCAACCAAGTCCAACCTTCTCTTGGCAGTTCTGAAGACATCAGATGATGTCCAACAATGATCCCTCTGGTTCAGAAGGATAATCCCTCGTAATACACCCTTATTCAGGGATGTGCAGTAGCCTCAATCCGTTTCCAGGATGGTAAGGCACTTTCTGTGATTGCTCCATTAGCGACTTCTCACGTCAACCCTTTACCAGGATTGTTGTCCAGCACCTTTCTAATGGTCTGAGACACATTATATCTCTTTAGCTAACTGCTCAGGTCAGCATTAGCCCTTTGTGAGATGACATCATAATGTAGTGTAACACATTATAGTATGTTGCAACTCGAGTGTCAGTGCAAAATGTGCGGTGTTTAGGTATAGTCAGATTCCAGACAGTTCACTGTCCCGACTCCGGTCTGGTTTACAGCCATTAAATTCAAACTCCTTTCCGGATGCAACTCATACTTCCAGCTCATGTCTGATCCAACTTGCTGTTGTGTCCGGCTAATTCCGTAGATGCACACCCTTTGGGGTTTTCGCAATGAAGGTCTTCTGAGTGTTCCCCAAATCAAACATATGACTTATGCAACCATGCCCTCTTATTGTTCTTATTGTCTTTCGCTTCACTTATTGTCTTTACAGCTAAAGTCGGAACCGAAGGCGCGACCAAGATTTTTCTGTTTTGGAATGTTTTCAGAGAATTGTCAATATCTCAGTCAATTCTGCACCAATTTGCATAAAAACTAGATAGATTTACTTAGCCAATTCATGCGCAATTAGTGACAGAGAGGAATTTTTGAAAATATCATGTATTAGGTAATCTGTGTTTTTGGAGCATTTTCATGCCAAATACCGTTTTTGCATGGCTAGAACATGTTGCAGGGGCCTAATATTTTGCAGGCAACAGTGTATGTAACTAGGCAAGGAGGTGACAGAGCCAAAAGTACACAAAATATTTAGACAAGTGTGATTCTCACAGGATCTTCAGATGCAAGAAAATGTTGATTGCCTCCAATGCAGCTGGAAGAACAGTAATAAAGTTATTTGTATTTTTGGCTCTGTCACATCCTTTCCTCAGTATGAATATTGCTCCTCACAAAGTATTGGGCCTCTGCAACCTGTTCTAGGCATGCAAAAATGGTATTTGGCGTGAAAATGCTCCAAAAACACAGATTACCTAATACATGATATTTTCAAAAATTCCTCTCTGTCACTAATTGCGCATGAATTGGCGGAGTAAATCTATCTAGTTTTTATGCAAATCGGTGCAGAACTGACTGAGATATTGACAATTCTCTGAAAACATTCCAAAACAGAAAAAATTTGGTCGTGCCTTCGGTTCCGACTTTAGCTGTAACATACTTCTTTCTGCATTCAAACTATCTCTATATTTAGTATAAATATGTATTATATTCTCTTGTATCTTTAGTTGAAAATCAATGTGCTTTGCCTCTGCATTGCTCCATAGTCTGACTTCTGCTTCCTTTGTCGTAAAGCCAAGTTAGTTGGTGTACCCACCCACCTTCGTGGTATCACTTTCCAGCCTATCCATCTTCTGGCCCTTTCTGTCTCCAGCCCTTTCTGTCTTCTGGCCTGTTCCGACATGGATATAACAGTCCATCTGTGTGGAGCTACTCCTCTCGCACTGGTCATACTCTGAGGGCAGGGAACTATGCCACGGCAGGGTGCACACAAAAGGTGGTGACTTGCTGGTGCTTCAAGGTGGAACAGGTCGGACACAGATCTGGGCATGCTTGAAACATGCATGATTTCTCCCGGGAGGGCTGGAGGCAGGCACAAGGGTGCACATTGGGTACACATGTGCACAGCGGTGCAGTTGCACAAATTGGCGAGACAGTATGGATAACAATGTATTATGTGTACTGTATAGTGTACACCACTATATATATGCTTACTGAATACAATTCCTTTCCTGTTCAAGTTTACGTCCGTCACATCAATTCTCATCGCTTTTCACCCAAGCCTTGCATCTACGAGTGTGGATGTGCATCTGACTTTTCCTCTTTCTTTCTAAGTAATGTACACTTCACTTCCGTGCACATATTTCTATGTACATTGATCAATGATTGGCCTTCCGGCCCCGGAATCATTTGAATAAAAGTAGAGTCAAAGAAGGGGAAGTGGAGCTCCCAAGCAGTATTCCAGGTGGTGATCCCATCTCTGAAGTCTGGGATTCCATATGTATGCAGCAGTGTAAAGTCCTTGATACGTTGAGGCATGGGGAAAATGCAAAATGTGAGCCATTGGGCTTGCAAACCAAGGCAAAGTTGACAAAGTTTGCCCTTGTTGAACTTATACGTCATACAAATAGATCATCTCAGCTTTGGAAAACAAGCACAATATCTGTGGTTCGGCTTTTTGTGGTCTTCTGGACCAAAAATTCATTTGGAAAAATAGGTGATTCTTTTGCAGTGCACCAACATGAAAGTCAGCATCAGGGAGGATCAACTACTATCCTTCCCCCAGAACTCAGACACTTAAGAAAGAAGAGACAATATTGTTTGATCCAAGGATTGTAGCACGAAGGTGAGTGCGTAGATCACCAGCATTTTGGCTTTTACTCTGGTCCTGTATTTTACCTCGAGAGAAATGGATAAGTATTGGGCAAATGGAGCTGTTCTTTCGGGTGAGTCCGAGTGTCCGAGTTCTAGGTAAGACATCAATTTCTGATTGTCGGCACTACTCTGAAGTCACCTCTTACAGTGGCGGCTTAAAAGTTGCTGTGAACAATCCTTTATATATTAAGTATTGTCTGTGATGGAAAGACTTTCATAAGACTCTGCAGTACATTGGTAGAAGACCTGAACATTAAAGCTACATTTCGACCAAATTTGGCATGTGCACTGCCTCCTTTTCAGTGCACCGTGTTGTGCACAAGGCACCTAGACCTTTGAGTGGTTGTAGACACATTTAGTCGATACTTTAGCATGTTCAAAGTCATTACATACCGCAATACCATGGCCATAAATGAAGTCAGCCATAGCTAAAAGTACCGAAAATCACCCAGTTTCAACCAACCCGTCGTATTCTGACAGATGGCATATGCAGCAGAGGTCAAATATTGCAGTTTTTCGACCTGGAGGCTCTAGAGCCTAAGCTACCGATCATTTGAAGCCAAAAATCTCGGGAAACGGTTTGGTATTCACTGAGAACTGTTTGTTTGTCCGAGTTCTAGGTTTGTCCGGATCGGTGGGGGAGGATAGTATCAATTCTGAGGGCTGATTTACACATTGATTTCAGCAGTGATTCTCTGTCCACGAACTGACAAGAATAAGTGAATCAAACGAGTCAGCGAGAATCAAACGAGTCGGCAAGAATCAAACGAGTCAGCAAGAATCGCTGGAATGCCTCCTGAGGCATTCCAAACAAATAATCACTGATTCTGGCGGCGATTCTCGTGATGATTCGCGTTTTATCCACAAGAATTGAGCCAGAACCATGTGCAGAATCGGGGTCGGTCAAAACTAATTCGATTCTGCTCTGATTCAAAACAAAAAAAAAACGAGCCAAGAATTGGTCCAAAATTGGCCCTTAGAATCAATAGTTAACTTCCTCCATTTATTTCTTTCAATGGTTGACAGTTTTGAATCTCCTAATCTGGGTAGACTCTGGAATCGCTTCTCAGAGTTTCTTATGATTAATAAACCCAGAAAGTCCAACAGTTGTTGTGAAATTCTCATTGCCAGTGGGCTACATACCAAGAAGCAGGAAGACCCTCCTTACAAGGTTGATACCATGCTCTAAAAGAAAAAAGAATACTACTTATGCATGACACACTTTGCACCTCTACAATAGAATGGTATCAACTTACTAATCCATGTGGGATCCTACAGCACCCCAGTGCCTGCCACTGTTGAAGGCATCTCTTCTAGATCGGATGCCGAAATACGAGCCCCATTTGAAGTTCTCGAAGGACCCTCAGAGAATGGTCATTAGTTTTTAAACGAAAACAAGCCTTGGGCATTGTGGAGCCATTGAGACACAACTTACGGCTGGTTCCGCAAAAGATATGAAAAAAATGGATGGCACTGAAACCGGGAGGTGGGTGCAACAATTTTCGATCCTCGGTAGTGAAAAAGGATTCCGGATCGGGGAATCGAACCCCGGGCTGCCGCGGTCATTCATGTGGCATTTCCCCCCAGAACTGCATGTAGGATCCTGTTTGTTTCTGTTTTCTACCCTTTTTTTACTCTACTTCTAATCGAAAAGGGGAGAAAAAACCAGGCAAAAAACGAAGAGAATGGCGAAAAGGGCGGAAAAAGGGTGGAAAAGGGGCGTGAAAAAGGGCAACTGTGAACAACCCTATTCATGTGAGGGCTGTATCTTGGATTGACACGGCTTACTGAGAATGTAGGAGTAAAAAAGGTATATATTAAAATACCAGTACATCGGTATGGTCGGTACGGAGAACGATGGAGCGCACGTGGAGCGAGTGGGAAGAAGAAGGATGTCGTGCATGGAGCTCGGCTGCCGGATTTCGAAGCTGAGTGGCTTTCTCAACATCCCGGCACTTGAGTGGGACCAGTGTGGCATTCAACATCTCGGTGGCTCTTGGAGACCAAATGATCTCAGTGGAGTGGGTTTCTCGAGACAAAAGGTCCAGCAACCAATTAGGTTATGTGGTCAAAGTCAAACCTCTTTTGTTTCTTATATAGATGTAATACGCACCCACCTTGACAGATCCAGAGAGAGGAAATTGATGAGAAAGGGCGTAGGTCAAAAAAATGTTTCAGAGCAAACCCAGGCTCCAGGTGAGCATCCATTGGCAGTGGGAGCCCGCACATCAGCTGAGCAGAGAGAGAGGCCGCAGAAGACATTAATCAAAGTATTGGGCGTGTGGGCAGGCACAGCAGCGGCAAAGATGTAGAGCCATAAACGAGCCGTTCCTGGCGTCTCAAGAGCCCAGTTCACGCACCGATCACGAGGGCAAGAAAGATCAGTGCTAGGTAACACACCTATTTAAAAAAGCAATCTTCCACCTTGTTACATAAATGGGAAGTACGGTTCCGGCAAAAAAACTTGCCGGACTCCAATAGGGAAGGGGATGTGTCAACGACGCCACACCCACACCCACACTCGTCGGCTAAAGCAGACGACTTGCGCCAGTGTGGCGCGAGTGAAAGGAGGTGCGCCATTCTCGCGTAAACATGAGATCACCATGCTGATCTGATCTCAATTTCATTTCTTTCTTCCTCCCACTTCCTCTCTCCTCCTGCCGTTATACTGGCCGCCAGGGACGACATCCAGCTGCCTGCCATCGCTTTCGACAGCTCAGCAAGACGGAGAGTGGGGATCTCGGGCGATTATTGGGTTGAGACCGTGCTGAAAGGTGTGTGTCCACTCCTCACCGATTCAATTGCCTGCTCATGCCCGGTCCTCCTCACACCTACACATATGCAGAAAAGGTGCGTTTTTACGCGCTTATGTCTCGACCGGTCGCTCATTTGATCCATGCATGCCCGTCCGAACCTCTCCCCTCGTACCTCCTCCGGAAGCGTGGTGGGGAGCGATTTTGCCTGCGACCACGCAAGACTATCAGGCTCGATCTGGGCGAAGCGTGCAGGGTGTTCTTACTAGTAGCAGAACTTGCGTGCCGGAATGTGCCGGATGTGAACATGCGCAGAATGCAGGTGCCGCGCACTCGACACGCAATCATTTCGGGGGGAGGGCGACGCACTGCAGCGCATGTGAGCGCGTGCATCCGCACTGTGACCCAGTTGTGCGCCCTGGCGGAGCAGTACTATTAACCACTTAAATACATTATATTTACAGTACAGTACGTCGTTTTAATACCACCCGTTTACATCCAAATTTGTCGGGGTCTCATATCAATAAACTCTCTGTTCAATTGTTCACTGTACGTCGTTAATTATTGCTTCTTGATGGACCCAAACCTCGGCGAGGGGACCAGCCGACAGTGGCGCAAGTCGCGTTCAAGTGCGCCACAGTGGCGCGAGTTGGTGGATCGACATTGGTGAGTCTGAGTGTGGGTTTGGCGCAGTTGGTTGGTCCCCAATAGGGAATAGCTAGATATTTGGGGTTAGATCAAATTGTTTTCAGCTTTTAGGCTGTTCTAGGAGATTTTTAGCAGTCACCAGTGAATCAATAAAATATTACTTGAATCTTCTTCGATGATAATCCCTTAGAAAGTGGACAAATTCTAGAGGAACTAAATTAACAAGGTTGTAAGATTGCATTTTTAGGTGTGTAAGGAGCGCGGCCATGTGAAGAAGCGGTTGAGCACGAGCCTAGGTTTGGAGGCGGGCGCCGGGGCGGTGCGAACGGAGCACGGACGTGACTCGCCCAAAAGGTCTTAATTCTTTCAGGCTGCCTTCCTTCCTTCCTATTTTGGCATGACAGCCGTCTTCGCGTGCGGAACAACTTTTTCGCGCGTAGGACGAACATCTTCGGGCGGCGGCCGTTTTCATTTTTTATACAAACTTGAAGGAACCCTCATATCCCCTCCTTTCTAACAATCTGACTACTACCAGACACACACGCCAACATGGTGAACATTGCACTAACACGGCAGTTCACCTGGCCCAGCTTCTTCACCTGCTATCTGATATCCTTGGGTCAAATCGCGTTTGGATACCCTGCATCGTAAGTTCCGAAGCCCTAGGGTTGTACGCAGTAGCACAGGAGACTTCTCGCTGAATGCACATAGCATCATCGGCTCGGTGTTGGCGATGCCATCCTTCCTGAAGTACATGAAGCTCACAGACTCTGCTGGGCTGGTCTCTGCTGAAGGTAATCAGCTCATTGGAGCGATCAATGGAGTTTTCCAGGTCAGTACTACCTACTCGAGGTTGGCTTTCGCGGAGCACTGACTGACTGCTACCTGTAGGCTGGCGCCGTCTTGGGTGTTATCCTGAACTGCTGGGTGATGGAAAAATGGGGACGAAGAGCCAGCCTCGTCTACTGCTCCGTGCTGGGTCTCTTTGGTGGTGCCCTCATCTGTGGAGCCCGGAACATCGCCATGTTCATCGTCGGTCGTTTCTTTGCTGGTGCAGGGAGTTGGAGCTTCTTGGCCGTCAGTGAGTTCAGCGCCCACTGTTTCAACGTGAATGTATGATGATGTGCTGACTTGGATTGAAGCTCCCATCTACACATCCGAAATGAGCCCGCCTGCCCTCCGTGGCCTATTTTCGGGCATGAACGGCATCCACATCGCGCTAGGATACGCTCTTGCCTCATACATGGGCTTGACTTTCTACTTCGCCAAAGATCCGGTGACGCAGTGGCGCGGTTGCCTGGGGATTGGACTGCTCTGCCCCGCCTTCATGCTTGTCATCACCTACTTCATCCCCGAATCGCCACGCTGGCTGCTGATGAAGGGCCGCGTTGAGGAAGCACGTTCAACGGTGCTCACACTGCACTCGTACAAGGCCGACCCGGAACAAGAGTTCGCTTGCCAGGAGTTCTCTCAGATGAAAACGCAGGCCGACTTGGACAAGACGCTGAATCCATCCTGGTCGGAGATGGTCCGTCGTGCTTCCTACCGCAAGCGCGTCCTCATAACTGCTGGTTACGCGATCATTGGGCAAAGCACTGCTATCCTGGTCATCAACAACTACGGTCCGACTCTGTACAAATCCCTCGGCTTTGACACCAAGGACCAACTGGCGTTGCAGTGCGGCTGGCTCACCGTCAATATCTTCGGCAACTTCTTTGGTGCTGTTGTCCTGGATTACTTTGGCCGACGTCCGCTCATGCTCACCGGCTTGGCTGGATGCGTGGTTGCGCTGAGCATCGAAGCGGCCATCGTTGCCGAGTTTTTCCCGCCAGGTACAGATAAGGCTGCGTCGATTGGTGGTGTTTTCGCTTTATACCTTTTCATTGTGGTATATGCAGTTGGTGTCGATGTTGCCGGTGTCACTTTTTACAGCGAGGTAAGTCCCGGTGAGCGGACGATGATCAGAGAGAGGTGCCTATCGTTGACCACCCCATAGGTTTTTCCAAACCACATCCGAGCAAAGGGAGTCGGCATCACCATCGTCGCTCTCTCGTTGACAGATCTCGCCTATCTTCAAGCAAGCGGAACGGCGTTCGCCAACATTGGCTGGAAATTCTTTCTCGTAAGTGCTACTCCCGACCGCCTTTTGTTTTGTTTTGATGCAGATCGCCAACACACATCACAGCTATTCATCGTCATCACCTCGATCGGGTTTGTTATCATGTGTTTTGTACTGCCCGAAACCAAAAGGTGAGTTCAGGTTCTATGTGTCAACGTCAATACCGATCATCATCTCATGCTGAACTTGGATCACAGGATTCCACTCGAAGAGATGGCCAAGATCTTTGGGGATACAGAGGATATCTTGATGTATGCAGCGGAGGACGTAAAACATGGACCCACCCTCCATGCTCTTGGGCAAAACAAGTCAGAGTCGGATGAGAGGATGGCTGGAGAGCACGTCAAGAAGGTTTGAAGTCACTTTGACTAGTGCAGGGTCAAAAATGTTTGTATAAATTACAACACCGAAAGACGAAACCAAGAACTTTACTTCAACCGATGGCAGAGAAGGGCGATTGAATAATGCGGACCAGTGGAAAGGTGGAGACAGTGAAGGTGTTCCCAAGTGTGCGACAGATTATTAGGAGTATTCTCGGAGCCACACCGATGTACGATGTGGCAGATCGAAGTAGCGTAGTGCACGCAGGGTCTGTAGGACACCAACTCGGGCTGAACCTTCTAATAAGCGCACGCAGAATAAGAATGCACCTTTATAGTGGCAGACATAGGCAGGTTGACCGCAACGCACGAGTGAGGCCGCAATTCCTGCAGGAAGCCTCAAGATACTATCGCCGCAGATAAAAAAACTCCAAACATAGATCCTCTGTGTACTGTCCTTTTTCGTTCAAATCGACAGGGGTGTGATGCGTGACCAATTTTACCTATTCGACATTTCGGCAGCGGCCGAATTTTTGCATGACACCCCAACTGAACCCGTTAATAGCCTTGTCGCGAACGTGCGTTCCAAAGGGTCGGCAAGGAACTCGTCAATTCTTCGTTGTAGATGTGTGCTATCCTCGGTCGAATGAGTCGGCAATGGCCTCGGCGTGGGCTGAGCAGCGGAGCCGTGCAAGTATTGGGGCGAGAGTCGATGGCGCATAGCGAGAGGGGACCACAGAGGAACGACACACCTGCCCGCCTTCTTTCCATAGCTTCGGAGCGATTGGGCGGGAGTCGAGTTGCCTGTGCTTGAAGGTGGGAAGAAAGAACATAAGCGCCAAACAAACGCCGCCATACGTAAGTAGGATCGTCGCTTGGATTCCGCAATCTATCTGCAAATGATTTTAAAACGCGGTGTGTGCTCAGTCGGCTTTCACTAGCTGGGCACAGCCACACACCGGGGATCCGGCGTGTCATCGAGGGACTAACAAGACGGAATGACGAAACCTAACTAACTTTCCCAAAAAGGAAAGTGCGATCGTGTGGAGGAAAATTCGAGTTGATGGATTGTCTGTTTACTCGTCTTTGTGAGAATCGTGACAAGGAGACACGAATGGAGACAGATGGACGATGTGAGTTGATGCGGTGGAGGTTGGGCGCGAATGCTGAATATGTTGCGGCCAAGAATTAATTGCGGCTCAATTGGGTGGCAGGATGACTGCAGTTGTGCGGTTGGATCGAGTGATAGATGGCGGAATGACCAGGATGACTGCAGTTGTGACTTGCATGCGGTTGAACGATGACCGATGACCTGTGGGCCATCGAGAGAGTAACTAATGTCGAGAAGACACATGTCATCGAGATGACATCACACCCTCAACTAACTTTCCCAAAAAGGAAAGTGCGATCGTGTAAGGGCGGATATATTGCAAAATTTCTCGAGAAGCGGCAATGTTAACCCCTACACCAATCTGGAGTTATAAGGTGTAGGGAGAGGTCGACTACGATGAGCAGGTATGGTAAATCTGGAGGCAATCCAAGTGCCAACTTTTTGAAAATGCTTCAATTCACATTAACTTAGTGTACTGCTGGAACACAGGTGCGGTGCGCCCAGGTCAAACACGGGTGTTTGAATTGTAAGTCAAGTTCAAACATCAGTGAAGGACCCGACCCCGACATCGATCCACACTAGGGCTTCGATCCGTCCGTTTACGGAGACGGCCATCAAAGAAACGACTGTTTCTAGCGAACAAGCTTGCCCGTCTGCATACGGTATCTTCAGCGGCGCCCTACGGACGGGATACGGCCGTTTCGACGGGTGGGAGATGAACCTAATGGTAGTTGTCCATCCAGTTGGCAGATTGAAGTACGGATAGTGAAATTTCAGTGCTGGAAGATTGTGTTAGGATTTTCTGCCCATACATTTATTGACCTACACCAGTATTCAAATACTTTGGAGCGAGTCCAAGTAATCCCAATTTGATAATTTTGTGGTGAACATTTATTTGAGGCAGTTGGCCGGTTCCGTGCACTGTGTGTTTTGAAACGAAGTATCTGGCTCATTGCTATATGTCGGACCTGAATCTGGCCCGTCCATGTTAAATTTTGGAGGTCAATTTTGATTCGGCCTCACAGCATGTTACAACTCGGGCTTCTCGGATAATGCCCACCCAATGGCCTGTGGGTCTTTGGATGCCTATTGAGAGCTTGTTCATAATTGTGAGGGCTTTTATACTATATAAATTGTACGAAAACCTCACTCCAGTGTGCGATGGTATGCATGCTTTCAATACAATCTGTCGATCCGTTTACCGACGGTTACGGATCCCATTTAAACGGGTGAACCCGTCCCGTA
The DNA here is from genome assembly GCA_029378375.1 of Mycena olivaceomarginata. Taxonomy (NCBI): domain Eukaryota; kingdom Fungi; phylum Basidiomycota; class Agaricomycetes; order Agaricales; family Mycenaceae; genus Mycena; species Mycena olivaceomarginata. The sequence goes on along the minus strand of JARKIC010000894.1, from coordinate 131,266 downwards.
CCCGTCCGTTTTCGAAGCAGGTAGAGCGGCTCCACGGATGGGAAAACCGTCGTGACGGACCGTTGATCCGTCACAGACGGGAACAGATCGGAGCCCTAATCCACACTTCAAGCTTCCAATAATATCTAGCTGGAGTCTACTGTACCATTTAATTCATTTGTATGTCACAGGTCACAGGCCTCAAGATTTACGAAATTTTTCGTACGGGTCACAGGTCACCCAGCCATGTACGAATTCTGAAAACGAGTCACGAAATCGCGATAAAATGGCTCAAAATTTGAATTTCTCGCCTCCCGCGCGCCCCGCAACAGGTAACGACGCACGGTATTCACAGGAGCTGCCAATTCTGACAGTGGGAGCAATGGTCCTCCCACGGCTCCCACTTCCCCTCTGCCTCCTCGATCTGCTCACCTCCCTCTGGCCAATTTGAAGGTGAAGCAACAATGGAAGTACAACTCTCCTAGCTATGTACTGCCGGCAAATTGATCCCAGGACTCAACATCGTCGCAGCTATCTTACACCGTCTACAATGGTTTTACACCGTCGCCATCCTGCACACTTTGCGGTGGATTTACGAAAAAAAAATTCGGTCACGCACCTCAGACAAGTACGAATTCTGAAATTTGTACATTTTGTCACAGGTCACAGGGCGTACGAATTGAATTAAATGGTACAGTAGATAAGAGCAGCTGGAGTCTACTGACCTAGAGCTCGTTGTATGTCCACCTGCGTGAATTTATTGATAGAAAAGTGCATACAACATGTGTCAGGCATATCATCCTGCTAAGTTCAGAACCATGGCAATTTTCTGCTACAATCAAAGCGCTTTGCCTCCTTTTTCCTCTGTATCTTGGTATGGATCTTGATATGGATCCCTATTGCCCGACATACCCCGCATTTCTCTTGTTTGGCTTCTTCTGTTCCCACTTTAAGAAGCAATTCTTGGGGAGATCTCGCTCACAGCCTGTGCAGTGCAGGGTATTGCGATCAGATACAGGGTCCAGAATATTGAGGGGGAGTAAGCCATGTTTCTTATAGATCTCCCCCTGCACAGGCTGCCTGCCATTCCATATTGTGACATATCTCAAACTTTCCGACAGGGAGCCCTTTATCGAGGTAGCCTGACTGCACCAAGTGAGACCATAGGCTCGCTATGAGCCAGATATCGTTGGCAGCGTAAGTCAGAAGCTCGTGCGATGGAGGGTTTGTCCATTCAATTTTTCGACCAGATGCTACAGATTGTTGTGTCCAGAAATAAGTCCGACTTATTCGAACACACGGAATGGAGCAATAGACATTACCCTTGGTTGCCAGCCTCACTTCATCTAAGTACTTTCACTTTGTGCTCCCGAACCGCATCCCCCAACCCCACAAGTCTCTGCACCTTCTGGTAAAGTTCCTGATGGGCGTACTATCTCAGAACAGGGTATGTACCTGAAGCAGCCTGTCAAGTTGTTCCTTTGACCCTCGCTTCTCCCCTCGCCGAGGACAGGACTTGATATCTGCAAGCTGGAGATCAAGCGCATTCTGCATTGTGACACCGTATTCGTGATACAGTGCGCTCTGATCCATTCTGCCATCGAAAACCACCTTCTGAATTTGATTTGACACAAGAATGTCGAAAATCGGTTTCAGTCCCTCTGTTGCTATGGCCAGGAAATCGAACAGGTAGATCCGCTGGGATCCTGGTGAAGCTGTTCCCAGGGAAATCAGCCAAAGGTGCCAGCCCAGATTGTACACCCATATCTTTTCCTTCGCAGTCGAGGAATAAGATAGGGCAGTCCTGGAGGCTTTTGGTTATTTCCAGAGGATCAATCTCTTTATCGCAGTAGGTGAAGTCGATATCCATGTGGCTGATGGGAGGTCACTGGGTAGAGGGTGGCACTATAACGGAATGTCACCGCACCACGATGCAAAAGCATTCCACTTCTATAACTCTCACCTGCCCGATCTTTGATCAATCCAATTGCTCGGTATTGATGCTACCTTCTGCGGTTTCAGAGAAGCAACCCTACTTAGCTGTCAGATTCTATCGGCACGCTGCATGATCCAAGAAGTAGTTTATAATTAATTAGGTTGGTATTGGAGTCTCAACAGTCTTAAGACCTTTTTTTATCGACCAGCTCAGGCGGTTTGAAGCTCGGTCACCCCAATTCTGCTTTTACCCTCTGCTGCTTCTCGGTCGATACCCCAGTTTCCTCCTATAGTACTAGCCTCTTCTTTCGGCCGGGTGACTGAAGATCGCCTCATGGTTGCCTCGGGGGCAAGCGTATCTGGGGTTTTACTATATCGCGATATTCTAATGAAAACGGGTGCAGGCGATGTATCAGAGGCGCTCATTGGAGATCTCCCAATAATGTTAACCCCTACACCAGTCCGGAGTTACGCATATGCGTAGGAGAGCTTGACTGGTATGTGCATGTATGGTAAATCTCCAGGCAATCCAAGTGCCAACCCCCCAAAAACGCTTCAATACACATTAACTTAGTGTGCTGTTGGAACACAGGTGCGGTGGGCCCAACCTATTATTGGAACCAGAGGTTGCAATGTTAGCCCCTACACCAATTCTGAAACGTGAGGTCAAAACACGGGCTGTTTGAATTGCAAGTCAAGTTCGAACATCAGCGAAGGACCCGATCCCGACACCGATCCACACTTCAAGCTTCAGGTTCATTCCAATAATATCTAGCTAGAGTCTAGGTAAGAACAAGCCGAAGTAATGGGACGTGGTGTACGGCGCACGGCTGTCCCTCAGTACCAGTATCATTCCAGGTTGCAGCAGCAGGACGGGGTTCAAGTCCCCGTGTCCCACTGGCTAAGTCTGTCGACAGTTTGTTTTTTGTTGGCTTTTTGGCAGCAAGGAGGTAGGAACCAGGTCATTGATGCTTGAAGCTAAAGCGCACGTCAGTTTGTCTCGGATCTTGAGCTTCACTGGTTAAATTTCTGAATTGTCCGGGCCGCGACGAAATTGATCGCCGTCACGGTAATGACGCGTCGCTTGCCACTTGACCTTAGCGTTCACCGGTGCACCTTCCATAAGTAACTTCCTGCAAATAAATGGCCTGAATCAGCTTGTACAATCCAAAGACCAATTCAGCGGTATCCCAGCTGGAATCTGACCCCGAGATATTCACCGACCTCCTCCACGCGCTCGGTGTCCCGTGTCTCGAATTCTGCGACGTCCTTTCAATCGACACCAATGACCTGCTTCCGGGCGCAGACTTAGCACTGCCCTCCACGGTCCGCGCATTTGTTCTCGTATACAACACGACTAGGGCGTACGAAGCGGGCATCCGCGCAGAGCGTCAGAAGGCTCGAGACGAAGGACGCGGCTACGCGGGGCGCGGCGACGGCTGAGCCGGTGCTGTGGTGGGAACAGACCGTGCGGAATGCGTGTGGGCTGTTTGCTCTGCTGCACGCCGTCGCGAATCTCGATCTTGCTGGGCACGACTTCGTTGGTGAGTTAGTGATTGATTATTCTCATAATGAACTCGATCGCATCGCCGGGACTGAGGTTTTGTTTGAAAAGAAAAAGACTCCTTGCTCGCGACGCTCCTCCGCACCGCCACTCCCCTCGGGCCCACCGAACGCGCCTGCAGCGCTCAAAGACTCCGACGGCATCGCACAGGTGTACAACCGCGCTGCGCAACGGGGAACCAGCGAGCCCGAGGACGAGGTGCCGGGCCACTACGTCTGCTTCGTGCGCTCGCCCAAGGACGGGCATATATACGAGCTGGACGGCGGAAAAAACGGGCCGGTGGACCAGGATGAGTTCCTCGGCGGGGATCGGGACATGCTGAGCGGCGGGTTGAAGCTGGTGCGGGACTTTGTTGGGTCGAGGATGGATCCTGCGAAGCCATACTTTCACCTCATGGCGCTTGTTTCGTCGAGTGCATGAGATGTTTTGAGAGGGCTCGACACGGCTTTTGTGAAACGCCTGGTACGGTTCCGTATTCTGGAATGAAGCATGCATTGAACATTTCCTTCGATTAAAGATACAAAGAAGGTTTATTATCCGAGACTGATTACCGGGCCACCTTACCATTTTTGTGCTCGAGGCCATGCAGAGAGTCAGATGGATGTAAGTAAATTGGCTCAAAACAAAGGCATACATCCTATGTGTAAGCTGAGATATTTTTTGGGAATTTACATTCGCACTCCATGGCCTGCCGAATTTTATTTCCGGCCGGTATCCCAAAAGGGGAAAAACAGCTTAAGTTAGTGGGCCACCCGGCCAAATCGTTCGTGCGCGCCAGTACTATTCACCCCGATGCATTCCAAATCATATAGTGGATAGGGCATTATTGGGTACACTCAAACCGGAAATCTGACATGTACTGGGACCATAACTGTTTGCCTTTCCAACCATTTATGATGGGTGAAATTGCTATTGGACGGAATGGCCTACCTTCTGCAGGACAGAGTGCAACGGAACTTAAAATTACGACACAGAGGGCTCTGTGGGAAGTATTAAGACATACCTAAATGCAAAAGACGACCCCACATACCCATAACCCGTCTAACAAAATCCATCTTTATATGCAACTGAAATTCGGCGGTTTAGAGTGGTAGCCCAGCATGAACAGAAAGTGGGGACAGTTAAAAACCAAATCGACGTTGGAGAACTAGTGGGTTAGTGGTACCAAATGCACCAACCAAGTTCCAAGTCATTAGCCAAGACCAGTGGATTCACTATAGAGGTAGCTGGATTATGCCGCTCAGGATTAGGTCGAAATGATCTTGAAGGGTCCAAGAGTCGAGGGAGAATCGTTTTCACAGATAGTATGGCATGGAGTCATCGATTCGAATCAGGGGATGCGAACAAGCCCAAAAACTTGTGAAGAAACAAGCTAAAGACGAGCGCTAGGGCAGTTCAGAGATAAGAAATGATGTTCTAACTTAGTGTGCTGCTGGAACACAGGTGCGGTGCGCCCAGGTCAAACACGGGTGTTTGAATTGTAAGTCAAGTTCGAACATCAGCGAAGGACCCGATCCCGATTCCCGACACCGATCCATACTTCAAGCTTCAGGTTCATGCCAATAATATCTAGCTGGAGTCTAGGTAAGAACAAGCCAAAGTAATGGGACGTGGTGTAAGGCGCACGGTTGCCCTCAGTGCCAGTATTATATCATTCCAGGTTGCAGCAGCAGGACGGGGTTCAAGTCCCCGTGTCCCACTAAGTCTGTCGACGGTTTGTTTTTGTTGGCTTTTTGGCAGCAAGGAGGCAGGAACCAGGTCATTGATGCTTGAAGCCATAAACAGTTCTCTCCCATCTCCGCCTGTCAAAGAGAGAACACGTGTTTATGGTCTGACTAGGGAGACTAGCTTGAAGCTAAAGTGCACGTCAGTTTGTCTCGGATCTGGCCGCGGCGAAATTGATCGCCGTCACGGTGATGACGCGTCGCTTGCCACTTGACCTTAGCGTTCACCTTCCATAAGTAACGTTCTGCAAATAAATGGCTGAATCAGTTGTACAATCCAAAGACCAATTCAGCGGTATCCCACTGGAATCTGACCCCGAGATATTCACCGACCTCCTCCACGCGCTCGGTGTCCCGTCTCTCGAATTCCGCGATGTCCCTTTCAATCGACACCAATGACCTGCTTCCCGGCGCAGACTTGGCGCTGCCCTCCACGGTCCACGCATTTGTTCTCGTGTACAACGCGACTAGGGCGTACGAAGCGGGCATCCGCGCAGAGCGTCAGAAGGCTCGAGACGAAGGACGCGGCTACGCGGGGCGCGGCGACGGTGAGCCGGTGCTGTGGTGGGAACAGACCGTGCGGCATGCTTGTGGGCTGTTTGCTCTGCTGCACGCCGTCGCGAATCTCGATCTTGCTGGGCACGACTTCGTTGGTGAGTTAGTGATTGATTATTCTCATAATGAACTCGATCGCATCGCCGGGACTGAGGTTTTGTTTGAAAAGAAAAAGACTCCTTGCTCGCGACGCTCCTCCGCACCGCCATTCCTCTCGGGCCCACCGAACGCGCCGCAGCGCTCAAAAACTCCGACGGCATCGCACAAGTGTACAACCGCGCTGCACAACGAGGAACCAGCGAGCGCTGCGAGCCCGAGGACGAGGTGCCGGGCCACTACGTCTGCTTCGTGCGCTCGCCCAAGGACGGGCATATATACGAGCTGGACGGCGGTAAAAACGGGCCGCTGGACCAGGATGAATTCCTCGGCGGGGATCGGGACATGCTGAGCGGCGGGTTGAAGTTGGTGCGGGACTTTGTTGGGTCGAGGATGGATCCTGCGAAGCCGTATTTTCACCTCATGGCGCTTGTTTCGTCGAGTGCATGAGATGTTTTGAGTGGGCTCGACACGGCTTTTGCGAAACGCTGGTACGATTTCGTATTCTGGAATGACTGAAGCATGCGCTGAACATTTCCTTCGATTACAGATACAAAGAAGGTTTAAAGAATGTAAATTTACCAATCTAGGATTGTATTCAAAAATATGACTACGGGTAAACAGTTGAATGCTGACCTACTTGGCCTCATTTCGGCCGACTTGACGCAGTGCGGCGGACGGAAGTCTTCAAGTCACGGTGTTGGACTTTTGAATTAGCGATGAAAATCCACCTATTGCGCAGGAAAGTGCTGGACTCAGTCCATCCTGAATGAGTTGCCAGTGAGCACTCGTTCCTCGTTCCTGGTGGGCGGATTCGACGCCCTTGTTTGCCAGTGCTATCAATTCGATCGCTCTCGCTCGTTTCTTTCTCCGTCTTGCTCGATTCGGCATGACTGTCCGCGGCGCGTCCGACCATCCTTTGAGTCAGTCGTGCTTTCAGAATTATCGAATGCGGACTATATACGCTGAAATTGCAGTCTCTTACTTGCGAAATTTCGCACAATCGAAGCAAACGAGAGGAAGAGGAACAAACGAAGTGACGAGAATGGGCGTGACGCGGCCACTTTTGTTCAAGCTGCTAGTGCCGAGTCCGACTCCTGACGCCGCCATTCAGAGGGAGCGCATATTGAATATTTAAATACTTAAATCTCGTCCAGCCCAATCACCTCGCGGCTCTACATGAACGGGCGCCGTTCGTTCAACTGTGCTGAGAAATGATCAAGCATTCTCATTCGTAGCAGGTGATCATTTTCATACTGAGAACGGATACGAAAAACTGATGAAGAAATCTACTACATGCCTCTATGTCCCTGCTCGTGTCTATTGAAGCAGTGTGGCTAGCCTCGGGCTGAGACAGTTCAAGTTGAAAAACTGGAAAGTGGGGCCGGAAACCGAATACTTAGGTGTTGGGACAGAGGAGAGATTTCTCTGAACCTCATTACATTCTCTGAGACTAGATCCTCAATTCAAAGAGCGGAAATAGTAGAAACGGGCGTTCAAATAAATATTCAACCTTCATTCAACGTCGATCGGAGCTATCGGAGGTAATTGGAAAAGCAGTGCCGATAGGTGCCGATCTCGCTTGGGCTCCAACGTCAATGTGCATTTGAAGTATCACCCCGTTGCATCGCGACAATCGTGGCGGCGGACAGTTCTGGTCGATATTCGTCTACGATTCTACCCAACAATGGGCTTATCTGTGCTACTCGAACGCTACCATTGGGTCTTGTTCTGCGTTCATCTGTCACCTCCGAGTTTTCCTGCGATAAATCCTATCTATAATCTAAAGCCCAATACTTCTATTTTGATCATGCTATTCCTGACCATGTGGATTGACCTCCCTATTCATAGACTCTGGCCATTCCTGCTGCATGTCCGCACATGGCACGTTCGATAAGATGTAACAAACACAAGGTCACCAAACGTGTCTATCGTTGCCAACCTCGCAGATAAAGGTCCGTGTGTGTCAAGAGAGACGAAGGAAAAGATGGCCTCGTACGTTGTCCTCGGTCTCGCAAGTCTGCACGGCGTCCGCGCGTGGGGCGTTCTTGGGCACGCCACCGTCGCCTATGTAGCCAGAACTTCGTCACCGCCGAAGTCGCCACCTGGGCGAAAGGTGTACTTGGCGATACATCCACCTCCTACCTCGCCAATATCGCGTCTTGGGCGGACACATACCGTGCAACGACCGCGGGCGCGTGGTCGGGTGAGTCGTTACAAGCGCGTACCGTATGGGAGGCTGATGATTGTGGTCTGTCGCAGCGCCCCTCCACTTCATCGACGCGGAGGACAACCCGCCCACGACCTGCAATGTCAACTACGCCCGCGACTGCGGCGCCACCGGCTGCGTCGTCTCGGCTCTCGCCAACTACACTCAACGCGTCGGCGACGGGCGCCTCAGCGCCGCCAACACCGCCGAGGCGCTCCGCTTCCTCGTCCACTTTGTCGGCGACATCACGCAGCCACTGCACGACGAGGCGTACGAGCTCGGCGCGAACGGCGTGACGGTGCACTTCAACGGCTTCACGGACAACCTGCACTCCGACTGGGACACGTACATGCCCGAGCAGCTCATCGGCGGGGACACGCTCGCAGACGCGCTGTCGTGGGCCACCACACTCACTGCTGACATCAACACGGGTGCGTATAAGAGCCTCAAGGCGGGCTGGATCGCGGGCGACACCCCGACGGATACGGTCACCACTGCGACGCGCTGGGCGAGCGACGCGAACGCGCTGGTGTGCACAGTGGTCATGCCCAATGGCGCCGCCGCGCTGACGGCCATGACCGATCTGTACCCCACGTACTACGACGGGGTGATTGGGACCATCGAGCTGCAGATCGCGAAGGGCGGGTACCGGCTCGCGAATTGGCTGAACCTGATCTACACGTCGGAGGTCGCGCGGCGGGAATTGGTCGACGCAGTGGAGAAGAGGGGGGACCCGCGCGCCCTGGTGCCGCTCGAGCGCAGCGTGGGTACCGGAGTCCGAGCTGGATGGGCACAAATTCCTCCCTGCGCCGCGCGAGTTGAGCAAAGCCAAGTTGGCACGCGCCGCAGTTGGGTATGGATGCAACCACCAGCACTGATTGCGCTCGTATCGCCCGAAGGTCTGTTGTCGTAGTTCTTGAGTGTATACCACGTATGCTCGTCGAATAACTTCAAGTAAATTAATTCGCTTGCTGGCTCAACACGTCGACTGCCAGTCTGCTACTCGTTGCAGTTGAACTGAGTCACTGAACGGGTGTATGCTGGTTCATCCCGAAACAGTGCGAAGCATGCGTTCAGTCGGAAAAGATAGGAAGTGGATCTGGAGAAGTCCACGAATGCAGTGCTGATCCGTATACTGTACGTACTTGTAGGGAGGCGACGGTCACGGTCACGATGGGCCCTGTCGCGTCGCCGACGTCTGGGCGGGTCACGGTCACGACCAGTCCCGTCGCCAAAAAACCGGCGTGACAGCTGCAAAATAGGTGAATTTTTTCCAAAAATTTCTCCGGTGGTCACCAAAATTGGCGACGGTCACGGTCCCCCCCGACGCTCGTCACGTCGCCGGCGTCAATTAGGCCCTGTCACGGGCGACGTCCCGTCGCCTCCCTACAAGTACGTACAGTATGCCTTTGTCGGAAAAATCCTTTTCGGGTTTAAACAGCATTGAACACGTTCGAAGCCGTTGGATGGTCACATGCCTTAGCTGGCTTCCAACGTCCAGAATCACGCAACCGCTCCCAAGCCACGTCCATGCTTCGAACGTGTTCTGAGATGAGTCGAAAAGTGACAAAAAATTTATATGTTACATACCCCTCTTCTCCACGAAGGTGGACTCCCTACGGTAGGCTCGTCCCCATCCGGTATCCAGGTAAATAGAGCCAAATCCATCACTCGCTAACGCTCGGACAGTCCTGGATACTGGCTGGGCCCTCTCGGTGCACTTTAAGCGGGGTTTTGCTTCCCCTGCTATTTCAGAGGTCGGTACTTGGGAAAAATATGCCCCCAACTTTGAAAAAAAGTGCTCAATTCCTGTATGAATAATTGATGGTTTTTAATTCTCTATCCAATGAGCCCCACATGCTTTTGTGATGGCAGATTTCATGTTGTTGTTGTTGTCAAATGGTCCATGCGCAGCGACGAGCTCGACTTGGTGTAAGATCCCAAAACCATGTGAGCTCAATCAACTTGAAATCAATTCTGCCCCACTTCGGTATAGGAAGTTTTGACACTTTTTCAGAGCATTTCAGAAGCTCCCAGGTCAATTTTTTCTAAGTCAGGACCTCTGAAATGGTGGGCCATTGAAAACCCTGCTAAAAACAGTACCCAGAGGGCCCAGTCCGTTAACGACGATCTCCCCATTGTGCACTCTTTGTCTGATTGTTGGCTTTGTTTGTGTGATTTTAGTAATTCAGGCTTACGTCTGTCTTTCACTGAGATCCTTTGTTAAAGTCAACTGGTTCACGAGCCTATCCCTATGGTAGAGTTATTATATTAGTCATTTCCAGACTGTAAGCAAGTCAGTAATCATTGACTCATAATAAGTTATCTTGGTAACATCTTGGTAACACATGTTGAGCACACATGTTGAGGGAAATATTCAGAGGTCATCAACAGAGTTATGTACCTTGGTCGGCGCCCAGGTGGAGCTCTGCTGAAGGCTTTTCGCACAGGCTCCACAGTTGTCAGATTGCAGAACAAGAGTGGTTGAAAAAATATAACCTAGCCCAATGCATGTATCAAGACAAATCACTCCTCTGAGGCACAGAGAATTGACCTCAAATATTTTTCTGACCCAAAATATATATGTGTACCTTGGAACAGCTTGAGACGGCTTAGTACTTACACTGAGCCTTCTAACAGCTTGAAACTGGATTGAAGTCGCTCTGCCGTGGCCTTGAAGCACTCTGATGCCCTTCCAAGGCCACATGCTGAACCAAGCTGTTGCATACTGACTGGCTTTTTTCTGACATTTTAGACTGGTAACAGATCTGTCTACGGGAATACTGGGTCAATTTATGAATCTGGACCACCATCATCACAATTTTGAAGTTCGCTGTTAGCACATCAGACACCCTGCTGTGGTGCCACTACACGAGCCCTTCATTGACTGATAGATGCCTGGGTGGATAGGGCAAAACAAAACAAAAAACAAAAAAGCCCCAAAATGCCTAAACTGCCGACATGAAAAACCACATCCACTTCATAAGTTATGCATCCAGCTCAGTGTTGACCCCAGAGCTTCATTCAGTGGGAAGGAGAGTTATGGACACCATGGACTAATCCCGTAATTCCGTGTCGCAATGTGTCACATCACGTGTGTTGATATACCGTGATGGCGTATTGACATATCCTCACTCGCGTTTCTTTCCAAGACGTTGTTGTGAGGGTATGTCTGTTTCCTTATTTCTGCATATGACTCATTACTTACCGGTACGCTAGTGTACAGTACTCACAAAGCATACAGGTGAATAGACTCGCATTTCTTTCCAAGACGTCGTTGTGAGGTGTACAGTACTCACATAGCGTACAGGTGTCTCAACTGGTTATGGGCTATTGTCTCGTTGTCTAAACCACCGACAATGAGATTTTGGAACCCTGTACGGTCCGACGGCCTTGGTGAGCGAGCCAATTTTTATTCATTTCCGATTTCTTGACGACATCGCGCCGAGCGCGCACGTTCTTTCGTGACACCGCCATGTATCCATCCATGTACTTGTCCACCTCAAACCCTTTCAACCCCTGGTCCCAGTAACAGCTGAACGGGTCCCAGTCCCACGCGTCGGGTCGACCGCTCCCCGCCACGTCTGAACTGCGTGCACCCCGTATCTCCGCTTTGCACCAGCCAGTCCCTCCTCGCCTGTTGCGCCCTCTGCCGGCCATGGGTCAGGAGTACCAAGCGTACTCTCCCACAATGCCCCAGCCATTCCACATGCCCCAGCCGTACCATCCGCCTCCCTCAAACATACTGCCTCGTCCTTTACGTGCGCCTTTTCGTTATTCCTCGTGCCCCTGCACCACCCAAGCTTCCACCAGCCGCCTGCGTCGCTCTACCACACCAATCCGCCTTATCATATACCTACATCGGCGTCGGAGCACGTGGCGGCGGTCGGCCCAGTTCCGAGGGTCTTCCCGCTTTCTACAGCGAGCTGGAAAGACGAAGAGAAGCTTGCATATGAACAGGACAACTGGCGCGAGTACTCTACCAAGGTGGAGAACCAGCTCAGGATAATCCCTGGTGCCACCTGTTTCCTGGAATCCACCAACGCAGACCCCAATCCCTGCCCATCCTTCCAGATGTTCCCGGCCCACCACCTGCGCCTGGAATCTGCATGGATCACCGACATGTCCACCAACGTCATCTGCTCTGGCTCGATCCACCCGACTCGTAATCTCTACCGCCTACACACGCGCCCCATCTCTCTCGCTCCCAACACTTCTTCTGCCGTCCCCTTGTACGCAAATGCCGCTTCCATATCCGCCCGCGACCTTCGCCACTGGCACCTCTGTCTCGGCCATGCCCACCATCAAGCTGTCGCCGACCTCTTCACGAATGGCCACGCTGACAGTATGGACCTTGATCCGTCTATCCCTGCTCCCGCTTGTGACACTTGCATTCATGGAAAACAGGCTCCCACCAACGTTCCAAGAGCGTGTGAGGGACGTCCGACAACGCGGATACTGGAGAGGGTTCACGTGGATTTGAGTGGGTGGATCGCGACAAAGTCGAGGAGTGGGAACAAGTACACATTCAATATTGTTGATGCGCACTCTACGCGCGGCTGGGTGTTTTCTGTCCCCAATAAAGCCTCTTGTTTCAAAACCCTGTGTGCCTGGCAGCTTGAAACGGAACGCCGCACCGGCGAGCGTGTAGGGACGTATATCGTCGACAACGGGGAACTGCAGTCCGACGAGTTCATCGAATGGTGTGGCGGGCACGGCATTACCATCATCTAGACACCGCCCCACGCTTCCAAAGTCAATGGCAAGGTTGAGCGCTTCCACCGAACGGTACACGGCAAGGCCCGTGCTACAGTGGGGGACAGTCAAACTCATCAACTCACCTAGCGCTTTATATACTTAATAGAGAGCTTAGCTGACTTCAGAATCAGATTCAGCACCTCAAAATAAGCCTAAAACAATTTTTTCGCGAATTTTCCACGAGAAATTACGTACGGCCAACTTTTTGGCCCCTTTGAACAAAAATTGTGTGTACCTATCTCGGCCCCTTGAGCCTTCCTGCTGCCTCCAAAGCCTTCAACGCCTGCTCAGAAATGGTGCGGTGTGACCTATACTTCTTCACAGCCCAATCTGCAGCCCACCCAGTCAATCCCAACCGGTAAGCACTTGTAAATCGCCAGGAACTGGTTGATAAATTTGCGGATGACTTCAGGTGGACAAGCATCCAACCACTTGATGGCTGCAGCTTTGGCCTGTTCAAAACTCTTCTTTTCTTCCTCCCGATATCTGTATTTGGCCCATCCCCAATACTGAACAAGTGTTACATACTTGTTGTGATTAGGCAAGAAAATATACTTACCATTTCAATGGGGTTCAACTCGCAGTGGAACTTGGGAAGAAATATCACTTCATGTCCCCTCCTTTTAATCAACTCCTCCACCATTGAGACCTGATTCTTGAAATCATCTTGGTGGCTCAATAATCGTGCCATGCAGCAGTTCTTGTTCTCAATAGGGCACACAGGTTTGCACTTCGCAATCATCTGGCTTCATTGAGTTGTTTCAGAAACTGTTCACAGTCCCACCAAGGATCATGACCTGAACCAGGGAAGATGATCTTTCGAGCCCTTCTGAGAATCTTTCCTGTGGCTTGGCATGATGGGGGGAGTCAGGATGCACTACTGATCAACAGGCAGCTATATGTGGCCCGGGAATGCAAGAGAACGGGCCGGATTTTGTTGCTTCTTCGAAGTTGAACCAGGTGACAACGTGACAGTAACATATGTGACACAAAATTCGCAGGCTAATTATGAAGGAACCACTCGTTGAAATTTTTTGAAAAAAGCAGCATCGTACTCAGCTCATTGAAAGGAGTCTATAGGAATATTTTCGTGATTTTACTATAGGTTTTGGGGTACGGCCATTGTTTTGGAGGTGCATCACTATAAATACCCCTTTATCTCAGGAACGGCTCGTGGGATCGGGCTAAAAAAAATTCAGAAGGACCTCCATTAGGTCTACTTTGCATCCCGATCATTTCCCGGGGCTAACTATAACCTTCATCAAAGTAGATGCCTTTGACTGTCCCCCACCGTATGCGTCTCGAGTGTGGTGCGCCACCAAACCTGTGGGATGAGTTTTGGGTCAAGGCCTGCTTATCTTCACGCCAGAACCCCGTCTAGAGCCTTGAGCAGTAAGCCGCCTCACTGAAGGTTTCGAAAAAGTCAAACCGCACCTCGGACATCTATGGGAGATAGGTTGTCGAGCTTTTGTCCTCATCGAGACTCACAACCCGAAGGCATTCGCGTGCAGCATCAAGTGTGTTCTCATCGGCTACACACCCAACTGCAAAGCGTACTGATGCTAGCAACGGTCGATGGGAAAAATCTTCAACTCAGGCAACGTACACTTTATAGAATCGGGCCAAACAGAGGATGTCCATTATGACAAGACACTACTCGCTGAACGACTTGCACGTCCGTCGGTCGCCACTGACGGCACCACCTCTGTCCTGAGCGACCAGTCCGCCCCAGACCCGACAATGTCTACATCGCCGCTTCCGACCGTCAACGACCCCGTCGAATTCGTTGACCCCCCTTCAAGTGTCACAGCAACCGCCGAGACGCAGGCAAATCCCTGTTCAACAGGCAATCCCTGTCATTGCTGGGGCACTCCCTCTGCAGGCAATCCCCCAGCAGGCGGCGGTCCCGACACCTCCTCCCCTCCGTCGATCCGAGCGGCAGCGCATCCTGCGTTCCCTCGTCGCCCAACTCGCTGCAGATGTCGACGATGGCAAACTGGATATACTACGTGGTATCCAGCGCACAGTAGTGGAGTCGCCGGAGGATGATGATGGGGTGGAAACCGCTCTGCTGGCGCAGCTGAGCACTTACCTCGCGGAGAACCCTACTAACATCGAATACCCAGATAATCCTCACAACTATCAGGAAGCGATGGCCGCGCCCGACGCCCTCGCTTGGATCGACGGAATGCACAAAGAGCTGAAGGGCCTGCAGGACCTCGGCGTCTACGAATTGGTCCCCCCGACTTCCGTCCCACGCGACAAGACCATACTCGACTTGAAGGCGGTGTACACGTGGAAGCGCAACGAGCTCTCGGAGGTGGTGCGACACAAGGTGCAGTATTGCGTGCTGGGATGCAGGCAGAAATACGGCTGCGACTACGACCAGACGACCTCACCTACAGCACAACTTGAATCTTTCCGTGCCGTACTGCACGTAGCCGCATCTCGGGGGTGGGATATTCAACAAATCAACGTGAAGACGGTGTTCCTCAATGCGACACTACCTCCAGAGGAGGTCCAGTACTCGTGTCAGCCAAAACACTTCGAGGTGGCGGGGAAGGAGGGGTGGTTGTGGAAGATTGTGAAGGCGTTGTACGGGCTGAACCAGGCGGGTCGCACGTGGAACCACGCCCTTCACGACGCAATGCTGGAGTGGGGGTTCAGACGCCTGCCGTGTGAGTGGTGTGTATACGTCCAGGTCACTGACGGGGTCACAAATCTCGTCGCCATCCACGTCGACAACATGGTCGCGGCGGCTAGTAACGTGTTGGCCAACAACCTGTTCAAGGCACAACTCCGCTCCAAATGGGCGATATCGGACCTCGGCAACATCAAGTTCTGCCTCGGTATTAGTATCGTCCGCGATCCCAAGCGAAAGACCATCTCCTTGTCGCAGACCGCCCTAATCGACCGCCTTGTGTCTCAGTTCTTCCAGACCGATGCAGACTCACCGCGTACACCCATGGAACACAGAATTGACCTCCAATGACCTGCCTCCGATGATCCACCTCTATCGCGTGAAGATGCTGACCGTCTCGCCGCGACGCCGTACCGGTCCCTCGTCATGTCCATGATGTATCTCGTGCTGGGAACTCGTCCGGACATCGTGTTCGCCATCAGCAAGCTATCAGGATTCCTCGACTGCTACAGCACTTCGCACTGGCAAGCTGCCATCCGTGTTCTACAATACCTCAAGGGGACCTGGACGATGTCTCTCACACTAGGTGGAACTCAGCCCATCGCGCTCGTTGGACATGGCGATGCTGACTATGCGAACGACGCTGATCGCAAGTCGATCATGGGCTACACTTTCTCCCTGGGGTCGGGTGCCATCTTGTGGGCTTTGCGAAAACAGAAAGTCGTTGCACTCTCATCTACCGAGTCCGAATACATTGCAGCTTCTGAGGGTGCAAAGGACGCCTGCTGGCTGCGAATGCTCCTTCGAGGACTTACTGTGCCGGTCGATTTGGCGACGTCTCTCTTGTGTGACAACAATTCGGCTATAGTTCTTGCGAACGACCAGTCCCTACACATCCGTGCGAAACACATTGATACCCGTTACCACCACATCCGCGATTGCGTCAAGAAGGAGAAGATCTGCCTGCTATGCGTACCCACGGAGAACAATACCGCCGATACTCTGACGAAGGCTCTACCCCATCCCGCATTTGTTCGCCACTGATCCAGTCTTGGTATCGCTTGAGGGGGTGTTCTGGCGTGAGGGGGTGGAAATTACGACTGTCCACGTTGTGGGGGTGAGTGGGAAGGAGAGTTATGGACACCATGGACTAATCCCATAATTCTGTGTCGCAATGTGTCACATCACGTGTGTTGATATACCATGATGGCGTATTGACATATCCTCACTTGTGTTTCTTTCCAAGACGTCGTTGTGAGGGTATGTCTGTTTCCTTATTTCTGCATACAACTCATTACTTACCGGTACGCTAGTGTACAGTACTCACATAGCGTACAGGTAAATAGACTCGCATTTCTTTCCAAGACGTTGTTGTGAGGTGTATAGTACTCACATAGCGTACAGGTGTCTCAACTCATTCTGCCACATCTAACATCCTCTGGGTACCTATCTCACAACGGACACTAGTTGGCCTGAAACTCTTTGCTGCTTTTGATGTGTCCAGATTGTATCTTCTGTGAGGAATAGCAGAACAGAGGAAGACAGTACCTCTTTCAGCACCACAAATTCCAATGCTAAAGTCCCGGAATTTGAACGCTCTGCTGTTGCAATCGGGTCACTGTGTGGCCTATTGGGTGGGTTGGAATTTGTTGCCTGCCTGGCCGCAGATTGACAACATACTCCTGGTCAAAAAATTTGCATACAAATTCACTCACTCTATTGAAGGCCCATGTTCATCCGCTCTTCCTCTGCTCAGGTTGACACTACCATGGCATAACAATTAGTTTCTTTTACTTACCACTTCAGATTCTACTTTTGATAGACATCCTGATAATGAATAGCTCGTCGACATCAGCAAAAATCCTGATGAATACATAGTCCTATGTGGCTCATGTAGTCACCATAGTCCTGTCAACAACCCCCTATTATATAGCTTGCTGTAGCACCATGTGACAGCTCTTCAGCACTACATAGTTTCATATTTCTGTAGTCAGATAGACTATGTAGCACAATGTAGACTTCGTCATTCAAATATTGTGCACCTAGATTAGTTGTCGAGCTATTGATGGTCACAAATATTGTTGGAAACAGATTATATTGACACTACATTACATACACGAACATACATGAACAAGGGATAAATGAACGAATATGAATATCACTCATGAATGAGCAGTCAACACTCCACCAAGGCCACAACCTCGATGCAGTCCAGGGTCAGGGGTGGCAGCAAGGAGGTGAGGGAGGAGTAGGGCAAGGAACTCTATGGTTAGATCAGACGAAGAACTATGTAGAAGTCATGAGACGACCACAAACCGGCTAACAGTGATCATTTGTTTGCCATCTCACTAAATGTGAAGAAAAAATGCAGCACTCAGCATAGAGGATCACATTATTGTCTTACAGAAGAGAACAAAGGCTCTTACCTGGATCCGCATACCCAACCACATCTCCAAAATATAGAGCCAACAAGCTTGAGGGGCTTGAGGGAGTTGAGAAGCTTGAGGGAGCAACACAAAACAGAGAAGCATGACACAAGAGGCTTGAGCTCGGCCAGGAGATATGAGGCAGGGACTTCAGACTTGACACACAAGTTTTGCGTGGTGATTGCAGTCTTGGAGTGGTATCTTGCATGGTCAGAGGTAGAGAACATGAAGCATCTTAATGATTGCATGTGGGATGGCACCGGCAGGGCCTGAGGAATGGTGAAAGCGAGCATAGTGATGGTGGAGGAAGGTGAAGATGGGGGAAAGAGACAAGAGGGATGTGATGTGGCATCAACCAACCATCCCGTGATCCATCAATCATGTCATTGATGGAGCGGAGTTTGAATGACTTGTGGTAATTTCTCTTTCTCACACCCACAGCTTGCATTGCCGCCAGTGACTGTATCCTCAAACCCCGAAGCCCAACCTGCCCACATGCCTCCCCTGAGAATACAGCCTCAATTTACATTCAGCTCCCTGCCACAAATATTCTGAATGTGCACTGTGCAATGCCCCTCTAAAATGTGCAACTCATCTTGTCTTCCTGCATGTGAGGAGCCGCTGCTTTAATTCTACTCAAGAGGTACATATATGAGGAATGCGGAAATTACTGGTGGGTGATCATTTTGTCAATGTACTTATGTAGACTGTTATTGTGACTGCAGAAAATGTAGCCCTTTATATGTCGGAAAAATCCCAAATGCCTTTAGACGTCCTGAAACATGTTGCAAGGTATCTCAAGCCGATTTGGTACCAGGTGGCTTGCAACACATAGGTTAGATTCTTGAGATGCCTTGAGAGCCGGGGTGTGAATCTCAAGGCACCCTGGGGCCAAATGGCCTTACAAACATCTCAAGGTACCTGACACCACTGCCCAAACAACAGGGCAGCCTGCTGCTGCCCCACTGCTGCTGTCCCATGCATTCAAATCATGCCAATGAAATGAAAGAGCATTATATTCAGATATCCACTACATGGGCACAGGTAGAAGAGATGAGGAAGGGGGAGGAGAAGGTTAGGTATAGAGATGAAAAAGACCTATAAAATGAAGTCAGTACACAGATAGGGTGAAGTTGGTGTGGGACGCGCATGTAATGGACCACCGTGCCGAGTTGAAGTGCCACCTGTACGAAAGCATCAGGAGGAAAGAGAAATCAGGGTAGCATGTCTGCATACCTCAAAATATGACAAGGCGGCCCTGTAGAAAGAGCACAAATTAGCAAGATTTCAAGTGTTGGGGAAAACTGATGTACCACTGGTAGCAGAATGGTCAGGTTGATCTATGTAGAAGGGATAAGTATGTGGGCAATAGGGAGGACTAGATCTCACCTTTATATGGTGATGGGATGGTGATAGGAGGGAAGGAAGAGAGGTGGAGTTGTGTTGTGACAGAGTGGTTGATATAGTGCCGTGCTGATCCTGTCACAACCCAAATCTACTTCTGGGTTTTTCTGCCAACTCTGCTCAACTCTGGACCTCCGGTCTGTCAGAATTGCACTCCAGAGTCTGTCAGACTTCAACTCTGTCCTTTAGACTTACATGGGTTTTTATGTGATGAAGGATTACTGAGTGTTTTCCTGTTTATCTGTTTAACCACCTTCTATGGGAGCCTGTGACTATGCATTCCTTTTGTCTTTTATGTTCACATCACTATGCTTCCACATATGACTTTTTACTTATTGTTTTAACTTACTTCTTTCTCCTTCTTTAATAACAATTAGATTACTTCTATAAAACACTGTAGTTACTCTCCTGTACTTCAGTTTGATTATTAATGTTCATTCCACATTAAACATTTGTCCTCTCCCAACTCCACCTATTCCGACCTTCCCCAGACTTGACATGATCTGTCCTTCCATCTGGACTTGACTTCTGTCAGTCCACTCAATGTCTGGACTTCAACTAACCTCCCTTGGAGTTATCCTAGACCTCTGCCTTTGCCTCTGGTCCTCCAGACATCTCTGGACTCTGCCCTACTCATCCATATACAAGTGGAGATCTATTCAGCCACTTTCCTTTGTCATTTCCTCTGTTCCAGGACCAACACGGCAGCCCACACTCACCCTGACCCTGCACCTCAGTGGTGTTGTGTTTCCAATATCCGTGATTCTGGATCTAGTTCCCCTGACTCTGTTAACTTCCATCACTTCATTAACATCCATCATTTCGATTAGTTCCATCCTCCGGCCTTGGACTCTATCCCTCCAGTAGTGATGGACATGGATACAGGTTAGGATTGTCAAGTACCGGTTCCCGACCGGGATCCGACGGAGGTCCGAGATACGCCTGAGGGAATGAAGTGCGTATAAGCAAGACGAAGGGGTCGAGATGTAGAGGGAAGTATCGGAGTCCGAACGGAATACCGAACCCGTATACTGGAAGTGAAGGGGCTTGGCTTCAGCTCGTGCGCTGCGCCCTTCTCTACGCCTAGTGCCCGATTTCGGAGGAGAGACTCGGAGGAGGACGGAAGTCCGAGAGGAAGAGTATAGGGCAGACTAAGTCGATATTCAAACTGAAGTCTAACTACCGACATGGCTGGTATTTATACGAAAGTAAAGTATTAGTGGGGATATAATGTAAGTACCAGGGGCTTCGGAGTTCCGAGTGGGTCCGTGATGAAATGAGTCGTTATGAGTCAAGTGGAGTCAAGCTAACTCAGATATCATCGGCACTCCGAGGGCTCCGTGATGGAGAAGCATAAAGCGTAACCTAGGAGTCAGAGGGAATCATATGTAGTACGAACCAATAGAATAAGAGTAATTGCAGAAAGGCAGTGTCGGACATAATCGGGATCGGAAATCGTCGGAGTCCGATGGCGTCCGAAAAGGATGTGAAGTCACGGTACGTGACAAGGATACAAAACAGCCAACCCAGACCCTTACCTAAAAACCCTCACTCTGAAAACTGAAATGTATTGGTGGCCCTGAGGATGCTCCTGATACCATTAGTATACAACTGTCACGTACCGTGACTTCACATCCTTTTCGGACGCCATCGGACTCCGACGATTTCCGATCCCGATTATGTCCGACACTGCCTTTCTGAAATTACTCTTATTCTATTGGTTCGTACTACATATGATTCCCTCTGACTCCTAGGTTACACTTTATGCTTCTCCATCACGGAGCCCTCGGAGTGCCGATGATATCTGAGTTAGCTTGACTCCACTTGACTCATAACGACTCATTTCATCACGGACCCACTCGGAACTCCGAAGCCCCGGTACTTACATTATATCCCCACTAATACTTTACTTTCGTATAAATACCAGCCATGTCGGTAGTTAGACTTCAGTTTGAATATCGACTTAGTCTGCCCTATACTCTTCCTCTCGGACTTCCGTCCTCCTCCGAGTCTCTCCTCCGAAATCGGGCACTAGGCGTAGAGAAGGGCGCAGCGCACGAGCTGAAGCCAAGCCCCTTCACTTCCAGTATACGGGTTCGGTATTCCGTTCGGACTCCGATACTTCCCTCTACATCTCGACCCCTTCGTCTTGCTTATACGCACTTCATTCCCTCAGGCGTATCTCGGACCTCCGTCGGATCCCGGTCGGGAACCGGTACTTGACAACAACCAAGAATAAGAGAAACTGAAATTGCACCTGATATGCAACAAAAGAGTTGAACTGAATTAGCAACCTGTATGCCCAATATCAGATACAATTCCAGCTCTTCTGATACTCCCAGTCTCAGCCGCAATTTACGTGCGACTGATATTTTGACTGATACTGGGAGTATCAGTGCTGGTTTATGTGCACCTGAGATTGCCGTTTCAGCAGCAGTATTGGCTGCCAGCCTCATATGAGAAGAATCAGGTGATAGTCTTGGCCGCACTGATTCTTCTAGTATCGGGCCTGCAGCCGAGACTGCCGCTGATATGGCATCTTCGGATGCACGTAATCTGGCACTGATACTTTGATTATTGGTCGAATTATCAGTCACACATAAACTCTGGCTGAAATGGGGAATATTGGAAGGCCTGGAATTGTTTCTAGTACTCGCCATACAGGTTGCTGATTAAATCCGACTTATCCACCGCATATCAGGCAGACTTTCCACTTCTCTTATTCTTGTTCATATACTAACAGTATCAGCAGCATCTTCAGGGTTGCCGATACATCACATTTTTCGGAGTGCCTTACTCGAACCCGTGGGTTTACAGGTTGCTCACGGGTCATCGGCAAAGCTGTGCCAAGCGTGATGGAGACCTTGGTACCTCTTGGCACATGATTTTAAGCAAGCATTTGATGTTCAAGGTGAGCACTGAGTCCATATAGTATTCTATGCACAGTTTTTGGCCCCGAAAATGTGTTTATTCACTTTTTTTTACAGTGATTTTGTGATATTTTCCTGTATTCTCACAGGTACCACGGGTTTGGGTCTGGAAAACGGCTAACCTGCAACCCATACCTGCCCGACCCGACCCGAAAACCTGATGGGTTGACCAGAACTTGTGTCCTTCCCTACCCTCCAGAATCTCCCTCCTTCCTATTCACTCCTCCTCCAGTTCCCTCTTACTCCCCCAATACGGATATAACACATGCTGACAGTGACATCATCACTCCACCTCGCCCAAAAATGCCTCCGCAACTCAGCAAACGACCTCGGCACATCAATTAATGAGGCTCTCAGAGTCAGAAAATGATATTTAAAGCATCTGAAGTCTGCCATAGACTGCCTGAGCCTGGGTGCCTTGGGTCGGCTTGAGACTGTTCATGACTACCCCCTGCCTTGAGACACCTTGAAAGTGCTGGCTGAGTGGTTTGCAACTAGTTGCAAGCCGTCTCAAGGCCTCAAGCGGCATCAAGCTGTTGCAAGTTATTCAGGTTTTTTCCAGCATAGTTCTTGTACAGAACAATGTAGTTCTTCATAATTCTCATGCAGAACAATATAGTACAACATAGTTGGGCAGGGAACTATGTTGCCTACAGGGCACTATATAATGCCCTGCCAAGCTATGGCAGCTATATTGATCTACATACTTAACTGGACAACTACAGCCTGTAGACATTTTCCTGATGAAGTAGGGTAGTTGGGGTCCAAGGTGAAGGTGCGAGAGGCTTGTGCGTGTTGGGATACTGTAGTATTTCGTAGGTTCGGAGCAAGCCTGTCTCCGCACCGGCAAGCCGGTGATTCTCGGAGAGAGGCTTGGGTCAAACTACCAAAAAAGGCCAATGTGTTGAATCGCATTTTGCTCAACCATTTCTGCTCCTAATTCTTCAGTTCCAGTTAATAGTATGCTCTTAGGATGCCCCTCTAGAGATCTATGCACTCAGATTTGAGAAAACTCAAACCATAATTGCAGTACACTCGCCTTTTGGAGGACTTGATGCATTCCGAATATGCCCCTAACCATGCCAATTATCTCATGATGAGCTTCATTTTATGGGCTCTAACAGTCGGTTACATTGTCCTGAGAAGGTCCTCCAGCAAATATTTGGCCAGGAACTTTCTCGTTCAGGCGGGAAAAATAGAATTTTGTTTTGTGTGATGGTGGTCACAGTCTGTGACATGGGTTACTCTGGTGCCCTTGATACTTCAACCTCATCTATTGAGGTGTAGTAAAATATTTGAAGGCTTCAGATCATATTTCCAAGTCATAATTTCACATCATGAGCACCGAACCAGTTTTTGAAGGAACAGAACTGAATGTCAGATTTCATTAAATACACTGTTCCACCTTCTTTCTTGCTTCTTTCCAACCTCTGGATCTCATTTGGCCGTCTTTCGACATGGATAAAACTTGCTATCGCATCGGGAATACAAAATCTAGCGAACTGTCTCTTCAGAATGGGGGGATGACACCCGGAACATTGCAAGACAGCCATGATTTGATTTCTTCTTAACACCGACAAAGCCGACATTGCACGCAGCTTTCTAAGGCACCAGGGGGTTTGAGCGAAATTCTGAAGAGTCCAAATCATTCGTGCACTCATAATCTACAAACCATCAGCTGGGATCAAAAGGTTTGGGGCAAAATTCAAGGCAGCAGAACGCGGAAAACACATCCCCCTTTTTCTTGATCTTGGCACAAGCCCCTTCTCAGAATCCGCTGCGAAGCACGTGAATGTCATGTGAGCTGAGAACGGCGGCTTGATCCGAACCTAAGTATTTCGCTCAATTCGTGGGTCACGTGTCACAGGCCCCCAAATCCACGAATATTAGCCTCCACGCTGCCGCCAGGAGAAGGGGACAGAAAGTGAGGAATGAGGGAGAGTCAATCAGGCAGAGAGACGTCACGGTAGGTTTGGGTACAAAATATGATTTGGGGTCCGAAAGCGCCCAAGCTGATCATGGATCAGCCTCAAGCCAATCCAGTGTAGTCCCGGACGGCCGGAGGTTCGAAAGGGATGGAGTGGGGATGAGCCATGTGGAGTTGTCTGGATAGTTGGAGGATTCGGGAGATGGGGTTCTCGAGATAGAGTTTGTATGCATCGCTGCGCCAACGGCCGAGTAATTGGATCTCGTAGTCGTTGTAACCCGCGGCAGCGGCCTCTGAGGCGGCTCCCCGGCGGAAACTATGGCCTGCGAACCCGGAGGGATCGATCCCAGCGGCGGTGAGTGAGTCCCGTATGCCCGTGACAAAGGCTTTGTATTTGAGGGGCTTCCCATCGAGGCCCTCGAAGAGGGGCGCGTTCCCCGCTCGTGGCAGCTCGGTGTAAAGCCGTTTAATCGCCATGACCGGGCAGGTGGGTTGGCCAGGGGCAGCGGCGATAGTGAGGGTGATTCCTTTCCGGAATGGGTCGTTTTTCGAGCCGGGGAGGGTGAGAGTGATGTGTGTGCAGTTCTCGAAATCGGGGAAGAACTGTATGCTGTCACGGGTGAGGTTAAGGCTGGCGTCCTTCCCAGAGCCAGCGGTGATCTCGCCGGAGCGAAGTAGGCCGGCGTAGGCGAGGCAGAAGGCGGCATGGAGGGTGGTGTGTCCGTCGATGATGCCCGGCTGCAGGTGGGCAAGGATGGCGAGAAGGATGGGGCGGGTGATCGGCTGAACGGGCTTTCGGTCCTTCTCGCCGTGGTAGCGTTTGATGCCGCGGATGAGACGCTGCACGATGGGTGACTCGCAGACGGTGAACGGTAGGTCAGCATCAACGTGGAGGGAACGAACAGCGGAGAGGTATGCCTTAATGGTTTTGGGCTGCACCCTCCCAGCGAGGCTTGCGATCCAGGACATAACGGCGGGTTGGCTTCCCGGGAGAATCCCACCGTCGGCGTTGTACAGACCGTGGAGTCTGCAAAAGTTGATGAAGGATTTTTGTCCGCTGGAGTACGTCCTCCGGGTGTTGATTGCGAGCCCGTGCCAAAGGTAAAATGCGATGGTTTTGGGATAGGTGTGGTGCTGGTCGTACCACCAATCCGGAGGCGCTTCAATGAGGGCTGTTTGTCAAGATGCGGCGCGATTTGGAACATGCGTGTAAGGGAGAAACGGGAGGCAGCATCAGCGATCGCGTTGTCAGAAGAGGATAACCAAACAGAGGAAAATGAAAAATCAAGCCGGCATGCAAGGGCTAGGAAGCGGTGTAGAAGTTCCATTGTGGGCGGTGAGCGGATGGAAAAATTGGAGATGCCATTGTGAACAGCTTCGTTGTCGACATGGAAGACTACATGGGCAGAGGTGAAGTCTTCACCCCAGCACAGGATGGCATGGATGATGGCAAACATCTCCTTGACCTGGATGTGCTGTTTGCGGGTAGCGGCGCGGGCACTGAACGGAGAACCAGCAGGTTCCAAAGTATCCCCCAATACCTTTGGAACCGCTGGCGTCCGTGTAGACGTGGAGGACGCGGCGTTCAGGGGAGATGAAGTGGATGCCATTCCACTCCATGGCAAATGCCGCCCACCATGCGATGTCGCGGCGGGCAGCCTTGGAAAGGCGCCGGCGGGCGAAGGGCGATGTGAGTTCGGACTGGAAATCATAGAGCCCACGGAGGAATGCGCGCGCGGTTGGGATGACCTGCGAGGCGAATTGGAGGAAGCCGGTGAGCTCCTGAATGTCGCGGAGGGTGGCGTGCGTGCGGCGGGTCCAGCTGGTGAGTAGCTCCTTGAGGTAAGAGAGCTTTTCCGGGGGAAGGCGAGCTTCGAGCTGCATCGTGTCGAGTTTGATCCCCAGGAATTCGAGCACCGTGGATGGACCACAGACCTTCAGCGGCTGGAAATGGAGGCCGAGCTGCTCCCCGAGAGCGAGCGCCCATTCCAACGCTTGCTGGACTGTGGTTAGCGGGACGTCCGGGGCGAAGACTTTCAGGAAATCATCGAGGTAGTGCCGGATGCGTGCTGGTAAGTGGTGTTGTAATATCCAATGGAGAGCCTCGGCGAAGAGGTTAAAAATGTGCGGCGCGGATCGGCAGCCAAAGCCGAGCACGACGTCATAGTAGAATCGGTGTTCCCAGGTGAAACCAAGGAGGTGCCAGTCCTCAGGGCGTACCGGGACATGACGGAAAGCTGATTCGAGGTCGAGCTTGACGAGGTTGGAGCTGCGGCCGGCGAGAAGGATGTCGTTGATTGCGCGATCAATCATGTCGTATTGGATGCAGGCTTCCGCGTCGGGAATGCCCTCGTTAACGGAGGCGTTGCGCGGCCACGAGAGGTGGTGGATGCGCCGTACCTTCGAGGATCGTTTGCGGGTTACCGCGCCCAGCGGCGAGCAGCGGAAGTTCTCGAATGGGGGTTCGAGAAATGGGCCGGCGGTGCGCCCGTTGGCGACTTGCGCGGCGATGTCGGCCGACAGGGTGGCGGTGGTTGCAGCGGACTCGAAGGCGGACTTGAGGTTCGTGCACGACTGAGCAGCGGACTTATCACCCGTAAAACCGAGATTAGCACCATGCCGAATTATATTAATTATGGCGGATACAAAGTGCTTGTCTGGGTAATCGTGTAGGTAGAAAGCCCATGCATCCTCGTTGAGGATGGATGATACGGTAGGAGAAGGGTCGCCGACAGCGGGGGCGGCGTTGACCCGTGGATCGGTATTGGGACGGGGAGGGGGAGGTGCACGTTCGGGGAAAGACAATGCGTGGGGGAGCGGGGGTGGGGAGTAAACAGGTACGATAGGTGCGATGGAGACGGTTACGTTGACGGGGCGGCCGTGACGTGGTAGCGTTGACGTGGGGGTGCTGCACGTCCGGCCGGCGCCCTACTTGTGCTCCGTGAGCGGGTGCTCCTTGCCGCAGCCAGGCGACGAACATATGTGTGGGCGCTTTCAGGCACATGGGCTGCTGCATGTCCTGGCGTTGAATTTGCGGCACGGTTCGGTGACGGGCGAGGCGGCCTTCTTCGACGATTTCGATGACGACGTGACGTTGGGCGCCTTGCGGTGGGGGTAGACGTAGGAGCTGAGCAGCCCGATGTCCGAGGTGGCCCAGCCATCGTACGAGCCCGTGAGCATGTTGTTGCGGCGCCGGTTGAAGAAGAGGGTGTGGTACTCGAGCACCGCCGGCCACTCGTACTCCGTGACGAGCGTCGTGAGGTGGCTGAGGTAGCGGTAGAAGTACACGGTGGCCGCCGTGCGGGAGGGGAGGTGCGCGGTGAGGATGGCGAAATAAGTGTGGAGGGGGAGAGCGATGGAGTTGAAATTCTTGTATGATTTGTGCTTCGACATGTCCATCTCCAGTGTGCCGGACGCGCTGAAGCTGTACGTCGCGTTCGAGTCCTTGACGCGGACGTCCAACTTGTAGAGGTCCGATGCCTCGAGCTCGTGGGTGATCACCGCCGTGATGCATGCCGGCTTGATGTCGGGGAAGAGGGATCGGAGGGACAGCGACGCACCTGCGGGGGAGCCGAGAGGTGCGATGGGCGCAACGAACTGCCCCGGGTTCGTAGTCCCGGCGCCGGCCACGGGCGGTGGCTGAGGTGGCGCAGTGACGACGGGTGGCGGGGCCGCGGCGTCGGCAGCAGCGTCGCAGGCGGCATTCTGGAGCATCCAAACAAGGCCGGCGACCTCGTTCTGTAGCTCGGCGACCTGGGTCTCGATAGAGGCGGCCGGGACGTCGGAGGAGCCAGCGGGTGGCGCGAGTTGTCCGTCGGTCATGTCTGCTGGTGGAGCGGAGGGTTCGGGTGACGATGGGGGCTCAGAGAGAATTGAGGACACCGACGAGATCGTGGGCGAGGTTGTACGCGGGGTGGCGCGGTCGATGGCGCGTTGAGCGGTGTGAGAAGGCGGGGGTTGTGCTGGCCTGACGGCGAACCTGCCTTTGACTCGGTACGGTTCAGAAGCCGTTGTGCAAACGGCGGAGAGGTGAAAATATACGGAGCGACGACGAGGCGATCTATGGTAACTGCGAGTGCAGTGTGAGACAATAAGTCCGTACTGCACTCGCGGGCACTATATACGGTACTGTATCAAAGCGGTGTCTGAAAGAGATGAAAGAAAGAAAGAAAGATGAAAGAATGGCTTTGACGCGTGTGCGCACGCGTCAAAGCTGAAGCGAGAGACGCGCCGTCTTGTTTGCTAACCACGGGCAATCACAACACCTCCCACATATTGCCCATCCATTTTTGAGGGTGTCACAGGTCACCGAGACCAACCACGAACTTGCAAAAGAAGTCACAAACAACGGCTCTGGTGTCATATGTGGAACTAAAATTTTGTATTCAAAAATATTCAAAAAGTCCCCGGGCAGGTAGTAACATCTTTTTGACCCCCTCTTAACAGATCTACAATGGCTCAGTGGTTAATGCGCCGCTTTTGGTTGCTACGTTTCTATTGTGCGCTGGTTCGATCCTCGGACTCAACTCTTTTTTTCACATTTGTTTTATATTCCGCTCTGCCCTCAAAATTCCCTCGTTTCCTCGCTGAATGTTTCTAATGCTTCTCTCATTCATTCTTTGCAGGCCCACAAGTTTTTAATTGTCTGGACAGTCAGATTTACATGAGAACTAGTACATAAGTTTAAGATCAACCAAATTAAATCCATGAAATCAATATTCTTCATAATGTCTGGTTTTCCTGTGCAGCAGTTAGTTGGCAGCTCATAATGGGACATAATAAACTTACTGGAAGGAATTTACACCTCTTTCTGTTTGATTCACCAGCACAGTCATAACCAGACCTTCCTGCTTCTACACATAATTGACACTTCCTCTTCCTCTTGGTCTTTGGTTCAAGTGGCCCACCATATGCTACAAACTGCATCTGGGATGAACTTTCAACAGCTCCCTGCCGGACAGATGGTTCGAAGGCTATATTCCACTGGGCTTGGGGCAAGGTTTGTGAGAATGCAGAGTGTGAGGCATAATCCATTTCATTGTCATGGATCGGACCCGAAATAGTTCCAAGGCCTCTGTCTGGCATGGGATCATCCCAGGAATTAGTGGCATTCATCCCAATGGTTGTCTGATCTGGAACAAAATTGAACAGATCCGGATCCTGTGAACTACTATCCAGTGCAGTGTCAGGTACTAGATTTGTTTCTATCCCAGGTGGGTCGACTGGAATAACTCCTGGGTTATTTCTGACTGCTGCTGGAAGCACGTGGGACACATGGTTTTTCGATTGAGTACGCTCACGATTTGGTTTTCGCTTTTCTCTGCTAGTCACAAGGGATTCTTGACCTTTCCTGATACCTTCCCAGACTTTATGATGAGATTCAAGGTGTTCCTTCAACTTGTAGAATATTGTCTTGCCATCTGCTCGGGAAGACCACCAAGTTGCCATCCGATCAAAGTTAGGCTTTCCGAGAACTGCAAAAAAATCGCCTCCCAGTGACATTGCGGTACTGAACAGATCTGATTCACTCTGTGTATGAACTGGGGTAACGGCAAATCTTGTCTGCTGCGCATATGCAAGATAGGTATAAATGTTGTCCCGCTTGGTCCTCAAACTTGACAGGTGCAATCGGTCCGGGTAGACATTGGAAACTTGCATTTCTGTCGGATCAATGACTTGGCCAAGGAAGTCATGCTTTGCTCGTATTGCAAGTGGAATTCCAGTGATCCCAAACTGCTCATGTGTTCGTACAAAACTGAGAGGTGATGTATCCTGAATAACATGTTGCCCAGAAATATTTGGAGAGGTTTCCCATTCAATGTCTGCACAAAGCCTGTATATATCATGGTCGATCCAGGGGTCATAGTGGCCATTGTATTTGACATTACTCTTGTGCATTGCTCCACAGTCCACATTGTGATGTTGTCTCCAATCAGCAGCCAGGCTGTCTGCTAATTCAGGGGACGCATTCAAAGCTGCAAAATTCCGTCGAAGTGGATTGTGAACAGCCCCCTCCACAGAGTTCGTCCCCCTGATGCAATGGTACAAGGTCAACCCATTTTTATCAGTGCCTTCCACTGTGTAGAGCGGAATTCCAACTGGATCAGAAACCCATCCTTTCAGAACATCGTTCAGTACACCCTGTGCCTTTTGACGTGTTTCCTCACTAAAAAGTGGAAGTTTGGTGACACTGCATTTGACATCGGCCCAAGAATCAAAAAGCTCCTTGAGGATTTTGTACAGAACATCCTTTTGAGGAATATAGCGGCGCACACGGTGCCAAAGCCATGTAGGGCACTTGGATCTTGCTTGATCCCATGTAAGGCCTTTTTCTGCCAGTATGGCCTCAACTGCAGCCTTATCTCTCAAATCCGGGACCAGCATAGTATCACTGAAGGCCCTGGCAAAATGTCTCCGCAATGTATGTTTCCTTGAAATAGTCCGACAGACTTTATCGATCTCATGAAAGATGTCAGCCAAGATCCTAGATGGCACACTTCCTCGCAACTGCTGAAAGAATTCTTGATCTTTTGGATCTTCAATGCTATTGATGAAATCGTCACAATATGCTTCAGCCTGTTCAGCATCCATCTCGGGATTCTCGTCTTCAGATTCATCTATGTCAGATCCGAGTCATTTCCGGATGGATTTGGGACATTTGTTGGAGCCTGAGCCGAAGCTGGGGGAGAGTGTGCAGGTTCAGGTGGAGAAATCAATTCCACCGGAGCCATGGTGCGAGAAGGCTCTGAATTTTGTGCAGTGATTATAGGTCCAAGTTTCCGAGTCTTTAGGGATGAGATGCTGGCCACCATATTGAAGCTCTCTTGGTCATGCTGCAGCTCCGAAATTGGTTTTTTGTGATGGGGAACAATACATGAAGGAGCAAGGACTTCTTCAACTCGAATCAGTGCACGGGTCTTAGTGGTAGAAACATTGATTTTGGCTCCATCTGCTTCAAAATATGGAGGCTGCTCAATTATTATTCCCCGTGCGATCTCATGATTTCGGACATATAGACTGATAGGCTGGCCCACTGGGGTCAGAGAGGTTAAGGATTGACTGTCTGAAGTGGAGGCTCGAATTTTTGCCAACAGAAGGAGGAGGACATGAGCATCAAGGACCGCATAGCTGTATTCAGGGGTACTCCAAGACGAAATTTGGAAGTTCTTTGAAAGAGATGCCCCTAGTGTTGCAGCAACTATCGATGCTAGGGATGCAGATGCTTTGGGGACAATTTTCTTTCTTGCCGCCAACTGGCCTATATCGAGAGTGCCAACAAAATTCTTTTTCTTTGGAAGAGGCAGCACAAAATCGGGGAAATCTCGGGCAAGCTTTTTGAGATCTGAGGTGATATTTCGACCAACTTTAAGGAATTGTTTATGTCTGAGGAGTTCTCCCAGTGACTTGGGAAACTTCTTGAGAGTGTATACATAAAAGAGGTAAACCACTTTATCAACGGCAATTTGAACAAGTGCGGTCTTCTGAGGCGCGCCCATGCCAGTTGTGAATTCCCATTCCATGTCAAACCCAATGTCAATTGAAACATCATCACTGTCCTCTTCCTTTATAAGAGTGAGGATACCTGAACATGCAACCTCAATCTCGTTTCCCTCAAGACACAAATGCCATTGTACATCGTCTGGGACAACAAGTTGCGGCAAATCCGGAAATTCAGATGTCTCAACAGGTGAGACACCTTCAGCCAATGATGGCATGTACTGCATAAATGTTGCTGCATCAGAAGCAACATTATCCGTAAATCCAAGGATCGGCTGTGGTAATCCATAGGCTGAGAGTGACTTCACAATTCCTTCTAGAGCAGCATGAATATGGGACAGACTCTTTGTTGGAACAAAAGCTTGGAATCGAATTTGTTCATACTCATTCACGATCGTGAATAGTGCCACAAATGTCATGACACCATTGAGTTTCATCAAGTATTTGGGAACCTTGAATGAATGGTCCCACTTGAGTATGAGTGCTGTCAGGGAAGCCATACATTGATCGAGAATTGGGCGGATGTGTTGCATATAATCCATGTACACATTGTTGATGTACCAACGTGATGGATAAAATCCACCATACTTTGATTTATCATCGAATGCAGAGAAAGGATCATAGCGCTTTTCTGCAATGCCCAAGTTTTCTGCAATTTTTTTATCCCTGTGAATAGCATAAAGATACTGAAGTTCACGAAGATTGTGTTCTCGAACATGCAGTTCCCGTAGTATTTTAGACCAAGCACTTGCACTCAAGCGGTGTGCAATTCCGGTCCTAATCAATGTCAGCAGAGTTTTATCAACTCCACTCCGTGCTGTTAGGAATGCTGGGAAGCACTCTGCCAATCCCCGGTCCAGCTGATCCAAGATCACTGGATCATATAAATTCCAAGAGCGACCACATCCGGTACCGTGGCTGACTTTGCATTGTATCCGCTTGGTTATAACATAATAAACTCGGTCGAGACCAACAATTCGGCGGGCCAGTGGCTTGTCATTCCACCCTTTGATCTCCAGAGGATGATGTGTGCTTTTGAAATGAGAGCATTCTTTGTTCTGACAAGTAAGAACTGTTCCCATTTTTATCAAGTGGGGAAACCAGACAAAGACCGAGGGATAATATAAATCTGTGGGTACAACACTCTTTTGAAGAGCAAAGATAGGTGCTGGAGGGTGAATCCAAAAAGACCCAGATTGATAACACTTTGGCTGAGCTCCAGCTTTCAGTTCTGCTACTAGTTGTGTCTTTATGCCTGTAAGATACAGCGAGATTACACCCTCTGGTTTTACTCCATCTTCATCTGGAATAGATTTGGGTGGAATGGCTTCATCTAGAAGATCTTCAAAATCTGAATCAATCTCTGAATCATTATCTAGATCATTTTCTGTCGAATTTGGAGGCAGAAATGGGAATGGAATTTCTGCTTGGTTAGAATTTTAAATGAGCTCATCACACAATCTCATACCAGTTGAAGGATGACCGGGGGTCTGATGAAAATTAGATGGACAGCCAAATACAGGGGTTAAGATTCACCTTCAGAGTTAGATGCTGATGCATTTTGGTCGGCATCTTGAGTTGTAGAGCTAGATTGTGGCCTAGGTCAAATAAGAAAAATCAAGTTTCAACAACTATTTGAGCTGAACGAAATTTACCTCGGCTTGGGCACTGTATAAATAATTTTTAAGTTGAGAAATCAACTCAGAAACAAGAAAAACTCACAAAACATGGGAGCAAGATTTGATATGCCATTGCCTCTGATTTCTCTACGTTCTCGGACTGTGGACAAGTCAGTTATTATTTGTTAAAAGAGGCAGTTATTAGTCTTACCGCTTGGTGCTCGAGGTTGTGCTTCTGCATCACTTTCCTCAGAGCTACTGACACCCTCTGTTGTGTTCCTTTTAGGGCCAGAACCAGGTCTGAAGCCACCAGCATTATGACTGGGCTGATTCTTGCTACCTCTGGGCCTCCCAATAGTTGCCATGAATGCAGAGCTACAGTCTGCAGGAAGGAGGAAAGGAGAAGAGCGCGCGGATGCGTTCGGACTAATTGCACTCATATTTGATGAAAACTCGGCCGAATTCTGCCCCCGTGACAGCCGGGGAACTCAATATCAGCATGTGACATGCCATGTCAGGCCTTATCGGACCTGGCAGGCCTTATCGGGCCTGGCAGACCAAATGCGGCCTGGCAGGCCAAATGCGGCCTGGCCAGGCCCGATTAGGCCTGGATCAGTTCCATATATGACACCAGAGCCCAAAAAACCCCAGAAAAAGGCGAAAAATTCAAAATTTTCTCCCCCACGATGCCTCGGCGTTGGATTTGCCGCAGCGCTCATACAATTGGCATTTTTGACATGATTGGGAGTAAATTTGTTCCTCTGCCCAATCCGCCTTGTCCTCATACTCGCCCACACTGCAGGCTGGGCCAAGCCTATAGCACCCAAGTGATGTCGCACCATTTTTTTTGATCCAACTTGTCTTGGCGGCACCAGAAATACATCAAGACAGCTCAACTGGACCTATTTTGCGTGAGGAATATAGTCTGTGTGTGTCTGTGTAATGAATCTGATTATTTCCCATGGAAACACAAATTTTTCTTGTGTCACACTCCTGAAGGCCGATCCACGAATATTGAAGTTCGGTTTTTGGTGTCACGGGTCACAGGCGGCACAAATTGAGCGGAATACTACAGTACCCTTGGGAACACAGTGTTCAGAGGCTGGACCATGCTATGTATAATTCTATCACTATCACTATCACTATCACTATCACTGTCGGTAGACAGACTGGTCGATCTGGTCTTGAATTTAGATGAGACACATTTCACCACATGAAGGTCATGTTTGATGCCCCATCAACATAGCCACAACTGCCATTTGCTATTAGCCTTCGTCGCACGACATCGTGGAGAGAGAGGGAGTGAGGAGAGAGGCTGGATGAAGAGAGGATGGGGTTTGGGAGCAAAATAGATTATTTGGGTCCAAAGCCGCCGAGTTGATCACAATGGATCAGACTCAAGCCTAACTATGAGGGACATGTACCGAGAGGTAGCTAAATCAAAACTGGTAGAATGGAAAGTAATGTAATAGGGATGGTGGATGGGGTAATTAAAACGTATGCGACGAGTTTACGAGTCTAGGATATACTGCGAGCGCAGTGTGAGACGATGAGGAAGGGAGGAGAGGAAGTAACTTACCTGCGAGCGCAGTGTGAGACGATGAGTCTCTTGTGCACTCGCAGGCCTATATATACGTGTCGAGGACAAAGCAAGCGAGCATGAAAGTAAGCGAGCATGAAAGTAGGCGAGGATGAAAGCAAGCGACGCTTTGACGCACACGTCAAAGTGTCAAAGAGGTGAGCGCGTCAGCTTGCTTGCTAACGACGGGTAATCCCAACACTACCACACATTACCCTCCCAAGGTAGGGTGCAGCGCAGACATCACATGACTTTGGCACTGCCGAAATCACTGCCATCAAACATCTTTTGGCCAAACTCTAGCCTTAATGGTGCCTCCCGTCGGGACCAAATCACAAATCGGGCCGCAAGGATATTTCCGGAAGGTCTTTTGGCACATTTCCTTGCGGCTGAATTTTTTAATTGGGGCCCAAAAAAGGTGCCATTAAGATTTTCGTCTAGAATGTCCCTGAATCATGTGACATCTGCACATCGTCGATGCGCCCTACCTTATCTGAGGCACGCAAGCCTGCACCAAAATGCTTCAGAAAAATCCTAGGAGGCAGGGGATGATATCTATTTCATAAATTTTTGAGGTTTGGTATTTTATTTCCACTGAACGGGAGGTACTCCGGCTTCGGATTTGTCGGATTTACATCCCAATTTGGCAAGTCGTGATTTTCACGTGAGGAATGACGTCGACAATGTGTCTCATCTAAATTAAAATTCAGATCGACCAGTCTGTCTACCGACGATCGGTTACCGGTCGATGCATCTTTTGTAATGATCGCCTCGACAAAGCCCCAGCATTGCTAGGCATCTTTCTCTCTTCCTTCATGGCAGATCTTGTGGGCCTCATTGTTAGTGTTCTGCAGTTCGTCGACACAGTGGCCAAAGCCCGCAACTATATCCAAGATTTTCGTAATGCGCCGCAGGAGCAGAAGCAGTTGGTCCTGGAGATCCAGAACCTAGACCCGTTGATCCGGAAGCTGGACGAGCGTATCAGCGACGACGAGGCCCACGGGTCAGCCACCATTCTACAGCATTTCAAGGACCCACTGCGGCAGTTGGAGACAATGCTGGAACGGCTGGTAAAGAAACTGGACCCGGACGGAATCAAGAAGTTCTCCAGTCGTCTAACTTGGCCGTTGTGGGGGAAAGAGGACGTCAATGGAACACTGCAAGCCATTGAGAGATTCAAAAGTTCTCTGACTGCGTCGCTAGGAATGGAAATATCGTCTGTCATCGCATCCTCGAGCTCCATCACCCATTGACTTACTTGTCCTGTAGCGACTCCGCCAAAGGTACGCGAGCCGTGCCTATAAAGAACCGGCATACTTATTCCTTTGCCTCCGAAGATATTTCAGAGTCGGTCCGGAACATTGCGGTGAACCAAGAGCAATACCATAATTGTATGCTATTCATGCCTTCACATTTTTAACGATTCCTATGTATTCTGCAGCTGCGGAACGCCGCCAAATTATTGAATGGGTCTCGCCCCTCAATTTCTTCCCCCGCCAGGCGGACATATTGAGTGCCCGGCAGCCTGGGACCGGTGAATGGCTTCTTCAAGACACCACCTTCAAAAGGTGGAAGGCCGGTGAAACACGTACAATATGGTGTCGTGGCATGCGTGAGTTACAGCTCTGTACGCGGTCAGCGGGATTTAAACCGAATACAGCGGGCGCCGGAAAGACCGTGTTGACGTGTGTACTTCCACCTCCACCACGAGCGGAAACTAATGGTCCAATAGCTCAATCGTCGTGAACAATCTGCGAGAAAACCTGGCTAACGAGACCATTGGTGTCGCGGTGCTTTATCTCGATCACAAGGCAACAGAGGCGCACACTCCGACCAATCTCCTCGCTGGCATCTGGCAACAGCTTGCACCCGGGAAACCCATGGCCTCCCTTGTCCATGAGTTGTACAATAAGCACCGCGAGCGGTCTACGCGCCCTTCTCTGCAAGAGATCTATTCCGTGCTTCACGCTGCGGTTTCGGACTGCACTTGCATATTCGTCGTCGTCGATGCGCTTGACGAATATCCCGAGGAGCACCGGGATACTTTACTCCGTCATCTCTGGAATCTGGGATCAACCGCGAGACTGATGTTGACTTCGCGACCTCATATTGGTGTTGACCACATCATTCCGAACATCGAGACTCTGGATGTCCGGGCAAGCGAGGAGGACATTCGCAGATACCTTGAGGGGCAGATTCTCAAGTCCTCTCGCCTGTCCAGGCACGTTAATAAACCATCGGGTCTGCGTGAGTCAATCGAGGATAAGATTGTGAAGCGTAGTGATGGAATGCGAGTATTTCCTTACGCGATCGGAAGAGAACTGGGCTGATTTTGGTTATAGGTTTCTACTCGCGAAACTCCACATTGACTCTCTCCTGACGAAACAAACCGTTGCGGCCGTCAGGGATGCTCTTCTGCGATTACCATCCGACCTAGATGGCACATACAATGACATTGTGGATCGAATCAATCGGCAGAGCAAAGACGACAGAGCACTCGCCTGGCGTACTCTCTCGTGGGTGCTCAACGCGAAGCAACCGCTGCGTCCTTCTCAGCTCCGGGAGGCACTCGCCATTCCCCCGGGAGCCACAGAACTGGATCCCGATCGTCTGACAGACATGGATATCATCCTCTCGGTCTGTGCAGGTTTAGTCACAGTTGATGAAGTGGGCAATCAAGTTCGTGTCATCCACTACACCACCCAAATGTACTTCCAATCGGCCGACGTCTACGCCAGTCTTTTCCCCCACGCTCAAAGCGAAATTACCCTGACGTGCATGGCGTATATGTCCTTGACCTTCGAGGCATTCTCCCACAAGCTACAAAATCCACTCCTTCTTTTCACCGACAATCAATTCCTCCATTACACCGTGGAATACTGCTTGACGCATGCGCATGGAGAGCCCGAAACACATATCCCACAATCCATTCTCTCGTTTCTTGCAAATTGCTCCGTCTGGTGGCGACTATGGAATTGGAAACACGGAGGGCGACAATCAGCACCGAATAGATTCCACATTGCTCGCGCGTTCAACCTCGAAGTAATATGTGCCCACATAATCAGAGAAAATGAAGCAGGCCGCTCGCTTCAAAAAGCCATATTACAAGGGGCTACAGACAGCGTTCGGATCCTCGTGGAAGAAGGTATCAGTGCAGAAAATGAGGACGACGCGTTAGAATCAGCTATCATTCATGGGCGCGATGAGATTGTTGGCCTTCTTCTTGCCCACAGTCCCTCGGATAGGAAATCGAGGGGCCGGTTTGGTGCGGCCCTGTATCAAGCATCTGCCAGAGGAAATGCATCTCTCGTCGAGTCGCTTCTTATGCATGGTGCAGACATAAATGCAGATGGCGGCGACTGCGGCAGCGCACTACAGCTAGCTGCATATATGGGGAACGATACACTCATCGAGCTGCTCATCGACCACGGAGCAGATGTCGGCGCAAAGGGTGGTCACTATGGTACTGCAGTGCAGGTTGCAGTACGGAAGGGGCGAGAAGAGGCCACCAAACTACTTCTCAAACATGGTGCCGATACCAATGCAGCCAAGGATCTCGGCGACCTGCTACAGGTCGCAGTGTGCGAGGGGCATGAAAGAATTGCTCGGCTGCTGATCCAACATGGCGCTATCCAACATGGGTATGCAGTGGGGCCGCATACATGCCGTAATGCACTGTGTGCCGCATCTAGCTTGGGACACAGAGCCATCGTTCAACTGTTCCTGGACCTTGGCGCTGATGTCAATGCAAAAGGTGGGAAGTTTGGTACCGCACTGCAGGCAGCATTATGGAATGGGCAGGTAGGTATTGCACGACTGCTAATCCAGCACGGCGCCAACCCCGATACACCAGGTGTGGGGAACGGCACCGCACTGTGTGCGGCATCCAGATTGGGATACATAGCTATTGTTCAACAACTTCTCGATCTTGGCGCCCCTGTCAATGCAAGAGGCGGAAAGTATGGTAGTGCGGTAGAGGCAGCGCACAAGAATGGCCACCAATCAATCGTCAAGCTACTCGTTGAGCATGGGGCCGACTTCAATCCAAACCGAGGACCTTCTGGCACTAGCCTACCTACCTACCTCCAGGCTGTTGGTGCGGGTGCAACGCAGACTGACCACATGGAGGCTCGGCGATCAATGATAGCAGCGTTGCGAACATTGAGAGAAGGAGCCGGGAGCGCAGACGGGGACCTAGCGAGCCTGAATAACACGTACGGTTTCCCTCAAAATGTGGTGATTGGCAAGGGCGCGACGAGCATCATTCGGCTTGCGCACCAGTGGGATTGGAGTGCAGGGGAAAAGCTGTATGTTGTTAAGGTGCCGGTCCTTGTTGGTTCGTCGTATTCCCGAGTTCTAATATTGGTTTGCGCCTCCAGGAGGTTCGCCAGCGCCGCAAAGCCGAGACAGAAAAAGATTACATCAAGAAGCTCACCGCCGAATTTTGTATCAGGTGGGTGTCCCTTTTTTTCTCCTTTCAAAGTTCTTGTTTTTCTTTGCATCTGCAATGTTATTTATTCCATCTACCGCCCTGCCAGTTCAACGCTCAAACACATCAACATTCTTGAGACAGTCGACCTCTTGCATGACGAGCAGGGGCGGTGGTGTGAGATTATGGAGGTGTGTGGACCACTTTACTCGTTCTCAGGCTCTGGCTTACCCTCCCCATAGTTCTGCGCTGGCGGCGACCTTTACACCGCCATCAAGAAGGGCGGTATGTCGCCGGGGGAGGTTGAGTGTTGTTTTAAGCAGATTTTGTGCGGGGTGGGGTGGGTGTCCAATTCATCCTACTTTCACTCTCCATATTCTTCCTACTTTCGATTCTGTTCGAGGGAGTCATGGTTTCGATCTGTTCGATCTTTCCTTCAGCGCAATTCGGGTTCCGCTTCTTTTCGCTTCCGCCGCCTCTGCGTCCACGACATAGATGCACTGACACTCGCACAGGTACCTCCACTCGCAGGGCGTTGCGCATCGGGACCTTAAGCCCGAGAACTTGCTCTTCGATGCGAAGGGGCTTCTCAAGGTGAGCGCTTGATGTTTGAAGACAGGAAGGCGGATTGACTTGACTTGACTTCGCAGATCGGGGACTATGATACCGCGACGGTGTATCGCCTCCCGTGGGAGCAAGCTATCCACATGTCGTGGGGCCTGTGCGGCAGCGAACCGTACATTGCGCCGGAGCAGTTTTTGGGGGAACGTGGGTCGTTTTCCGACTACCGTTTACACGATACGCGAATGCTAACAGCCACCTCCCCAGCGTACGACGCGCGGCTCGTTGACATATGGGCGTGCGGGATCATATACCACTGCATGCACTTGCAGGAACTGCCCTGGCGTGCGGCACTGTCGTCCGACCAGCTTTATGCAGCGTACGTGGCGGCGTCGACTGTGATGCCAGCCCCACAGCTCGATGCCCAACCGTCGCCAGTGACACCGGAGCGGCCTGCAGCGGCGACAGATAGTGAGGCTACCAGCGCCAGTACAAGTCCAGACAGTGCGACTGAACGCACGGGAACAATAAGCGCCAGGCCTCCTGCGGACGATCTCTTCAGCACAAGTGCTGAGCTTGAGCTTGTCTTCCCGCCAACGATCATGAACCTCGCGCCGCGCGCGTGCCGGCCGCTGATACGCAAGATGCTCGAACCTGACCCAAAGCTGCGCAGCACGATTGAGGAGCTGCTAGAGTGTGAGTGGGTAAGGGGCATCGAGGTGTGTTGGGAGGCGAGGGGAAAGGCCAGCCACGTGCATGTTAATGCGTCAGGCATAGCAGGGTTGATGCTTAGGAATGGAGAGGAAGTAACACGTCCAGAGGGAGGGGTGGATCCGTGGAGGTCGGTGAATGGCGAATGAGTGCGAGCCTGGGAAAGGAAAGGTCGATTTCGTCGTTCTCGTTCTGTGGAGAGTCTAACCGTAACTGTTTTCTTCGGTGTCCAATTGCCATTCGTAATACATACATCATGTTCGCTCCATCTCCGTGTTTCTCGAGTCTTGATTTGATGCTCTGGAAGTGAATACAAACTGGGCTATATCGGAGGCCCTTTGCAAGTTCGGGCACATATTCTCTGCGTTCGGGCGGGGTGGCGTGCCATGGGCAAGGCGTCATTATCCCCTGTACAAATACCCGAGAGCAGCAACTGCACGAGGCGGGAACGTAGCAGGCAAAACACTGCAACCAACGTCAGAAAATTTCCCAAGTAATATGGGAAACACTTCGAGCCAACTTCGAGCAGGCCGCCCATAGAAAACAGCTACTGGTATGTCAGTATGAATCTGCGGATCCATTCCGAGTCCATGTGGGCCTGTTGCTCGTCAGAGTCGTCATACCGAATTATATCCATTTCGTAGTACGTGCACATGGTCGGCCTCCTGGATAACCGGCCATCGAGATTTTGAACGTTTTCGTATTTGTTGGAGGTGCCAAGTGAGAAGAGAAATTTGATTGTTCCGGATCAACGTAACGCTTTACCTATTCGACCGCCAGCATCAGCATATCCTTCGGCCACGACGTGTAGACCCGCCCGAGGCTGAGCTCATGCGTATTTATTATTCGTTCCCCCTTCTCTCCTCCAGTTTGTACCATGACAACACCAACACCCGCCTGAGAATCCTTCCAGCGCACTCTCCCCGGCCCGCCCAACGTCGACGCCAGAAAGATCCGCGGAAACATCCCAGACGCAGAGAAGCAGGTCAACGCGAACGTCCTCGCGTACCTCACCACCGGCAGCAGCGTCTCGCCGTTCCCGCCATTTTCCAGCGAGATCGGGAGGAGGCTGCGGATCGTCATGTGTGGGAGAATGACCATGGCGCGCGTGCGGCGCAGAGGTGGTCCTGGAGATTGAGGTGACCCAGAGTGAGTTCGCACTCGCCGACTCGTCTTCGACTTCGATCGAGCTGAACTGGCCGAATCGGTGGTAGGTATGTGTAATGTCTACGGTACGATGCACGGCGGTTGTGCAGTCTACATGCTCGATCCGTACGCTGATAGGCCATTGTTAACGTAGCGTTGAAAAATTGCGGTTGAATTGCTCCAGCACGTCGAACTCTGCCGAAACTCTTACAGTTGGCTATGTAGCGACGCGGAAAATATTCATCAGGATTAATCGCTATTCGACTTCTTATTTCCTGGAAAAGGTATGGGCCCATAGATTCAGCGAGCAGCGCTGCAGCGCAGATGGGAAGATGAATGTTCGACTCTTTTGGTTGTTCTGATGGCATCAGTGAAAGTTCAACTT
Organism: Mycena olivaceomarginata; assembly: GCA_029378375.1. Classification (NCBI taxonomy): domain Eukaryota; kingdom Fungi; phylum Basidiomycota; class Agaricomycetes; order Agaricales; family Mycenaceae; genus Mycena; species Mycena olivaceomarginata. Next base: position 89,191 of record JARKIC010000894.1, on the reverse strand, counting down.
GCCGAAGTCTGCCGAGGTGTGGTTGAATTCTTTTCGACGACAAACGAGGTTTATAAACGTCCGATTTCTTCGCTACAGAAAACTTCCCCTCAAACTACAACTGGTTGGAAATTTCCTGCAACCTCACATAGCTTGGCGAGCCGAAACCTGTAACCTAACAGACACAAACGAAAGTAAGTGAGACAGAATTCGAGGGAACGGGCAAAATACTCACCGGATCCCACCCAGTAGTGCCGTTGAACCCGAGATCCTGACATCCGGTGTTGAATCCTAGGAACAAAAGTACGTCGGTTTGAGTATGGGAGTTGTTGGTGATAGAATGTAGCTAACCAGTCGCGATGTCATTGAAAGCGGCAGAATTCTGGTAAATCAGAGGGTTGAGGAATCCCAAACCCGGTTTACCGGCAGCCATGCGCTCGTTGGTAAGTAGTGCGACCATGCTCGCGAAAATGCTGGCTGAGATCGCCGTGCTACCCAACTCGAAGAGATCGCCGAAAAAGTAACCTAATCCCAAGTTGATCGCTGAGAGATCCGGTACTTGAAACAAACACAGTTCAGGGTCCAGAAATACAATACTTCGGCACACGCACCGGCACGGCCAGAAACATTGAACGGACTGCTTGTGTTCGCTCCCACGGTTCGGAAATAGGCTTCGACCGCGGCATCTTGATACTTGGGGCGCTGGAAGACATTGGAAAAGCCTCCACCACTCGACGTCCAAGCTGCTTCGGCGTCCTCCGCTTCGGTGAATTCAGTCCCGCCCACGGCTGTTACACTGGTGGAAAAAATGAACTTGAAAGTAAGCCTAAGGATCCGACTCACAAGGGACACGTCGCGGGGAACGAGGCATCGAATGGGGTGCAGTTACCACTGACAGGGAAACCCGGTACACCCGAGCCAAAATCTCCGCTGGCGACGATGTATGAAACACCGCGAGCAGCGAGTTGAGCGTATGCATTGCAAATGGACCTGGAAGAGAAATCAATCTTGTTGTTGTCCGTAAAAGGTATCCACGCACTCGGCCACCTGCGGCGAAATATGACTCTCGGACATCGTAGCGGTGGCAAAATCGGCATACGTGTTCACAACTGTCTGCGGCGGTTTGGCCAAAGAGAGCAGGTAGTTTGCTTGATCCAAGTAAGCTGTATAGAGATCATCGCTGACAAGTGTGCCGGTGGAAATGAATGCCACAGAAACACCAGTAGCAAGGCCAATGGTATTTTGAATGCTGAAAGTCTGATATTGGATTCAGCAAAGGCCTACAACCCGGGACTGCGAAATTTACCGCAAAAAATCCTGCCCCTATAGGGAGCTGGTTGTTGACACCACCATCAATGGATATGATATCGAAGGTCGTGTTGGGATTGATGTCTGGGCGGAATTGTGGCAGGAAAGACTGGTTATATTCAGGATCAAAGTCTGCCAGCGAATGAATGGCAGCACATACTTTAAGGTCGTGGTTGTTAGCGAAGTCGTTCTCAAACCCAGAGACCCCCAAAACATTGGCCGCTGGTTTGGCCGGCGTAGAGGGGATCCCATAAAGCTCTTGAAGACATGCGGGCGACCAACTGGAATTGCTCCGACAAACGGCTGAAACCGACGCGACTGAACGGTTCGGTCCGGCAGTAGTCGCCGTGTTGTTTCCGGCTGAAACAGTAGCCACCGGGAACCTGTAGAAGTGTTACGTTCAACAATATGAATTGCTAGGAAAGCTGAGAAAGCGAACGTCACAATGGGATATATGGATTTAATGCTTGTCTTCAAGGTGTTGGGAATTGAGTAAGACGGAGCACGTTCAACCGTGTGGTTTGTTTCCACGTTCCGAAACGTCGAGAACTCCGTGGAAAGGAGTTGATTGGCCTGGTCCACAGTTAGGTTCACAGAAATCCATTCGCCAGCTGCAGTGAGGGTAGTGATGTGATGTTATTGGACGCAAGCCATGCTCCGACTTGGGTGGCTGTATCCGCTGAAGGGGCTACAAATTTCTCAACCTATAGCGCGGTCAGGCATGGGGCAAAATAAGAATTGCGGATGAGTTTAACCTCTTCCTTGGACAGATACTGGCCGTAGCGAGGGCTTCCCGGGGTGCTGACATTGTACACCGAGTCGTAAAGGCCATCAATGTCGTTTGGTGTGAGGGCTAGGCGTAAGTTGAGAATTTTGTCCCCTGGGCTCGGACCAACGCGTGAGAAGCCACCCGGAGCGGTGTCGCGCTCCTCGGGAGCCAGAAGCTCGCTGCGCACTGTCGCAAAAACAACAGCTCCAATAGCCCATGGCTTCAACATCTGGAACTGTCAGCGATGGCAGAAACCAGTACTGTTCTTAATTTTCGGCTTCCCTCTTATATGTTGAGAATGACGTTCCCAGTAATGTGCTGTTGCCACACCACGGGAGAAGTTCCGAAACCCTGCCCAACTGAATTAGTTTTCGTTGGATTGTTGTCTTGTCGCGGGCGAAGTTCCGAATTACGCTAGGGCTGCTAAATATGTCAATAACCCAAGTCGCACGTAGGGCTGCAACCACCGCCTGTGTCAGACGTCCACTGGGCGAAGTTCCGAATTACGCTAGGGCTGCTAAATATGTCAATAACACAAGTCGCACGTAGGGCTGCAACCATGTCTCGCTCTCACGGCAGAATGTCAGCGTGAAAAGCCAAAGCTAATGAATTCAGGGCGACCGTGGCGTCCGCTGTGCTCCTCGGCCTACCGAAGGGGTTTGACGGCACAGGTGTCTCGCAGAATATGAACGTCCACTGGCACCATCCAGCTTTGCTGTGCGTCCCAGGCCCATTGTTTTACTCAATCCACAGCACTAACCTCTAAATTTGAATTTCGTGTAGCGGCTCAACCCTCACAATAACGACGCGCTCTGTCTTCGTCGACGGAAAGGCGCGGCTCGCGCGCTGCGAGATACGAGATAAAATCACTGGCAAACTTATTGTCTCCGGGTCGCATGCGTTCCTCAATGCGGGACTGGCGACTAAACTGTAGATCTAGACCTACTCCAGTCCTGTCCCCGTAGCCCAGCTAACGTACCCGTGCGGCGTTCCGAACGCACTTCTCCGATTATTAGTCCGGCACTCCACAGTTCGGTCCGCCTAAATACATTTCCCCACACCAACTCTTCATCGCAAGCGTGGTTCCGCACTGGCATCCTTCAAGTTGCATTTGCGAAAGCCAGTCATTCTGCTGCCAGCCCGCACACATTTCCATCCGTATCTGCGTCAGTATGGTATGGTTCCTCTGGAGGGCTTGAGTCCACAGCCTATTGAAAGTTCCTCAGATATACTTGAACTGCCATGGATCATGCGATTTCCTAACGAACCGATTCAACCGAAGAAAATCGGCACCGTCACGCAGTTTGGAAAGGAATTAGGATGCCGCCGGCTCAACAGTCTGGAACTTGATCTCTGTCGGAGAACCTCTACCACCATGCGGCTTATTTCCTTCTATTTCTGATCTGAATGCTTCTCGCAGGTTTGTTGAATCATTGGTGAGAACGGAGCGGTTGCGAGAAAATAAATTAATCTGATGGCCGGGCAACGTAGCCACCATGAGTGAAATGGTGAGTATTGAATGACTGCTATGTGGGTACGAGCTGGTGCCGAGCAACCATCTACTATCCGCAGCTCACTATATGCTCCGCAGTCCACGATGGACTAGATAACCCGTCGTGCGACTCGACATGACTGTCACTTCAGCTCATCCTCGTGCCTCAGTGCGGACAGTCAACACCTTCGTGTGGTCTCTGGAGCCTCGACTATTATAATCCTTTTCGGAGTACGAACCTCATAAAAGGACGAGTGAATCCATGGGACAGCATCGACTCTTCCATCATTCCCGAAGATGTTGAAAGCCCTCACTATTCTAAGCGTCATCATCGCCAGTGTTCAGGCCAGTTTTTCGGTGCTGGAGGAGCGCGATAATCCACCAGATGGCTATTCCCGCCTGGGATCCACTCCATCTGACAAATTCCTCAATTTTCGTCTAGCCCTGGCCCAAAACGACATTCTTGGACTCCACGAAGCTATTTACGATGTTAGCACGCCAGGGAATGCCCGCTATGGCCAGTATCTTTCAAAGGAGGAGGTAATATGGTCTCACCTCTGACTTTGCGGCGTCGCGTTGCCTGACCGATTTACAGGTTGCGAAATTCGTGGCGCCTTCCGCAAAGACGGTCGCACAAGTCAACTCGTGGCTTACATCCAATAACCTCACTTCATCACCCTTGACTGATGCTGGGGATTGGATTGCTGTTAACATGACTGTTTCGCAAGCCAATCGGCTTCTGGCCGCGGAGTTTTCAACCTTCCACAACCCGAGCACGAACCATACGGTCGACCGCACCCTTTCCTATTCAATTCCCAGCGGGTTGAAGGCCAGCATCAGTACTATATATCCCACTGTGACGTTCGCCTTCTCTGCTTCATTCTCGTACATGTAATTCATCGTCTAACTCAACCTTCGTTAGTTTTCCTGGAGCCACTGTGCGGTCAGCTATAAACAGGACGGCGGCTACAGCCGCCGGAGCGAATCGCCCTGCTGCTTCGGTTTCCCCTGATTGTCGGGCAAACTCCAGCTGGGGGCCCGCATGTCTCCAAGAGCTTTATGAAATCCCTTCTACGACGCGGCTAAACCGGCTGCCAATGTTTTGGCGGTCTCTGGTTTTGTTAACGACTTTGCTAACAAGCGAGACCTTAAAGTATGTCACCGTTTACAAACGTTCCCGGTGCCCCAATTTAATTTTTTTCGCCTCTCCAACCAGTCTTTTTTGTTGGAATTCCGTCCGGATATCGACCCGAACACCACCTTTGGGCTCATTTCTGTCGACGGGGGTATCAACAACCAGCTACCCGCCGGGTCTGGGGTACAATCGGTAATTGCACATTCTTCCTGCCTTACCCGCATCGCTGAATACACGACATACCAGACCGCCGACATTCAATATACTGTCGGTCTTGCGACCGGCGTCCCCGTGGACTTCATCTCCACTGGCCCACTCGCCAATGATGTTGACATCTTCGCTGCCTACTTGACCCAAGCCGATTATCTTCTCTCGTTGACCGACCCACCGCAGACGGTTTTGCACACCTTCGCTGACCTAGAAAGTGACACTTCGCCGGCACTCGCGGAGTGAGTCGAACGTATAACAGCGTTAATTATGTTGGTTTGATAATCTGTTTCTAGAGCCATTTGCAACTCCTATGCTCAACTCGCCGCCCGCGGCGTTTCGTATATTGTCGATACGGGAATTTGGGGTGCAGGTGGTTCACCTTTTGGTGAATGTATACTCTGGGATCCCCCCGTTTCCCGCGACCTGCCCCTTGTAAGAGTCCCTTGTAAAATTTGGACTCCACGCTGAATTCAGTGTTGCAAGTGTAACAGCCGTGGGTGCAACAGAGTTTTTCCGGATGAAACGGATGAAAACCGGCACCTTCTTCAGTGGAGGGGGGTTCTCCAATTTCTTCGAACGGCCGAGGTACCAAGATACAGCGGTGCCCGCCTATCTCGAGACCGTGGGAGCCAGCCCGTCCAGCCCGTTCAACATTTCTGGCCGTGCCGGTGCGTCCATCATGATACATACATCATTGCCATGATTTGAATGCAAACATCTCATCTGCCGTCGTGCAGTCCCAGACGTATCGGCCATTGCCCAGGTTCCATTCTTCCAGGCGGGTCAGCTCGTCGACGGCGCAGAGTCCACGGGGTTCTCGGCTAGCATTTTTGCCAGTATCATCGCCTTACTGAGCAACGAACGAATCGTGGCGGGGAAGAAGGGCCTCGGGTTCTTGAATCCGCTGATTTATCATAATCCAGGCGCGTTCAAAGACATGCCAACAGGTTGGTCGTGTCGAACCTTGCTCAAATTAAGCGCTCGGGTAACCAAAGTGATGTCTTCTTTTATTAGGATTCAATCCCGGGGCGGGGTGTAGTGTGCTTGGGTTCAACGGAACGGTCGGATGGGATCCGGTTTGTGTTAGCTGGCTTCTCATAGACGGGATTCATGTGTCGTTTACAGGTCACAGGTTTTGGCTCTCCCAGCTACACGAAATTGCAGGAAGCTTGCAACAAGTTTTGAACGTAATAGGTTCAAGAAATCATCGTCTATCGTTTCGCAATGAGAAGAAATGCCTCCGTAGGTGTGATCGATCTGTGCCGTGAATTCAATGAACAATGTGGTAGATATAAATACCGTCACTTGAATCTCGCGGGCGACGGTTGAGGTTCAACTTGCAGTTTCAATAATTTCACGTGGTGTGTTCCAATTTGAAAGATGTGTTTGTTCTCCGGCCTTCGTCTTCTTGCTATTCATTGTTAGAGGCGGAATAGAATGCTTTTCGAAAAAGTCTCAATGAAGAACGGGCTCTGAATCGAGTACTTTTCGCTGGCAATGGCTAGACGTGATTCTCATTGGAATGAACTCAGCTTGAACAGATCACGGGAGATATCAGGTTAACTCGGGCAGACTCGGGCGCACGCAAAACTGCATTATCAAATTTCAAGAAGAAACAGACAAGTTCAAGTTACACGTCAAACAATTGCCGATCATCGATCATCTTGTACCCCGGATACCTTGAAGCCTCTGCGCTTCAGATCCTTCATAGCGCCGAGAAAGGGATTCTCAAATTTGAAGGCGCTCGCCGACAGTTCAACATGCTTCAAGCGAGAGACTGTCTTATGGGAAGTCTCCGAGTCCAAGACACTCCATGAGCGGGAGGTAATAATATCGGCCAACGCTGCCTGCGATAATATGATCCCACTTCCGACTCTAGGTATGGCGAGTAGGCTGAGATATTGGAGGCGCGGTGCGAGGGGCTCGGGCTCTGCGCCGACGCTGTAGGAGAGCGCGAGGAGAAGGGTGGTGTCGGGACAAGTCCTACAGTGGTATGTTTTGAGGTGGGTGAGGGAGGGTACATGGGCGAGGGCAATCCGGAGATCATTGGACGCAATATTTGAATGGCGGATATCTTGTCGGGTAAGGTTCGAGGTTCGCAGCTGGAAGGCTGTGAACGGGGCCTCGGCCCAGGGTGTGCCTGGATCCCAGGGTCTGAAATGCTGGTCGCTGAATGCTAGGAACAGCTCCTCCAAGGTAGGGCCGGATAGAACATCAAAGACCTGCATGAAATGGCGGCTTCCGAAGTGGAGGGATAAGGCGCGGAGGCGTCTGAGGACGATTATTTGCGTTTTAGCGGGTGGAAAAGGTCGCCATCCGGGACTGGTAAGTTTCAATCTGGTAAGATGCGGGCACTGAGAAACCCGATCGAGGGCAACATCAAGTGAGAGTCGTCGGTCAATGTGAGATCCGTGAGTTGTGCCCATGGGATATGGAACGCTATCTTTGCAAACGCTTTGAACGTTCACAGGACGGGGGTGGCGGGAAAAATGGTGAAGTCAAAATCGGAACCAGAATGGTTCACAGATCCAGCTCGGCGAGGCTGTCGAGCCTATATTCGGCGGGAAGTTGCTCCAAGAAAGAAGGCCATGCGTGATCGTCCAGTCGCAGAGAACGCCATCGGGGAGAAATTCTCAGTGGTTCTTCGATTATAAGAGAGCTGTACCGTTGAGGGCCGGAAGAAGGGCTGCGTCTTTGCAAGAGATGGAAATGGAAAGTGGTGCCGAGCGCGCCAGCCATAATTTCAGTCCATCGGCATAAACATCCCCGGCGGAACTTTCCGGAAGGAGGGCTACCCGTATTGGGCTAGCCAAAAGCCAGGGGGTAACTGAGACGTGTCGCCAATCCGAGAAGACGTGGGACACGCGAAAGACATCCTGGATGCAAGGTTGACTACGACTGTTTGGTGATCGACGGGCTGATTGTGAGCATGAAAATTTCGGAGAGGAGTTCCGTGGGTAGCGAGCGAACAGGTGGGACGGGGAATAGGAGCGCGACGGCGGTGGCACGCTCGAGGTCGCGGGGCTCGATGAGTGCGGCGATCTGAGCCTCGATCGAAGCAAGCTTCGAATCAGATTCCTCTACAAAATGCTTAAGTTGTCTTGTCGAACTCCCCTGATTCTGGCAGTCTGCTCAAGAACGGCGGCTCGGACGACGTCGAGGGAGACAGTGAGGGTGGCGTCCATGGTGATTGCCAGGTGATGTGAGCGCGTGAGTGCTTGAATCAAGGTGCTGGATACCTTTTGGAGCGATTATAATGCTAGACTCCGGGCTCGATCCTCGAGGAGAATAGCAGACACCGGTACTTGGTCGGTGAAAGAGAAAGCAGCATGCACTGCCACCTCGTCCGTTGCCAAACAAGCCACAGCTTCGATTGTCAATACCAGCGAAATATGACTTCGCGTGTGTGACTGAAAAAAACCTTGCCTGAATCGAAGACGATGAAACAAACCATCCCCTCGAAATCTCCACCGGTTCTGATCAAACAATTATTTTTTGGGAATGGTTTCGGGAGATTGCGAGACGTTGGTTTCTATGCGTCCTGAAACCCGGATACTGAATGGTGCCTTCGGGGGGCAAAAAACTTTTTTCAATTCGATGACTCGACAGTGAGGATAAATCCGACTTGGATAGATTATTAGTTTGCCAATGACAATCCTCCATCTGGAGTCTCCACTAAATTCGGCAGTTAAACCCGACGCGGGAGATTCAGAGGTTCCGAGCAGGCGTCAACTTCATAATAAGAGAAAAAGGGTGTCTTCAATGCTGATGTGAAGAGTCGCTGAAGACTCACTTCGGAAAACGGTCTACCACTTTTCCACCACTCAGATGAACAGTTCCAAATTTTCATTTTCTCATTCAAATGACTTATACCGGAATAAGATTTCTAACAGCTACAATCTGTACCCTTCACAAACTCGACAAATGTACGCGTCGGCCGGGCACGGCCCGCCGCGTTGGTGGACGATGGCTGCCGTAGGCTGAAGAAGTGATTCAAACGAACATAATATGCACCCACAAATGCCCAACTTGAAGCTATACACTTCCCTCCTATAGAGTCATGCACCAAAAGTGGGCATCCGTTTAATTCAACCGTGAGAACATCGTCGGCCACTCCTGCTATTTAATCCGCCTTTTGATCAGGCACAGACATTACTGAGATCAGAGAGTAGCAGCCGCTAAAGTGGAGCGGCATTGAGCGCCTTTTGAACGAGGTCTGTCCGCGCCAAACTTCAAGTCTTCGGCGCTCCGTTACACGGGGCATCAGGAGCTCGCTTACTTAAACGGAGGCTGAACCGTTGAACGGTATCATTAGTGCTGCGGATGACTGCGGAGATCGACTCCCAGTTTAACCGATGTCTCGACTCCGAGTGCGAATTGAAAATTGAATCAGAAGACTGTTCCGTGACGACCTCGTTCAGTGTTGCGGCAGCTGTTCAGTTTAGGTAGATGCTATTCTAGGTTACAAGGGAAATACATATCATAAAAGGTATAGTACAAGGGTTTTAAGAATTATTATCACACGGATCCGAAAGCACTCACTGCAGTCGAGGTGCGTACCTGCCGTCATTCTAATAGAGCGTATTCGCAGTTTTTTTAGCCGAGATTCCCCGAGCCTCTGATTGGTCGAGAAGTGTGGAGCAGTCAACCAGAGTTCAAAAAAAATCTCGGCTAAATATCTGCGAATACGCTCTATTCCGTTATCGTATAGAAAACTTTCTTGATATTTTGAAGCATGTGAACAAGGTGCGTTGAAACGGGAGACTTACAACATCGGATCCCATTCAACTGTGAGGTAGATACTCATTGTGTTCCGGCGCAGCAGGTTGGTCGTGATATGAGTCGTCGCTAATGAATAGGTCCCGGGAGTCGTGTGTTTCGAAAACATCAGCAAATGTTGATGTCTGCCGTATGAAGGTTCCCCCTTACGTAGCAATGCGGAGGAATAAGGAGGAATACGTAACTGGCTGTAAATACGGAGGAATACGTATCCGGCGGTAAATACGGAGGAATACGTATCCGCCGGTAAATATGGAGGATGTATCCGGCTGGAAATACGCATTGCTGTATATTTCTACGTAAGGATACGGCAGAAATCAGGGTTTGCCGATGAATCCCATAGATGAGCATGATACTCCCCTCTCCCCCCATCCACTCGAGACTGCGGTTGACCTACCTCGGCGTCTACGTGCTACTGCCGTTCAACCGTGATTCATACAAATTTAAGCGAATCGTGATGGCCCAAAGCCAAAACAATGTTGCAGGGATCCCACGGACGGAATGTTTCAAGATGTTGTAATAGAGAGCTTGAGCCCAAGCGGCATGCCGTTTTTAGGTTGTGCAAAAAGCGGCATGCCGCTTTTTTCTTTTTTTCCTCTAAAGGGCATTAACAAGGTGCAATAGCATCAGGGTGTGATTTGAGGTGCACACAAAAGTTGTAAAAAAAAGCGGCATGCCGCTTTTTGCGCAACCTAAAGGCGGCATGCCGCTTGGGCTCAAGCTCTCTAATAGTTTCAGCGGCAGACAGGTTGCCGCAATCAAGTTTCCATCAAGTCTCAGTCGTGTTGTTGAGCTGTGGCGTTGCTGAATTGAGGCCTTCGTCAACCGTTCATTGGACCCGACGTATGGCACACGGCGACATAATGGTGGTGCAAGCCTTGAGATGTGCTCTCTACCAATCTCTACCCTGCCAAGCGTAGAGGCGCGTTCCGTTTACCTTCCGAGTGATCCTATCACGTCTGAATTCCGGGTTCCGTCGTCAATCACGATCATGGGAATCTAACTGCATCGGACGGGGTCTTTATGCTGTCAAGAGGACAATTAACTGAATGATCGCAGTAGCCCTAGGCCTATATTGAACTGCGTGCCATCCCCGACGGGTCCCAGCCTGCGCGGTGACACCGGTCTTGCGATTCGGCGCTTGCATTCTACCATGGAGTTTCAACCGCAGTTGAACTTTGGTTAAACTCCCCAAGCTGTGAATTTCATCAACTTTGAAGCTATGGTGGCAGCCGTTATGGTCAACGTCAGATTTGCGACAGGATTACACTAAACGCTTAAACATGAAACTCGTACTTCGTTGGTTGAACATCAGGTATATTCCAGTAAGCATCTGACGAACGGTTTAGGAGGCCTTCAACTCAGCAAGACCACAACTCGACTTGATTGTGCCCTGATTCCTCAGCTAGTTGATCTAAGCTAATTCGTGCTTCATTCTCACCCTTGCTCAGAGCTCCAAAGCTGTCAATGAATGCCGTCGATCAATCAGATTTTTATTCAATAGTACGCGCCAAAGTAATCCGGAAACAAGTCAACATTTATGACTGCTTACACCGACAACTAACGGCCCCCGAAGATCAAGATTGAAGATGGCCTAGAACCTCCGGATCTGCGTCCCGCTTCATGGCGATGATGGAAGTCGAAATCCGGATATCTTGTACTTTGCGAATTCAGACAACCAGCTACCTGTGCTTCGACTGATTCGCCGACCATGGGATCAACCGAAGGGACCTCAAACGTAAGTGTTTCCCAACTTTATTGGTGGAGGAGGAGGAGGAGGAGGATTGTCTGTGCGGTCCCAAATTGAAACAACACAAGAGCGCGCTGGGGCGCTCCGCGCCCCAGCACTTCGGTTGAGATCCCGAGACATACGTCATGAGAACAACATGAATAAAGGGATAATTTCGGATCAAAATAGAGGTCAGATGAGTAGCGGAGCTTAAAAAGCTTCAGACAGACAGACAGGCTTAATTTTATAAAGAGGAAGAGGTAGCCGTCTACGTAAATGTGACGTCTACATCTACGCTACGGATGCACTTGTGTTTCTCGGGAGCGATTCAACACTGCACAGCACCGGCATTTAAACGAGGACCTTGTGATTGTCGATCCCGAAGACAATTGCAAGCGCCAGTCTGTCATGTCTTTTCTTTTGTGTATAAGTAATATAGGTGTGGGGCGAGATGTCGCAGCGGTAGCATTTCCTTCTTTCAAAGCATAAAAATCCAAGACCTAACTCCAACCCCGCAGAAAGTTTGACTCCGCGTTTGCCTGCTAGCATCGCACCATTCCGACTCACCGTTCAAACAACAAGGACTCCACACGATGAACCCCCGACTGGGAGAGAATCAACTCAAGAAAAAGAGGTTGGCGGGAGCGTGCGACTTGTGCAAAAGGAGGAAAGGTGAGGGTGGTATATTATATGCTTGTCAAACACTGATTTCAACCGATAGTTCGTTGTGAGTAAACACGGCCCACAACATTTTTCAGATATCGATGGAGACACCAACAGGCGACAGCGCCGAGGTTCCACCGGGGCAAAGATGTACAACCTGTATTGCTGCGAACGCAGACTGCACGCACAATGCTTCAAAGGTCGGTCCACAGAATCGCTGGATACGCAAATTTACGCTGTCATTCAGGAACCGGAGGCTTCATCCGCCCACCGGCGGAAAAGTGCACGAGACCACGTCGCAGACATTCTCTCGACGTCCACCATCTACATACCGTCCAACGATGTCAATGTTTCCCACGAAATTTTGGTCGCAGTTGCCAGCTATGCGCGAGAGCTCGAAGAGAAAGTGGCAGAGCTCCAAACGGAACTCCATACTTTAAGCCGTGGCTCTGGTTCCAGAGCACCATCTGTTATGTCTATTTCTGGACAGTTTCACAGAGGCGCAGATTCGACGGCGCCTAATGTCTCCATGGGCATGGGCCGGCCACTGCACGGTCAACCCCACCATCCAATTCATCGAGAAATCAGCTTTGACGGAATGGAATACCGGCCAGAGACGCGCAGTGGTGATGCCCCGTACAGGTCTCGACTCCAACCACAATATATTTATCCGAGTGAGCCTGCGATAGGTGAACTTCTCCAGTTATGACGATTGATACTCCGTACTTAGCGTTTCAGCAAGGCCATAACTCTCAGGATCGGTTCGTTAACTGTTTCAAGTCGATTCTGTCAACTCACTATCCGGAAAGGACCCAGGACTGGAGCGGATACACGGAAGGCATGGGCGGGATAGGGCAGGGCACTTACTTCCACCACCGATGAATGCGTTAGAGTATTTATTAAACTGAATGCCTTTAGACTATTTCCTCGGATTTCTCTTCCTAGTTTAATGTCCATGTATTGCGCTGAATGTATAATCCTCCGCCACTATTGAGATTGAACATGTCATGTGGCATGTTCGAATGGACACGAGGTGGCGATTGAGCATGATTAGACAATATCCCTCTTTGAACAAGTCTTTCGGGATAACCAATTATGAAGAATTACCTTCCACACGCGATGTGCTAACTCGGCCATGTCCAACACCCGGGTCAAACCCAGATGACTGAATACATAGATTCAAGTCAACTGGTTCGCAAGCAAAATGAATCATCACATCTCAGGAAGAAAAAGACATGAAATTAAACGTTAAAGAATTTACACTCTGTCATGCACAAATACGTCGAGGCCGTCGCGCTTCAGATCCTCCATGGCATGCACGAAGGCTTCACTGAATTTGAAGGTTTGCGCCGATAGTTTAACACGCGTCAAACGGGCAACTGCCCTGTGGGGAGAATTCTCCGAGCCCAAAACACTCGATGAGCGGGAGGCTATCATATCGGCCAAAGCTGTCTGGGACAACTCGCTTCCGTTTCCAGGCATCTCGAGTAGGCCGAGGTAGTTGAGGCTCGGCACCAGAGGCTCCACGCCGTCTGTGCAGGAGAGCGCGAGGAGAAGGGTGCTATTGGGGTAATGCATGCAATAGCATGTTTTGAGATGGGTGAGGGCCGGGGCATGGCCGAGGGCGATTTGGAGATCCTGCGAGGTCATATTCGAACGGTGGAGTTCCATTCGGGTGATGTGCGGGGATCGCAACTGGAACGCCGTGAAAGAGGCCGTGCCCCAGTCTCCAAGATCCCGGTCGTTGAATCTCAGAACCAGCTTTTTCAAAGCGGGCACGGATAGGGCGTCGAAGAAAGGCATGAAGTGGTGGTCCTCGAAGTGAAGGGATAAAGTACGGAGACGGCTGTGGACGATCATCTCCGTTCTGGCTGGACGAAGCTGCGATTCCCACCCAGCAGTGACCAGTTTCAATCTGATAAGATTCGGGCACTGCAGGAGCTTGGCGAGACCAATATCGGGGGAGATGCCATCGACCAATGTGAGATCGGTGAGCTGTGCCCACGGGACAGGGAAATTTGTATCCGCAGGTGCCTTGAACGTTCGGAGGAGAGGTGTGGCCGCAAAGATCCTCGAGTCGGAATTCGAAGTAAACGGCAGGAGCGATTCGAGGTTCAACTCGATGAGGTTATCGAATCTGGATTCTGGGGGAAATTCCTCCAGAAAAGACGACCATACGGGGCCGTCAAGTCGCAAAGAACGCCAGCGGGGGGCAATTCTGAGCAGCTCTTGGATTATACGGGGATTGTACGGTTTAGGGGGATCGTAGGAATCCCATAGAGAAGCCGTATCTTTGCAAGAGATCGGAATGGAAAGTGGTTCCGAGCGCGCCAGCTATAATTTCAGACCATCCGCATAAACATCCCCGGCAGCGCCTTCCGGGAAGAGGTCCACCCTTATTAGGCCAGCCCAAAGGCGAGGGGTACCAACAGCGACGCGTCGCCAATGCGAGGAGACGTGTGCCATGCGAAAAGCGTCCTGGATATAAGGCTGACGCGACCACTGTCCGGGAACCGGCGTGCGGATAGAGAGCATAAAAATCTCGGCGAGGAGTTCTGTGGGTAGCGAGCGGATGGGTGCAATGAGGGCCCGAAGTGTGAAGCCGGTGGCACGTTCGCAGTCGCGGCGCTCAAGCAGCACAGCGATCTGAGCCTCGATCGAAGCAAGTCTCGAATCGGATTCCTCGATGAAATTCTTGATTTCTGTTTTCGAGCTCCCGGTGGTCCTAGCGGTCTGCGCGAGGACAGCGGGGGAGACTTGGACGGCGTCCATAGGTGTGGAAGAGCGTGATACAGTAGGCTTGGCTTGGATTACGTCGCTCGATAGTTTCGTCGGAGTGGGAGATGTTGCATCATCACCTCGGCACTTCCCGCGCGTCAACCCGCCTCTTCCCGACTCCTCCAAATCCGTCTATATGTCTCAGATACTCCGCCTTGTTCTCCAGACTGAATATGGGCAAGGGTTTATTTCGTTCCTATGACTTACTTTATGATTCAGCAGTCCTCTCCAATTTATTCCGACTCAATAGTATGTGATTCGAATGAACTCATACTTACTTTACTTGGTACTTTTCCGAAACCCTTTACCCTCGAATACGGTACCGTAGTTAGTATAAAATAGCTCTGTACTGTCCCCGTAATTCAGAATTCTCTTGCTCTTTTTGTTGCCTGACCGGATTCAGACCCGTCCTCGAATAGAGCAATACCTCACTTGATCAAGTGCGGGATCTTGTCTTCATCGACAACCGCCTTTTCGAGACTGGTATCTCGACTGTACGTTGCGCCAGTACACTCTCAGTCCCCCAGGAGAATTATCTCTAACCCGCATATATTTCAGAGCTCATTACACCGACTAGTCGACCCGAATTCTACGCCACAACGGACCAACCACAGTATCCCGAGTCACCCACCCTCGCCTATCCTCCGACCCCGATGGCGAACCCCCAAACCGACCCTTCTCTTCAAAACCTCGCTGCGGTCCTCTCCCCGGATGTGTTCCATCAGTTCGCACCCATTCTCACCAATATTGCCGAGCGCCTCTCGACCAGCGAGAACACGATCGGTGACTTGCGTCGTGAAGCAGCTACACAGGAAAGTTTGATTTCAGCTTTCCGTGAAGCACTGAGTGGAGCTACACTACATACCAGTTCATCCGGCACTCCCAGCGGTCGCGCCTCTTCGTTCCGCGTCGATCTTCCGTATTTCCGCGGTACCATCAACGAAAATTTTCGCGCTTGGTATTCTGTCGTCGAAGATCAGCTTCAAGCTGCCCAGATTCCGCGCGAAAACTGGCCTGTCACCATCAGCGGTCTCTTTCGCGAGAATGCCCAAACCTGGTATCTTGCGAGGAAGCAAGCAAACGATGGGAAACCACTTACCGCCGACGAGCTCTACACTCAGCTCAAGGCCGAATTCGACTCTCCCACCCGCGTTGATGATATCCGCCAAGCGCTAAGCACCGTTCCTTATCGTCAGAACGTCTCCGACTTCATCCTTCGTTTCCAGCGCCTCGAAATGCAGCTCGACGCCATGGAGATGACTTTCGGTGACCGAAAATTCAACTTCACGCGCCCGCTTCCGCCCGACCTGTCGTTCCACATCTCCCGCGCCAACCCAACAACGATGGCGCAGGTCTACGAAGCGGCGCGCACTTGGGAACGTCACAAGCGCGTCTCGCACCCAAACCACCGCAACGACCGCGACATCGAACGTCGCCATGGCCGCTCGAGCGCGCCCCCAACCCTGGCATTGGCACCGCTCTCTGGCACCACCACCGCCGGGGCACCCTCGAACGCGCCCGCTCCGATGGATCTGGACACTTTTGAGCACCGCCCACGTCGTGCTACGTCCGTAGGCCCGGATATGACCAAAGTACGTTGCTACAATTGTAACAAACCATGACATTGGGCTAAAGACTGCCGTCTCCCGGACAAGCGTCGCCATAATTTGGGACCTGGAAACAGGAACCCGAATCATCGCTCCGGAGGCGCACGCCCAATGTTCCACTTTGGTGATCCCGAGCCAATCCGCCCCCACAACGCCGCAAAGCCCTACGGTCGACCCTCCATCAGTACGAAGGAGGTTGATGATTTCTTGAAGAGTTGCGTACCTCCCGACGCCGCCGTGAAGCTTCCCAACAAGTCTCTCAACCCCCTCGGACTGCATGCCCTCCACGCCCATAGCCTCGACGACACCGAGTCCGAAGGACTGCCTATCTACGCCGCCATCGTCTACGGCAAGCCTCGCAACGCCTCCGGCCGCATTGGCCCCCGCATCGCTGTCGACACCATCATCGACACTGCCGCGGCTGATTCGTATATCAGCCGCCGCATCGCGGAGGAATGCAGGGCGGAAATTTTCCCGCTCAAGGTTCCCCGTGAGGTTGTTGGCGCTGGCCAGACAATCACTGTTGCATTCGCTAAGTTTATGCTTTGCATCGGGAATGTTAAGGAGATTACGATGGCTTACCTTCTTGAAGAGGATTCTGGTTTCCGGTACGACCTTCTCCTCGGGCGCAACTGGATGAAACACTTCAATTGCATCCCGAACTGGAAGGACAATTCCTTCCAGATTACGTCGCCGAAAACTCACCTCTCGGTTCGCATTCAAGCCTCCCGCGTCCCCGTTCGTCCTCCATCTTATTTGTCCGACGACTCCTTACGGCCTGTGAAGCAGGATGCCTTCTTGTTCACAAAGGCCGAGGCCGAGGCCATTGTCGGGATGTTTGGCGAGGACGACTCCGATGCCGACTCCATCCCGGATCTAGTATCTGTATCCGACAGCGATTCCGGCACCGACGAACCCGCCGAGCTCAACGACGAGTCATGGGACAACATCGAGACACCTTGGGACACCATTCCTACTCCACCACCGTCGCCTACGCCTAGCATTCAGCAACCTGCGGCTCCCGCGCAAGAGCCGTACGTACCCGAACTGACTCCAGTAACTGCGAAGGTCTCGAAACCTTCAAAATGGTCCACCTTTGGCGCCGCGCTGAAGAACAAGATGATCAGCGCCTTTCCAAACCTTTTCCGCAAGAAAGTAGGTTACCCACCTTTGCGTCGCTGGGTACACCATGTTGACACCGGCACCGCGCAGCCGGTCCGCATTAAAGGCCGCCCGTACTCGCCCCTCGAACAACAAGCTATCAAGAGCTTTGTTGACGACGGTTTGAAGGAGGGCGTCATCGAGGAGTCCGAGTCTCCTTGGTCCGCGCCCATCATGCTCGCACCAAAAAAGGACGGTACGCTTCGCGTCTGCGTTGATCTTCGAGCTGTCAATAGGCTGACGAAGAAAAATGCATATCCCTTACCTCGGATAGACGAATGCTACGTCAACCTCAAAGACGCCGCCGTCTTCTCGACCCTCGATCTCCGCTCCGGTTATTGGCAGGTACGTCTTGCCGATGACGCTAAGGAGAAAACTGCATTCACCTGTCGTTATGGTCACTTTCAATTCCGTGTCATGCCTTTTGGACTCACCAATGCACCCGCTACCTTTCAAACAATGATGAACGACATTCTGCGCGAACTCATCGACGTCTGCGTTATGGTTTACCTTGATGACGTTATTATCTTCTCAAAGGATCTCGAATCTCACGAGAAGGACGTCGAAAAGGTACTTGCTTTACTCAACGCTGAACAGCTCGTCTTGAATCCTGACAAATGTTCATGGGCGCAGGATGAAATTCTTTATTTAGGTCACTACGTATCTGGGAAAGGCATTCAGGTCAATCCCGACAAGGTCAAGGCGATAAACGAATGGCCCGTACCTACGAATATTACCGCCGTTCGTGGATTCTTAAACCTCTCTGGCTATTATCGTCGATTCATCCCAAATTTTGCAAAGGTCGCCAGCCCGATGTACGATCTTCTTCAGGGCTCCCCGAAGAAAGGCGCGGTGATAACCTGGACCGAGCCGTGTCAGCGTGCATTTGAATCGCTCAAACGTGCGCTTACCTCCACCCGTATGCTTATCCATCCCACACCCTGGCACCTCTTCGTAATTGACACCGACGCGTCAGGAAACTGCATCGGTGCCGTGCTTCAGCAGTGCGTCACCCCTCTCAGTTGTCTTAACGAAGGGAGGGATATTAGCGCCGATGAAACACGGGAATTCAAGGACAAAGACTTACGTCCTATCGCATATGAATCCCGCCGGATGACGCCTACCGAACAACGCTACTCTGCACAAGAGAGGGAAATGTTAGCCGTTGTTCATTCGCTCAAGAAATGGCGCGGGTTTATTGAAGGATCACCGATCGTGGTACGTACCGATCACGAATCTCTCAAATATTTCCACACCCAACGCCATCTCGGCCGCCGTCTTACTCGCTTCCACGATGACATCGCTCACTTCGACGTCCAGATCATCTACCGACCTGGACGCTCGCAAATCGCCGCCGACGCGCTCTCCCGCCGTGAAGGACATGCCGACGTCCCCGATTCCGAATACCAGCCGCTTTTCGCACACGCCGCTGAACTCAGTCCTACGGATCATTCTGAGATCTTCAAGACACTCGAAGGATATCGTACGAACCTTCTCAGCGGCGCCGTTATCGAGAATGGGAAATATTTGGTTCGCGGAAATATCCTGTACAAGAATATTAGCGCTGACGACTCGCCCAATCCCCAGTACGTTGTCGTCCCCACCAGCCTCCAGGACGCTCTCGACCTCGTCCGAGCCCTCCACACGGACTTGGGGCACCTCGGGATCAACGCCGTCCAGGATGCGCTTCGCGTTCGCGCCTGGATGCCGTTCGCAACGCAGATCGTGGAACACGTAGTACGTACCTGCGATAATTGCCAGTTCACCAAGCGCGACCAACCCGTTCCACAGCCTCTTCACCCGCTTCCCCGCGTCGATGCTTGCGATCTGTGGGCATTCGACTTTATTGGCCCACTACCGAAGACGAAGAAGGGTAATCAGTACATCCTCACGACGATGGATCATGGAACTGACTTTACCTTCGCTATCCCTCTGCCTCACCGATCCGCCGACGCCGTCAAATCCCTCTTCTACACTATTATTTCGACCTTCGGCCTACCGAAATCAGTACTCACGGACAACGGAGAAGAATTCATGTCTTACACTTTCCAGAACGTCCTCCAGCGCCTTCGTGTCCAGCATCTCCACACCTCACCGTATCACCCGCAGACCAACGGCCGCCTCGAGAAGTTTAACGATACTGTGGTGCAAATGTTAGCGCGCCTCTGTGCTCCGGATCGTCAGGACCAATGGGACGAATACTTACCGGACGCACTCCTCGCACACCGCGCTCATGCCAGCTCCAGCACCGGCACTTCTCCTGCGTACATGATGTTCGGGCGCAACCCGCGCCTCCCCAACCAATCGGTATTTGATTCTATCCGAATTCCTCCCACCGACGCTGAGATCGAAAAGCTTCAGCACGCACGTCTGGAACACATCAAGAACCTCGAATCCTACCGCCAGGAAGCCAACGCGAAAGCTTTGGCGCGTCTCGAAGCCGAGGCTGACAAACGCGATGGTGAAATGGTGGAACGCGGTCTTGGTATCGGTGATCTTGTCCTGCGCAAGAGCGAGCGCCAATCGAAGCTTCACCCTCGCTGGGACGGTCCGTTCCTCATCTACGACGTCTCAGAAAAGAATACTTACCAGCTGATGACCAGAAATGGTTATATTTTGCGACACCTCTATAACGGCAACCGGCTTCGACCTTACTTCCAACGAGCAGACCGGCGCTATGCAGAGGCCCCAGACTCCGCGCTTTGGTACGCCTCCGGAGATCTTCAACGACGCGACGCGCAACACCGATTGAGGACGTCGAGGTTGCCAGCAAAACGGTAACTGGGACGACTATCATTCTAAACCATCACACACGTCGCTTACAGGATTACGACCTTCTTCCGTCACCTCCACTTCGTTCTTATCACCACCTTTTCGGCTCGACCACTCGCCTCATACACGTATCCTCTGTGCCTCGGTTCCATCAGCTTTTGCAGGAGCAAAAGGTTTAACGACGGGGTTGTGTTGCATCATCACCTCGGCACTTCCCGCGCGTCAACCCGCCTCTTCCCGACTCCTCCAAATCCGTCTATATGTCTCAGATACTCCGCCTTGTTCTCCAGACTGAATATGGGCAAGGGTTTATTTCATTCCTATGACTTACTTTATGATTCAGCAGTCCTCTCCAATTTATTCCGACTCAATAGTATGTGATTCGAATGAACTCATACTTACTTTACTTGGTACTTTTCCGAAACCCTTTACCCTCGAATACGGTACCGTAGTTAGTATAAAATAGCTCTGTACTGTCCCCGTAATTCCGAATTCTCTTGCTCTTTTTGTTGCCTGACCGGATTCAGACCCGTCCTCGAATAGAGCAATACCTCAGAGAAGAGGAGCCACGCGCGGCGCCGGGACGGCAGACAATAAATTGTCGGAAAAATCCGAACAGCGCGACCGCCTGATAAGATCCTTATCGGAGCCTTGTAAGATCAATACAAGCAAATCATCATCTTGTCATCATCTTGTCAGTCTCGCCGCCTCCTTATAAGCCCATCGGCGGATTATAACGGTCTTATAAGCTCAAGTACAAACCCATTTTCTGAGCAGTCAGAGGTATCGTGAGTAATAATCCCTGGCAACCCGAGCAGCAGCAAATCTAATTTAAACGGTTATTGCAGCCACATTCATATCCAAGCCTTTCTTCACAGTATGCCCTCCCTCAGCTCGCGCGGCACACACCCTCGAGTAATGACGATCGCGTTCACAGCACCGTAGGAGCCACAGAGGATGAAGCACGGGCAAGGAGCGCGCACAGCAGCACTGCCAGCACAAGCCGCAGCTGAGCACACGAACCATACCCAGGGTGCCGCAGGCGACGAACGACGAGCCACAAGCGAGGACCCAGCGGAGGCCAGTGCGGATAGGTCGAGCCGTTGGCAATCTTTCGGACGACCACCATCCCGAAGCAGGCGAGGCCCGTAACGTACACTCAAGCGACCAATGTCAGATCGGGACGCAGAGGAAGTGGAGTGTCGAGCGCGGGGAAGGGCTCTTCGGGCACAAGCAAGAGCGGAGGCAAGGGCGGCGCGCCGCCCATTCCTAGCAAAGGTTCGCAAGGCGGCGCACCCTCAATCACCACTGGGCCCGCCTACCTTGCCAAGATCCTGCAGGACGCGCAGGCGGGGCTCAAGTACACCCAGCCGGAGGTCATCCACGGGAGCCTGCTCACAATCAGGGAGATGCTGCTGCATGCACCTGTGGTGCGTGCTCTTTCCATATTCAAAAAACTTACATTGATTAACGTCGACACTGCAGTTCATGCGCGACATCTTCACCGAAACCGTCGAGGCCGTGCTCTCCTTCCGTGCGAACCGCGACCCCCGCCGTGCGCCGCATGGTTATCACCATGATCCCCACCCTCTCCTCCTACAACACCCCCGCCTTTACTGACCTCCACAAGGCCATGGCGCACCTCTCCCAGCTTTCTTCCTCATCCTTCTTCAACTCGTCCTCCTCGACCTTCTCTTCCTCTAGCCCTGCCCCCTTCCAAAGCTTCTCCAGCGGAGAAGGGAGCGGGACGGCAGAGCGCGACTATGCGCTGATTGCCATTGGGCAAACGGCGACGGTCGGGGCAGAGATGAAGCCATTCCTGGAGAGCGTGATGAGCTATATCACGGCGCGCCACAAAGATGTGGCGGCGGCGGCGCAGGCATAGGCGCATGCGGAAAAGGGCGTGCATGGGGCGGGTGCCGTCGCGACAGGCGCGGCGAGGGGGTGGGTATCTTATATATATTTTTTGGTTTCCATTCGATTTCTTCTCTTCCAACTTTTGAAAATCTTGAACACTTGTTATTCACTGATGCTTGGTCGTATACAGTCGCCCGCCTGCGCCGCCGGACCCGGAGTCGGCTGCGCTTGGCCTCCTTGCTGCCACCGTGGGCCCGACGCTGACGATGCTGTTGCATGATCGTTGTTCGGTGCGTCTCTACTCTCATATCTGTTTTCTTCTCTGGTGCGCGAAGCGTGTCTCCGGGTTGAAGCATCGAGCCTCGTTGTTTTATTCGAAAACATCGAGCCTTGTCCTGTTTTGACTGGCGTATGGAATATGTACTGACTTAGATTTATTTTTGACGTACAGCCGCCGGCCTGAGCGAAGGCCTCCGCGCGTGTCTTGCGTCTGTGACGCGGGCGATCCCGCCGTTGTTGAGTGTTGTGCAAGGTGCGTTCTTCTTCGCGTTTAGTTTTCTTCGTTCTTCGCGCCATCCGTTTATTACGCGCAAACCCAAACTTCCTGCATTCAATCCCTCCTCTGTTTCCCTCCCATCATGTAGCTTTCCTTCTCTTCCCTCAATCCTCATTCCTCGCCCTCGAATCCCAACTAACCAACCCGCTTCTCGAATGGCAAAACACTGACATTTCGTTCGTGCGCAGACCGCCTGCTCGATCTCCTCTCGCATATCCTCTCTGGCACACCGTATACGCGGCTCGGGGCGCCGGTGGCAGGTGCTGGTGAGTTGAACTCATGTTCTTGTTTCCAACCGTAACCCATAAAAAATAGATCGCTCGGCGGAAGCACGGCTGTGAATCAGGGGTACGGTTACGGGGTTGTTGGTGGGGTGAGGCTGCCCAATGGGTGGGCGTCGATCACGTTGAAGTGAGTGGCCTTGTAGCTCGAGTTGGGGGAGGGGAGAGAGAATGGGTTCGTTGGTGTGCCGTTGCGTCGTTCCACTGCCGTTGTTTTGTCGCAAAGTGGAGAAAAGAAAGACAAGGAAGCTGATGATTCGCTTCCAGCTCGAACGGGGAATTCGCACACTCGGGGATACGGATGGGGAGTAATGGGGATTCGTATTACGGTGCGCATTCCTGCTCGTTCTCTTTCCGCGTCAAGGGATTCTGATGATGATGCTGTACAGAGTATTGCTGTATGTCCTGTCTCTTTTTTTTTTTTTTTTTGGCGTGCTATTGACGCACATGGCAGAAAACAAATATCCAAACTGTACGCCTTCCTTGGCTTCCACTCTAACTAGCCCTCAGCGGAGAACCACACACAGCCGGTGTACTTGCAGGTGCATCCGCCCATTTGCTCTCGTGACCATGCACAGTTTAGTGCGCACGCACAGATGTACCGCGACGTGATGCAGGGTGTGCACGAGCACCTTAGGGCCTGACATACATTGCGGAGCTGCTGCCGCTCGTGGATGGGAGGAAGGGGGATTGGAGGAGGTGTACTGTGCTGCATTCTATTTCCTCATTGCCACATATCCCTTCCCTGTTCTGCCTTCCGTGTGTAAAAACAGAATGTTGATCATCACACTCCCCAGCTCCTGGGTCTCCCAGCCCAAACAAGAGCACCTTGGGGGCTTCCTGATCCTCACCGGCTTGCTCATACTCGGCACCACCACCGCGCACCGCTCTACACCAAGATGCCCCCGCCACGTGTATTCGGTTCGCAGACCCCGATCGCCCGCAGCGTGTTCGCATGCACGCAGGCCCTGTGAGGCATAGGTACACTGCATTGAGTGGAGTCGAGCAACACTGAGTTGGTGTGTCGTGCGGAGACAGATTGACGTAGGTAGTTCATTTGCCTTGGACTCAAGAGGCAGGCAACGGAGTTTGCCGGGATATCAACCTCCGAAGTCCAGGACCCCACCCCCACCCCTACGGTTGTCGGACCGACCTCCTGCGGACCGACGTCCGCTGCGAAAAAGAGAGAGTTAAGTGCAAGTTAAGTGATGACGTAGCCTCGTTTACAAGATCAAATTCGCATGTCGGTCCGAACCGACGATTCTTCAATAAACTTAAACTGTACTTCGTAGTTCGCAAAATATTGTGGAAATGCTCTAGCTCGTCCGGGAGCATATAAAAATGGGGGGGGTGCCCTTTTCAATTTTATGATTGACTCATTTCTACGCTGCCGAGCTGAAATTTGGTCGAATCGTTGCTCGAACCTAAGCGAGGGCGGACCGCGCTCCGATCCGAGCTGTCAAAAGAGGTCGATATCTCGGAATTTTCCGGCGCCTGCCTCTTGCTTGGACTCGGAACAAGCCAACGGTAAATTTTGCACATCCTCTCTTCATTTCTTCCGCTGACCCATCGCCAGGCCAGATCTCCAATACTTCATCCTGAGTCCCAGAATCGTCATCATCAGTGCCTCAATTTTCCGGAAATTTGTAGCTGAAACACCATAGGCAGGTATATTTGAACAATTCCAATAAAAATCCGGTCCATGGGAGGTGAAGGAAATTTCATGAGGGTCATCCCAGAAAGTCCGAAAGGGGTGGATATAGTATACGGCCATCCCTATTATATAAAAGCCTGCTTGGTGTAGTGCGAGCTCAGGCAGGCGAGCTTGCGAGCTGCCTGAGTGGAAGGCAAGGTAGTGGGGTTGCAAGGAGGTGTGGGCGTGCTTCTAAGCAGTTGTCTCGTCTCGTAGATAGCACAATCTTATCTGCATAGCCACATCAATTCTGTTGGCTCTGCCCTCGACGTCGCCTCCCGCGTCTAGTGTCCCCTTGCCCACATTGACGCGTTTTCGCAGCCCACACCTGTCCGCATACGCCTAGAAACCCGTCTCCCTGGTTTTCCAGCCGAATCCCTCCACAAGATCCAAATCTTTTGTGTCTTCTCTGTGCCAGCACCCTCTCTGCTCTACTTTTCTTTCCGAGATGCCTGCCGACCCCAACCCCCCCAGAATGTCTGTCTGTGGTCTCCCATTGCCTCTGCCTGCCAATTTCGACTACGCCGCCCACCGCAAACACCTGTCGACACCCCTGCTCCTGACGACATGGAGTTACTCGAGAAGAATCGGCGCAATGTGCGCACAGAGACCCACAACACGGACAGCGTTAGCATGACCCGCAATTACGAGGAGGCCGTAGCGAACACGGAGAGCGTCGCCGCCCTCGACATCGGGGCAAAGCTCAAGGTGTACTACGCGTACACGGAGGAGGAGAAGTGCCTGTTGGTAGGTTCCAAGGAGGTCCTGGAGGCTATGGGCCTGCTCCCCGTCTATGACCTCCTGGGTCGCCGCTCAGCGTCTCCTTGTCGCAACTGAGGAGGTCACCTTATAGGCTCAGATTAACCAGTTAAAGCCTGGCTTTGGACACAGGTGTAATGCGTTATTTCTGGGGTAGCATAATCCGTTATTTCTTGGGATATCAGCTAGTGCAGGTGCCTTCCCTGGCCGGGTAGGCATCAGTCCGGCATGTTTTGGCTTGCTTTGGAGTGTTCCCACAGCCTCGCTAGCAGCTCATTATCTGCATTATGCATTAAAAATCACACAATATACGCAAAAATGACAAGAATAACTGTAATAAATAATTCCTAGTCTCAGTGTTTGCCGCGCATCTCATTCACCCACAATTTCGGTGTTGGCCGCTGATAGGCGCCAATTAGGCGCCGAATAAAAAAAGGCAATAAAAACCATTGAAAATTCAGAAACACTACCTAGATGTCGTCCACCTCCCCTCCCATGACAAGCTCCTCATCACTCTCAATCTCCCCTTGCTCCTCATCGCCATCCCCATCATCCGCTCCTTCCCACAGCACGGCATCATCATCCCCATCATCTTCCTCCTCCGCTTCGTCACCTTTGTTCCTACCCATTGCGTCCTGCAGGGGGTCCAGGATTGGCGCTCGCAGCCTCTTCTTCCCTCTGGCAACCTTTGAGGCTGTCTCAGCTTTCCGTGCTCGCTCGGCGATGTCACGGAACAACGCCTCCTGCTTCAAGGCATATGCCACCATCCCTTCCGCGTATGTCACTTCCAATACCCCAGCCCCTAAATCCACCCGGCTCGCCCGCTGCTCCCACATCCTCGCTTGCCATTCCAGCGAAATCGGCATGTGCCGAAACTCTTCTCTCAGCAGCTGCACCTCCTCGTCCCATCTTCGAGAGCGTGCGTACACCTTTGCCCACTCAATCCTCAGTGCTGTAAAGGCGGATTAGTAATGGCTTCTAATAAATATGAAAAATTCACCATCCTTGAGCCCCGTGTCTATCCCTGACAACACCGCCCCCATCCATATCCACAATACCTCCCTTCTGCTCTCTGTTCCCCTATCCACCCCCTCATCCATGATCACCCCCTCCTCGTCATCGTCCTCGCTCCCCTCATGCACCCATACTGGCAAATTGGCCCCATGCGAGAGCAGCTCGTCCAGCTTCTTCTTCCGCCTCTCCTTCACCCTCTTTCATTTCTCCTCCTTCCTCCTCACATCCTCCGCATCCTCCATGCACCGAATGTCCCCCTTCTTCAATTTGCACCACGCCATCCCAGCCTCGTTCTGCCCCGCGTTCGCATAAAGGACTGCCCACACGCCACCTGATACTTTTCCGAATGGAGGCGAATTTTCAGCTCATTACGGGTGACAATGGTGCACGAGCAAGTGTTTGCCCCAACGTGCTGCGAGTGAAGGGCCTTGTAATTCAAGAATCGCACCTTGATGACCAGCTGGTTTTGCAACTTCGCCATCGCCCTGTGGCACTGTGCATCGCGCATGAGAAGCTCCATTTCCAGTAAACCCTGGGTACAGCTGCCGTTCACTCGCTCAGCCTCCATCAGCGCTGATGGTAAGAATAGCGGCTCATTTTCCGGCTGTTCATCTGCAGGGGCCATCCGCTTCTCCAGACTGATAATGGACCCCAGCGAATATGTCGCTTGCAGCTTTCGAAGTCGTTCCAGACGCCATACTAGTTTGGTGCAGAGAACCCCCATGTCCACCTGTTGGGCCGTGGTTTTTGCCTTCTTGAGTTCTGCCTGCACGCGCACCTCACGTCTAATAACCCAGCCCATCAATGAACTGATCAAATTTTCCAATAGAAAAGGAAAATGTACTGGTCCTAACACTCGGTCATAAACGCGCTCGGCGTGACGTTGTGCTTTGCTGGTAACCCCCTCTTCGCCTCCTCCTCCTCCTCCTGCTGAAATTGCAGCCGTACCTCCATCTCTGTCAGTCCTGATCCAAATCTATTTAGCTCTCTTTCAGTCTCGGCATGAAGCACTTGCCCACAACCACGGCCTCGTACGGGTTCCTCTTTGTCCAATCCTCCTCGTAATCGTGTACCATCTGCTTCCATCCCTCCACCTGGTCCTGCTGCTGCTGAGAGAAGACGGTGAGGGCCTCTCGTTGAATGACCTGCTGCTTGAGCGCTGTGTCGAGCCTTTGATGAAGAGATTCCGCTAAGAAACTGATCTGTCAGTCCCTTGATGTCGCCGTCATGCTAAACAACACGTACCCAGAGAAATTCGCTTCTGCCAATTCCAATGACCCCAGTGGTCGTCTATCGTTTCGTAGCGTGCTCCTGGACCCATAATCCTCATGCTGCTTGTGATTCCCCCAATGTTCAACCACGGCCGTTCAATTCCCTCGCCGTCTGTCTGCCCGCTCCCGGGAGTCAGGTTCAGAGAGTACAAGATGCCACACAGCAATGTATGTGTGTGGATATGCATTTTTGGAATGACAAAAGATACCCATGGGAGGATCAGGATGAACCTCACGAGCTCCGGCAGTGCAAGCAGCCGCTCGGAAAGGTTCTTCCACCACTGACAGACAATATCGTACAATATGATCAGCCACAGCAGCGGGTCGTGATGCCGGAGCATAGAGGCGAAGATGTAATCCATGTTTACATATCTACGACCCTATGTCAATCTTCCTAGACAATCAAAAGATATGTGTGGGCCAATTGCATACCTTTCGCCTTTCTGGAGGTCCCCCACCCCATTTGGCTGAATAAACTCATGGCATGCGCACACCCCCATCCCCACGCCAGTCGTACTATATCCCCGTGAAAACTTCGTATTCGCGTAGTCGAGTGCAGCGAGACCACTGCAAGTGCTCATCTAGGTCTCTGATTAGAACCCCTCTCACGTCAGAAGAATTGGACCAACCTCCTTCTGATCTGTCACTGTTAAGAGAAATTCTCTGTACGGCACATTCTCCAACATGTACGCCATCCCCATCCCAAGTCCGGGATCTTTAAGTTCACTTGAGACCAGCCCGCATTTCATTCGGAAACACGCATTGAGAGCCACAAACAGAGTATAGATGAATCTGCCCGGATGCATCAGTAAGATGAGTCCCAGCCAGGACGAACAAATGTACTGTACCTCTCCTCCTTAGACGCCTTGTCCCAGTTCTCTGGCAGGTTGATACCAGGACGAGGGCAAGCCAGACACAACACTGTCAGTGTGCCCGACTTTGTGGCTTGCGCGCCACCCGGGTTGTGTCCACGGCCCATGTGCTTCAGCATCATCACATGCCTGTATGCCCTGCAAATCCGAATAAAGACCTGGTAGCAGTCTGGGGGTTTCGTGCCATCGTTGGAGGTCAATTTCTGTAGCGACTGATAATGGTTGTACATTGTGGTCTTCGCCTGTAAGCTGTATGTGAAACTGTTCCAGAGCGGCCAACGTCATGCACATCTGCGGCCGCTCCTCTGACACTGGGAACCAGTCTCCGCGCAGAAGTTGGGTGTCGTGCTCGCCAGCTCTCGCTCGGTTGTCACACCCGATGCCGCAGAAATTGACTGCAACCTCGTGGATGGAATTGTGGTGTATAACGATGAATGCCTCCCGGCCACGTTCCGCATTGGTACACTTCTCCCTGGGGGGATGGCCAAACTGCACCCATAGACCCATCGCCTTCAAGGACGTACACAGAAAACGCGTCCCATTCCACGCCTGGCAGTACATAGCTTTAATCAGTCTCTTTGATCTCCCTAAGAAACTGACCTCAATAATATGCAAAGGGTTCTCCAGATGCCGCTTCACTGAGCATTGCTTGCAGAAGAGAAGCCTGCCTTTGCACTCGCGACACCGGTAGGTGGGGCACTGGCCTTGAATTTCGCAGCCAGGGCAAAGACTATCCATTGCGTCGCTGTGACCGTCCATCCGCAGGAACTCCCAGACGTAGCGGTCTCGTGACTTTTCCTTCCAGCTATACAGTGTAGGATTATATGAAAAAAAAAAAATGAAGATAAGTCAATGACCTGCCGTCCAATCCAGAGGTACGCACCAAATAAATCGCCTTTCTCTTCCTCCCCAGGCTGGGCAGAGGCGGCACGGGCGGATCATCCGCGTCTGTGTCAAGGTTCATCTGGTAGAATTCCTCGTCTTCACTGTCAAGGGGATCAAAAGAGACCCACTCTGAATGGGCCTCCTGGGGGACTCTGTGCGGCGTGGCGATACGCGCTTTCTTCACAGGTGACAGCGGCTCAATTGGCACTGCTTCATGGTAGACGCGCCGCCGGTCATCTGAGGGGCGGTCCACAAAAGTTGTGAGGGGTCGATGGACCTCTGCATCCGGCATCAGCTCGTCAGGCGAAAATGAGCGGCTTGAGATGGATGTGGAGGAGTCGACAATTTCGAGATGCCGGCCACGCACGCGGTGTATACGAACTCGAGTGTGGCGGGCCGGCCTAGAGGTCCCTTCATTTGACGCCATCCAGAGATGACAGTTCCAGAGGTGGTGACGAGTGTGACAAATTCCATGAAGCAGGCAGTGAGGAATTGCCCATAGTTAACGCGTTTCGTGTACTTAGTACTGCACTAATCGGGAGGTACTGGCACAGCCACTGCACATACATCAACTATTCCTCAGGCGCGCCGCCACCACATCCACATGTTTTTCTCTCTTGCCTTCATGAGTATGCTAGGTATGTGAATTGTTGTTTGCACGTCCCCATTTCCATATTGCTGCCATTCCACCCCCCTCCTCCTGCATGCCACTACGAAGTACGTGAGCCCAACTTCGGGAGTGCCACACTGCGTGTGCACGCATCCCCTCCCTCCGTTTTCCCTATCTGCTCCCTCTACGCCATCTTCCTCAACGTAGCTTTTCAACTCGCTTTTACTGTTCAAATTTGACATGTTTTCTTGCTTTTTTTTTGGGGGGGGGAGGATTATTCGTATAAATGCTGAACCTCTCCCTGTTTTCAGGCTGCTCCCTTCGCAATGGCAAAAAGAACACTGAGTTTATCCAGGGTGCGCTCGTAGTCCCAGACTTCCGCCTGCGTGACATGATGAATCGTCACGCTGCTGTTCCCCAAGAGGAAAGCAACGGCGAGAGCGACAGTGATCTCAGCGAGCTCACTGACCTTGAAGAAGAACCCAGGGACCACATCAAGGCTGGTTCCTCCTCAGTTACCGCCCCTCTGCATTTACCCCCTCCACCCTCTACCACTCTTTCGAGCAACAGCCACTGCGCTTCGTGCCGCGAGTCGGCCATTCTTTCCGCAGCGCGCTGACGGTGGGAGTCCCCCACTCCGACTCCTGATCTGCCTTCTCCTCCGCCTGTGCCCCAAGGGTCCTCAACATCCCCCAGCGCTGCCGACTGTGCTGCCGTGTGCAAAGCCAAAACGGAGAGAAAGCGCTTACGGTCTCGGCAAGGCCGCAACACCAAGCGCGAGGTGCTCCGCGAGATCCCAGGCAAACCCAAGGCACCCAAAGCTGTGGCCTTCATTCGCAGACGGGAGAGCTCCCCAATCCCCTTGAATTTCCATTTTGCTATGCATCCAGGTGTTACCTCCACTGGCTGGATGGGCTTGCAAGATCCGGAGGCAGATCTGGAACCGGAAGCACGTGAGTACACTGCCGAAGAAGCCGAGCAAATACCTGGGATGAGGGTTGTAGATTGGCAGGGGTAGGTCGTAACCTTCAATCAGATTTTTGGCGTATCTCACTGCTTTTGCCCTCAGAAAACCGGGCCCTTTAGTAGATGCCGACCGCTACATGTTCGCTCTTCTGGGTGGGCACCCGTGCGATGCCAACTGGGACAAGGATGTGGTGCAGAAGGCGGCCGACTTGATGGAGGAGGCCGCCAATGGCATCTTTAACCACATTTTCTCAGGGGTCTACTACGGCACGCAACACCAGGAAAAGAAGAGATGCAAGGCAGGCAAGGTCACCCCGCTCAATAAGAAGATCCCTCGTCGGGGTACACATCGCTCGAAGAGCGTGGGCGCTTCGATGGGTGGGGGTCAGGAGGCCCCCATCAACTTTTTCCACAGTCTTCTTAATACCATTGTCCTCGCTGGCCTATTCGCTCAGAAGCTGTTTCAGTGTATCACGGGCTTCACAAACAGTGAGTTAACCGGCACTCTGTTTTTTCACCTCACTGATTTTGCCTTAGCCCTCTTTCAGACCTACGCACCCGACCTTCATCTATACTACCATACAACAATGGAACGACTCCATGCCTGGAACTCAACGCTGCAGCCGAATTTTCTACCCATTGTCTCAGTTTTCACCGCCGTGACTTTCAATTTCGGCCTGCAAACGGTGACATTCCCTCATCTTGATTTCACCAATCTGGCCTGGGGCTGGTGCGCCATAACGGCCCTCGGCAACTTTGATCCCGACCGAGGAGGGCACATAATATTGTGGGATCTGAAGTTAATTATCTGTTTCCCTCCCGGATGTACCATCTTCATCCCCTCTGCCCTTGTCCGACACTCGAACACCTCGATTCAGGCGCCTGAGAAACAATTTTCATTTACTCAGTACACCCCCGCCGGTATTTTCCGTTTTGTCGACAATGGATTTCGTACTGAGGCTGCGATCAATGCCAGTGGGCTGTCAGCTGTGCAGCAGGCTGAGCGGGTGGAAGCACGAAAGCGGTGTTGGATTGAGGGGCTGAGGATGTACCATTGAAACGGTGCACTAGGGTGCGGCCGTGAAATCTAATGAAATCAACTAGAGAGTGAAGCGAACTAATCACAATCCAACCAAAATCAAAACAAAACACTAATCCGGTCCTAATGCTCGTGTGTGTGTTCGGGGAGGTAGGGTACGTATCACCTGTCAAGAGGGTGTGCAATGGAGGAATAAAGCTTGGTTTCAATAGCAAACTATGCGGTCGGAACACGGTTATGCAAGGGTAGCAGGGACTTCACACCAACAGTATATCAAGACTCAAGTAAACCCTTGACTTGTCCAAAGTCTTCAGTTTCCTTGTGAGCGTCAGACCCTAGCACTAACTGGCAGCTAGCCAAGAAGCAGAATAGGTAGGCAGACTTTTGGCATACGGACACTTGACTCGTAACTCTCTTGCGAGAATGGAGGCAATCAACAAGCAGGTGCAGTTACGCAGATGGTGAGGGCGGGGCTAGTGTGCTCACGCTTACACTGCTGGCGGCCACTCTAGTTCGAGGCGTGAGTTTACGTTCTAAACTGGCTCTTCACAATTGAATTGCGTGAGACCTAAGTCTAGCGGGTCTCTTCACCAAGGTTGAATGTGTAACACTTATATCTGGGCAATGGTATTGTCCCGTCAATGTCCCCTGTCTTACAATCTTTATCTGTGCGTCTTCAAATCTCTGATATCTTTCCAAACAAATCTAGAGTCTACTATATTGCCCGTATATCTGGGGGGATAGTTTACTGGCTAATACAGAGTACACAGCTGGCTTTTATACATTTCAGAGAGAAGTAAAGGAGATAGATGGAATGAATAGGAACAATAAAGGGTGGGAGCCCGAGTAGTGAATAGCCAATGGCGTAGAAGACATTCTCAACCATGGGTATTATGACCTGCTACTGGGGCTAGTCCACATGTATTTCTCTAGCACGCCATAAGACGAGCTTAGTTGTCTTGGTTTCCATCTTTCTGACTGAGCAAGTTAGTCTTTAGTCATTGCTGACTCAAGTCAGTCTTAGTCAATTCCTATTCAACTTCTGTATCAGTCCCGTACTTCACAAGCTCAGTGGAACTCATAGTACATATCAAGCGGATTGACAATATAGCACGGTGCTATACTGACGGACCAGTATAGTGACCAGTGAAATATAGCGCAGCGCTATTCTGTAGTGCCAATCTTCATCAATCATATCAGTAAATCCTTGATGCGAGGCCCGCATCTTTCTAACGGCCAGATCTGCCTGAGTAACCACAGTGATGGTTAACTCAGTAACATGTCTTCATCCCAATCTAATCAGTTGGACTTATACACAAAATGGCACGGCACTATATCTCTGCCGGCCCTAATGTGGTTGTACCAGTCCTGACTTCGTATATCTTGTTTTAATAGTCATCAGACTATTCAGAGGACGTTGAAGCGGCAAGTCAATAATTCTGAGTAGTTCCCTGATGTTTCACCTCCAGCACATAAGATAATGGTTTACCGCCACAATCTATAGCTCAGTGTGGAATATCATAGTCAGGACGTAACAGCCTTTTGGGCTGCCTTGTCAAGTCTACTCAATCCTTCATAGTTGATTTTTTACACTGACTTTCGGCCATCACTAGTGTAGCCTACCACCCCAGGGAGGGTGTACGCTCATAATCTAATGCCTCACTTCAGCCCACTAATAGGTTCAAAATGAAATAAAAACTGGTGTTTTCATGCATTTTTTGGTACATGCCCTATCACCGTCAATGGGAATATGTGTTTGAATGACCATAGTTTTAACTGTAGTCTACTCGGAAGACTTCAATTCATACCAATTGCCATAGCAGAGCTCGATTTTAATTTTTGAGAACACGAAATGTGGGATGAGATGACTCTGGATGGGAGACATATCACAAACTGATGACGGGTGTATCATGAAATTGTTACAGGTACTTTTTGCTCATACAGTGGGCATGCTCAGTTGAAGAAAAAAATCTGAGTAGACAGAAGTGTTATTTCAGCTTATCTGTATAGTTTATTTTTTTTTTCCAGATTTTTCTGAGCAGTGTCCACGCTGGTGAATGTGCCCGTATCAAATTCACCGAATTGGCCTCTATTTGCATTCCACACTCTGATCTCGACGAGCACCATGCCCACTGAAACTGCAGCCACAACCGGGCCAACTGCAAATAACAAAAGGTACGCTACCGTAATGTGTTCACACCCACTCAGGATGCATTGAAATGTCCCCTCAGCTCCCTGAAGCCTCGTACGGGTGCTACTAGCAAGGCTCTATCTCCGGCCACCATGGCTGCCAGGCACCAGGCCTCGGCTCGATATCACAAGAAGTTGCCATTAACGTGTTCTAATGTCTGTCTAGCACTCATTCTGGTTTAGAAACCTTGAGGAGGAGCGAGAAAAAGTGCGCGCCCAGATGGCCCGGTGTGTCACACTATTCTCCCCCCGGACTCGACTAATTCACACTGCTTTAGTCTTCACGAGAAAGTAATGCAGGAGGACAACCTCGCCGAAGACTTTCACACGTGTGCACGCGAGGCCAGTTGCCGCTCTCGTCAGAAGTGATCACTCTCCCTGTTTGCACACCGCAGCGAACTTAATGTATGGCAGGAATGCCTCAGCGTTGGCGCATTGACAGCGAATCATTTGCATGAAGTACGTTTCCCTTTGTCGTTGCAATCACAAACTTATTTCTCCCTCACCAGGGCATTCGGCAAGAAGCATGGGCAACACGCTTGGTTAGAACGACACAACTTGTGAGAGGAGTGGCGCGCTGAGGCCCGAGAGCACGAGGAATTGGCGGTGCTCAGACGTCTGTACGGCGAGGATGCTAGGGCATAGGTATTCATAATTCACTTTGTTGCTGATCATCCAACTTGTATCGCAATTTGATGGCTCAATTGACTTTGCACCTCACACGGACGAATGGCTGGCAAGGAAGAATATATTGGCAATGCACAACTATCAATGAGCTCAAAACCTGGAACGAATTAAAGCTTGGCCTAAGATCAATTGTCAAAGCGGTGATAGGGCGTGTACCAAAACATGCATGAAAACACCAGTTTCTATTTCATTTTGAACCTATTAGTGGGCAGAAGTGAGGCATTAGATTATGAGCGTACACCCTCCCTGGGGTGGTAGGCTACACTATTGATGGCCGAAAGTCAGTGTAACAAACCAACTATGAAGGATTGAGTAGACTTGACAAGGCAGCCCAAAAGGCTGTTACGTCCTGACTATGATATTCTACACTGAGCTATAGATGGTGGCGGTAAGCCATTATCTTATGCGCTGGAGGTGAAACATCAGGGAACTACTCAGAATTATTGACTTGCCATCTCAACGGCCTCTGAATAGTCTGATGACTATTAAAACAAGATATACGAAGTCAGGATTGGTACAACCACATTAGGGCCGGTAGGGATATAGCGCCGCGCCAATTTGTGTATAAGACCAACTGATTAGATTAGGATGAAGACTTGTTACCGAGTTAATCATCACTGTGGTTACTCGGGCAGATCTGACCGTTAGAAAGATGCGGGCCTCACATCAAGGATTTACTGATATGATTGATGAGGATCGACACTATAGCATAGCGCCGCGCTATGCTTTACTAGTCACTGTACTGGTCTGCCAGTATAGCGCCGCGCTATACTTGTCAATCTGCTTGATATTTACTATACGTTCCAACTGAGCTTGTGAAGTGTGGACTGATAGAGAAATTGAACAGAACTTGACTGAGACTGACTTGACTAGTCAGCAATGACAGACTTGCTCAGTCAGAAAGATGGAAACCAAGACAACTAAGCACGTCTTATGGCGTGCTAGAGAAATACATGTGGACTAGCCCCGGTAGCAGGTCATAATACCCATGGTTGAGAATGTCTTCTACGCCATTGGCCATTCACTACTCGGGCTCCCACCCTTTATTGTTCCTATTCATTCCGTCTATCTCCTTTACTTCTTTCTGAAATGTATAAAAGCCAGCTGTGTACTCTGTATTAGCCAGTAAACTATCCCCCAGATATACGGGCAATATAGTAGACTCTAGATTTGTGATAGAAATCAGATATATTTGCAGACGCACAGAAAAGATTAAGAGATACGGGACGTCGAAAAGACTACCAATTGCATTGATATAAGAGCCCCGCTCAACCTGCACCAACCCGTCTCCTGTAGCAGTGCTTTAGGCCTCCAGGACTAAGACTTGTTGTGTAAATTGTACTCTCTTGTCTCCTGTAGCAGCGCTTTAGGCCTCCAGGACTAAAGACTAGTTTGTGCTAGTAGAAGTGAAACCGCCGCCTTCAGTGTAACTGTCCGCGCCTTAGCCCAGCGTCCACCTTCTGTGTAACCGCCCCCGTTTCGTTGATACCGCCGCCGTTCGTGCAGCGTTGGTTGATATTGAAGTAGCGTCTGTCTGTTGATAGTCTGCCCTACCTTCTGCTTCTTGGCTAGCTGCCAGTAGTGTTAGATTCTGTCGCTCACAAAGAAACTGAAGACTTGAACAGTCTAAGGTTTAACTTGAGTCTTGATATCCTGTTGGCGTGAAGTCCCTGCTACCCTAGCATAACCGTGCTTAAACCGCATAGTTGCTATTGAAACAAAGCCTTATTCCAACCTTGCACACCCTTTTGACGGGTGATACATACCCTACCTCCCCGAACACACACACACGAGTATTAGGATTAGGATTAGTGATTTGTTTTGGTTTTGGTTGGTTTGAGTAGAGTGACTAGTTCGCTTTTCTCACTAGTCAATCCATTAGATTTCACGGCCGCACCCTAGTGCACCGTTTCAGCGGGCCAGACACTCAAAATACCATTGTGAATACCTTTTGAAGTCCCACCCCCGGGGACGTCTCCACGCTCCCACCAGGTGTCAGGGTCGACCAGAACCGCTCCACCCCTTCCCCGTTATAAAAGTTGTTCAAGATCTTGTGCTCAGCTTGCTCCGTGAGGTCTTTGTTCTGGTACAGGGCCAATTTGATCCTGAACCAACATATATTAGCGTGCATAGGAGGGAATACAAAATGAGCACGGACAAAGCTTCCTGCAGCTGATCTACCATTTTGGCTCGTTCTGCAGGTGTCGCAGCCTGAAGTTTATAACTATGGATCCAAGAATGAGGCGCGGCGCAGACAGTTAGACAAACAATGATGGTCTCACAGCTCCAGTCATAATAACAAACACAGGGCATGACGAACATTGCAAAGTCCAAGTGAGTGTTGAGTGAGTGAGTGGCTCAGTTGTAACACTGATCACAGCGTGACCTGCACCCATTTCAGCACCCACTTGGTCGTTTGCTGTCTCTACACGGACCATATGTCCTTCAGCTCCTCGGCTTAATTGCTTCTTGGGCTCCTCATGCCTATGTCCGAGATGTCTCACTGCCAGCCAACCTACTACTGGCACGAAAGTGGGCAGAAGAACCCATTCATCTTCTGCGCAAAGGGAAACAAGTTATATGTGGTCACCAATGGAACAGTCTGCAGAATCTTTTCCAGTGAGTGAGAATTTCACGGATTTCTTCCTCGGTTTTCAAACTGTTTTTGTAGGGCTCGAGCATGCAAACAGGTCAAAGGGGTGTCAAATGGGCGCTGGCAGAGTGTGAAGTCCTGGGAAGCCGCAATCAAGATTTGGAATGATAACTGCGAGGTCTATCACAAGGCAGGCTGTCCTGCACCGGTCAGGCCTGCCGCTCTGCACTCTGTGCCGCCCATGAAGAAAACGACAACTTGTGAGGTGCATCACAAGGCGCACACAAACACGGCCTTTGAAGTGGGCTTTCAGATGGGTAAGGACACGTCTTCTGCCGCAGTGTTCGAAGCGGGCTTTTGGATGGGTATGGGCATGTGCTCCGCTGCAGTGTTGCCATCGTTGCCACCGTCTGCATCTGCATCTCGTGTGACTTTGTTGCCGCACACAAGTCCAGCCACACCATGCCCAAAGAATTTTCAACCAACAACCACCAAGCAGCTCAACGTCGGGCCACATGTGAAATTGCCATGCACAAGTCCATCCACACCGTGCCCAGCAGCTTCTCCATCCTCACCCTGCCGCCTGTCCGAAATGGACCCGGTGGAGGCGTTCTCACTCATGGGGGTGGCTAATCCCACCTTGCAGCCGCCCCTCAGCAGTGGGCTATCGGCGGTGTCAACAAATTCTTCGCCCAGCGGTACATTCGGCTACTTGTCTCCATACCTGCCTGCACTGATTTGAAGGACCCAGAATTGATGCGCTGGACCATATCCTCACACTTCATCTGGGGCAGGCAGATATCATGGGGTCCTCGCAACGTCAAGAAACTGTGGGCCTTCATTCAACACAAAGAGTATGTGCCTGGGCCGAACAACGTGCAGTACTCAGACGAGGAATAGTTTTGGGTGTTTTTTGTGTTTGCGGTCTTTGCTGTTTTCTTTGTTTTTTTCGTAGCTTTTGAATGAGATCGCCAAAATATCCTGATTCTTTTTGTGTAAACGAGAAATCACAAGTGAAAACTACAGTGCAAGGGGACAATTTTGGGGTACCCGAATGGGACCGGGAGGAGGAGAGGGGAGATTTCCTCCCCTCGCGTCAAGCTGATGCTTCGTGTTGCCTCTGCTGTGTCACTGCCCCATTTTCTATTTTCCCAGCCCTCCCCGGTCCACAAGTCAGAACTCCACGAAGTGGGCCAACTGTCGCCCTCGTCTATTGCATTAAATTTTTTCAACTGGCCATTGGGCACGGTAGAGCGGCACATACATACCTTGCTGCCCTAGAGCCCGTTGTGCCTGCGCTTCCTGCACTGCCTGCGCACAGTGGAGGTCATGATCTCGGCTGATGCGGTGATCTCTGGCGTGTTCATATTTGCCGAGCCTCAGACGGCAGAAGTGGTGGAATACTGAGGCCAGCTGCATTAGCCCAAATGGAACAAGAGAGAAAGCAACTAACCGTGTGCCGCAACTAGCATATCCCATGTCCAAATCCGGGTCATTGATGCGCTCCCGTTCGGCGGCAGACTCTCAAATATATTGAAGAACATGTTCGATGCCGGCAATGCGAGCTGCATTGAAGTCGCGGGTGTCGGAGGACATGGATGATGGGGGGAATTGTTTGCGAGTGTATATCACGAAATAACATGTTATATCACGCACTTCTGTGACAAAACTTCATCCATGTCGACCACGCAGCCTCCGAAAAAACGCGAGACACCCAGTGACTTTCGGGGCGCGTGCGCTGAATTTCTCGGGCAGTGGTTCGTTCAAGAAACACTCGTAGAACGTGTTCCAGATTCAGAGGTAGACCCTTCCACTAAGCTCGATGTTACCGGAGCAGTGGTAGCACATTTCCTTGGTTGACTGGATGAACCAGAACCAGCATAAAGGCTTGGAAGCGAGTTTGTTTGTAGTGGAGCTACAAGCGAATCGCGTGTGTTACGTGATGAACGGGTATCTCGACTGGACTGAGGTCTGGTACGAGGAAAGCTACGGTTCGATAATTCTCCTCGCCCTCTAAGAAGGCTCGGAAAGTCACCGGGAGGTGTGTTGTGTTATCTGGTGTATCCCGCCGAGGTGGAATAGTGACCCGATAAACGGTTTTTGGTGTTCGGGAGAGTTCCCGAACAAAACAACAACAACAAGCTCGATCTCTTGATTAGAGATATAAACCACCCCTCATGGTGGGCTCCAGATGATTGATGTGCTCTGAACCTGTCAAGAAAACACCAACCAAAACCAAACCTACACACAGAAGTGCATCGGAACGGAACGGAAGTGCTCAAGACGTGCACAGACAAGTATCAGACCCTGATACAGGGCCTTATAAAAGGTTGCAGGGAATGGAATAGACCTCGGAAACGAGGAGAGAGTGTTGTGTTGTTTATAGAACTCCTTGGAACGAAGTCCAAGTACTTGAGCCTTGTTCTGAGTGAACTGGAATGGAACCGGAACAGACAGGAAAGCTAGTGGAATGCAACGAGAGTGTCGATGCAAATGGAACCCTTGCTCTGCAAGTGTTCTGGCTAGATCTGATTGAACGAGGGTAGACCCGAACAAACAGGAAGCACAGTAGTGCGGTGATGTAAAGCTTCGCAGCTATGAGAAAAAAACAAGAACGAGTTGTTGGGGTTCTCCAAAGCGAGGTGGATGCCGATTCCAAGCGTAGACAGTACAGATGGTAGTGGGTTCCGATCCCAAGCGCTTCAGACAGTGGTGGGTTCCGATCTCAAGCTCTTTAACAGTAGTGGGTTCTGATCCCAAGCTCTTTACAACACAACCCAAACAACCAAGTGCGTACTCAGCACAATCCCAACAGTTCCAGTAACTTTCAGACTATTCCAGACAAGCAGCAAGTCGGATCTCAAGGATACCGATAACAAAGAAAAGATTCCAAGCCAAGATGAATTCTAAGAGACACCTTGTTCGAACTCCCCAGTATCTGCCCAATTCGCAAGTCTTTCCGCCTACTAGCCATGGGGTGATTCTGTGAAGTCGCCCAAGATGCCCCTGCTACTAAATACAAAGCCCTGAAACACATGGAAACATCCGAGAATAAGTAAGTATGAGTAAAATAGTCCGTTTATCCGTCCGACTTCCGTGTATCCATCGTAGGAATGGGTATCTGAGTCCTTCTATTGGCTGCCCATGTCAAGCACGTCATCCTGGTGCGATCCTGTGCACATGTACGATTGGTCAGACTGTGCCCGACCCATCACAACCGATCCCCTATGTTGATCCTGACTGTATATGCTGTTCCTCCCAATGCCTGTGCCTTCCCATCTACCGGAATGTCTGGAACAGAAGCTCCCAGTTCGTAGCTCTTCAGGGATACCACATTCGAAGTACTTCCCAGTATGGGTACTTGTTCCAAGAGCCGACGAGTGTAGGTCCAAGTGATCGGACCCTCGCTTAGTGACCATCCCTTATCCGGAATGCCCGGGACGGCGTGGAACCATCAAGATGTGATGTTCCCAGCCCTTTCAGTGATCATCTGATCAGAACACAATACACGTCCCATTTCCAACACACCACAACAGGATTCCAGTCCGTCCCCGTCTAGTTCCGTGAGCAGGAATAGAGTAGACTTCACGTTCCACTTGTTCCGTGGGCTACACATCTCCTACAGGTTTCGGAGCGAGCACATGCCAATGGTTCCACAGTGTTCCTCCCCGTTCCCATCCGTTACTCAGTGGTTCCTGCCCAGCCAGCTACTTGGGAACCTCAGTACTGACGCTTCTGGAGTGTAGCCCGGCACATGTCTTGTCATGAAAACGCGAAAAAGCGAAGATTTCATGGGTGGACAAATCCTGTGCTTATCACTGTTTCTCTGTTGCATTCTCTCTGGACAGCACTGATACTCAAGAGAACTCTGATCTGACATTGCTGGAGGTCTCCATCGGGAAGGTTTCCTCCTGCATCCGTATGCGCAATGCTTAACGTCCGATCCAAGCCCGAGTGTCAAGTTTTGAACACTACATCAACATTGCTACCCCTCTTACTGAAACATCCCTAGACCGTGATCAATAGTGTTCAAGTTGGCAATCATTAAGCCCAAGGAGAAGGCGGCTAGATCCCACCTCTCAATCTTTACAGGCTGTCTCTGTGTTGTAATATGATGGTAAAACATCAAGACATCAAGCCCTCCACTAGACCGCTGATCAAGACGGACGACAGGGCAACTATGTACTACTCAACCGCACTGCAATCTGTTGAAACACATAGCAAGATTATTCCTGTTCAAGCCAT
The DNA here is from genome assembly GCA_029378375.1 of Mycena olivaceomarginata. NCBI lineage: Eukaryota > Fungi > Basidiomycota > Agaricomycetes > Agaricales > Mycenaceae > Mycena > Mycena olivaceomarginata. The sequence goes on along the minus strand of JARKIC010000894.1, from coordinate 47,291 downwards.
TGAAGACGAACAAGATCTCAGCCTCAGCTAAACTATCTGGAGCGCTACGACTGTTACATTCCACCCTTTGCATTCGCCATGCTCCTGGGTTTAACACTAGCAAAAGATCGTGAATTTCCGCAGGTGCGGGGTGGGACAGAAATGGTATGTGCATCTCTGTTAATTTCTGCTGCTTCAAACCTGACCAGCATTCTAAAAGGTGTGAAAACTTCCCCATGAATTTACAGTGTCTTCACAGTCCGCCAGCGTTGCGGATCTCAGGTCAACGATTATATCCACCGCTGATTTACAAATAGATTCACGGCGCAATGGCTATAGACAATAGTTATTGTGCTCACAAGAGGTCTGTCAATTGTATTTTTGTCAGTGACCTTCCTCAATGCTCTGAATAGCCCTAAAATACTCCTCTCGGCCGCTCTACGCATCTCGCAATTTTGTGGGTAAGCATTTTTTCGTCATCTTCTCTGGGTTTTATGGCGCTGGAATTTGCATTGTCATCAGTAACGGACCTACGCTGCGCAATTCCACCTTCCATGTTGGATTCTGACTTTCCGCCCCCAGTTGTGTACTAGACGCACCGAAACAACCCTGAATCAGACTTTCGTTCCTTTGATATGTCCCTTCAAGGTATATTTCATTTACGTCGTACGAAGTGTGTCGCTGAGACAACACTCCCAATTCAGTCACCGCACTTCGAGTTCTATGTATTGACCGCATTTCATGTTGCACTGACCACTGGAAGGTCCTTGGGCCCTGTCTGTTCCATATATTCATAAATTCATTACTCTCTCCAATAATATTCTTTGAGTCCTTCAATTTTTCGAGCGATGTTTGTTTACATTCGACTTCAAAGTAAAATCTTCCCATCGGGCCTGTACTGCTTAAGGGGGACGTCAGTATAACTATTTGTCAAGATAGGTGACTGGTTCTTTTTCTATTGAGTTTACCCACCTACGCCGGAGCAAAGTGAAGGCACATCTTGTATATATATTTCCGAAAGTTGTGAGAGAATAATAATAAGTCAGCAGTTGGACCGTCATACGTATACGCCTGAAGGAACAGCTAGTACATACGGTCGCGATGCGGTTTTACGTTGGCGGCCTGCCTACCTCCATGCTCCTCAGTACACACCCGTTATTTCGCCTCGGCTAATGTCAGGATCATCTGATCACCCTCCGAGTGTGACAGCCGCCATTTTCTCTTTTCTTTGTACTTAGCTGCCGATGGGCCGGCCATCAGGAAAAAGTCCTGGGGCCGTAGTTGCCCGGCTAACTATATAGTCATTGGTAGCTGTCATAGCTCGTGTAGCTTGGTAAAGTATTATATAGTACCCTGTAGTCGATATAGCTTACTATAGGAACTATGTACAACTATATTGTTTGGCGTGGTGAATATGTTGTACTATAGTGTCCAGTGTCACTGCTACGGGCATTAAGAACCCTTGGGCAACGCACCACAGCAAATTATACTGAGCTCAAGTTTAGTACACATACACCACTGATGCCAACTTCAGAAATGTACCATGTTCGAACCAAGCCAGTGCCAGGATTTATGGTGTGGCCAATGCTGGGTAACAACACTTTGATCAGGAGTTTATCAAATGAGGGACGACCTAAGAAACGATTATGCCAAATGTTGGACAGACGTGATCACGGTGACGGAAAACTTGGAGGTTACTGGTCTGCCACGGAGTAACTCGGCCCGATCAGTACATGTGACATGGTCCGTGCGCATGTTGATACTGGACGACACTTTTTGATGCCATCTTCGTCGTTTTCTTTCCCTCTCCACTCCCTCTGGGAGTCCCTGCCTTCTCGTCGCAGGACCCTGCCTTGAATACTACTGTGCCAGCACCATCTGAATGTGACACCAGCCAACAACTGCACCCACGGCCATTCTTGCGCAGTCTCGCGGATTTCCGAGACCACTGTTCAGCACATCGCTGCCTCAATCTCGCAACATCCACTTCTGCCTGCTGACGCATCAGGCTTTGACTTGCCCTCGCAAAAGGTGCTACACCTCGCCAGCCTCTCAAAGTCTTCCCGCACAACACTCCAATCCCTTGCCTCTTACATCGCGCCGCGTCTTCACCCCGATTTGCATCAAGCATTCATGAAGGCGTCAATTCTTTCTTCAAGAACTATCTTCAATCTTTTGAGTCCTTATGTCGTCAATCCATTCTTCAAGCAACATTCAAGCCGTCGTTCTGACGTCCTTCAGATTTGTTACTCACGCGCGGACTGTCACAGCCACACTGGTACCCGTCAAGACCGATTTCTTTTTGCTGGGGGGGACTGGGCGATCCTACGCAAGATGCACTCAACCTCTGTTTGGCAACATCCTAGCAGGCCCCAGGTTCAGGTCTTCAAGCCGATCCTTGCCAAGTAGAGTGTGCCGTGAAATGCTCCCCCTCTAGGTCAGGCCCCGCTCCTTGATTTTTGCGACGCCCATATTATAAACATGTTGTACTTTGCTAGCTAGCATCAATCTACTTTTTTTGCATTATTTTGTGACGCTGAATGAACAGCAAGATGATAAGAACAACGGAAAAAGGTTGCGCACTACACCGGCTACACAGTGCTATGTATGCTATATAGGCTACGATGCTACAGCACTATGAAACTATATTGCACTACAGAGTTGTCAGGTGCTGCTACATCGACCTATATAACAGGGGGTTGTCGACAGCGCTACGGGAGCTATATTGACTACATTGTACTACACCACCGCTTGGTCCCCCACCTTGGCCCAGCATCGAAACCGGCTACGTCTCTCCGGCAATCTTCTGACATCAAATTCATGTAATCCGGCCAACGTCGTTTTGGCGTGGGGCCGTCCCAACGTCGAATCGATGTCGAGGAATGCTGTGCTCCCGTGCTCGTCTGCTGGCACCATTCCTCGTCCTTCCCGCCATCCTCTATTCATGAGAGTATCATTTCAATTGTATTGGCTAAGCTATTACCGCACATGTACATGTTACTTAGTTACTACACAAAACGTAGCCAAATTAAAGAAAAAAAGCTGTTACTTCAAGTTCTAGTAATTGAGCATTGCACCATACACCGTGAAAAACGGAAGTGGGAGGGGGACCAGAAGAAGGAGAGAGGGAGAGAGGAATGAAGAGCGATTAGAGATACGTTTTAGAGGTGGACGGGCAGACGACAACTCACCTGGAAGGTATCTTGAAAATGGGGTATAGTGCGAACATGGTGGCGGAGGAAGAAATCATACGACACCAAGTAAATGGACTTGTGAAAATTTGATGAAAGATCCTCATGGCTTGGGCAGCCACAAGGCACTGTCGAGGCCGACCTTGACTAGGTAGTAGCCCGACGTCGATTTGACGTGGAAGATCCCACCTTGATGAGATGACACAATTGATCACAAAACAGTGTCGGTTGGTCGTCGCAGCCGCATCGGCTGATCAGACCACCTTTCGGTGTGGTTCCAGGATCGATTATACATTTTACTCTCAACATCCGCGGAAGGTGGGAACTGGCCCTATTTCATGTGCCTTCAAGGCTGAATTTGCGGCAGCCGGATTATATTGGATCCCGATCAACCCTCAACCCCCGAACGGTGGTGTATGTATTCAATGGAATTTTTCCTGATGGGGAAGAGCCCAAGGGGAAGGAGACCGGAGATCTGGATTCCGACGGGTAAGTCGAATTTCCCATGAGGTGACCAAATCATACAGCCTTGTTCAATGCACAGTTAATTTCGGCGGCTAAGAAGGGCTGTGGCAGGGTCGCAATTCACAGGACGTGTGGTACGTGGGCGTAAAGCCTGAGGTATTCAGGTGAGCTTGCTACGCCGCAGAGGCACACGCGGTCGCACAGATAGACATCCGTCAGCCCGTAAACTCCGGGTTGGTTTGGGTTGGCCAACAGTCACTGCTACTTACCAAAAACTAGCACATGGCCTGATATATTTGGCTATTGCTGACAATGCACAGCATGGCTTGCGGCATAGATTTCATTATACCCAGGCAGCCGAAGGACTACAGCTTCTGCACCGCACGGTCGTCACAGCTTGCTCACAGCTTGCTCACAGCTGTCAGCATTGAACATCCTTGAAGTCACCACAAGGCAGTGCCTACATATCGTGCTACTCTTGCCCTCTCCCTCCATGGCAGAAATTCTGGGTACTGTCTCCAGTCTGCTACAACTCCTCGATACCGCTCTGAAGGCTCGGGAGTACGTCCAAGACTTCCGACATGCGGTCCAAGAGAAGAAGAGACTGCTTTCAGAGATGGGCGATCTTAGAACTCTCCTTGAAGAACTTCGCAATCGCATAACCGCCAATTCTACCAGCAGTGTTCTGCAACAAACCAAGGGTCCGTTGGCGGCATTGAAATCCGCAATGGAGTTATTCACCGAGGACCTGCGACCCGGGGGAGGACCATTAACCGCGTTCACCAGGCGGCTGAAGTGGACGATGTGGAACAAGAAAGAGGCAGCAGAACATCTCACAAGATTCGAACAATTCAAGTCTCAGCTTCATCTCTGGCTATCACTCGAGATCCAGTCGGTGTCATCGTCGGTGGGATTCGTGTATTGATCAAAATTGCAGGGATATGGGGGAACGTCATCACACAGGTGAGTTAACAACGCTTATTGGCTGAATAACACTCACCACCCGCTTAGCTGTTGTCCGATCGATAGATAAGGTGGCCGCCGGAGTCGATTGCCAAGAACGTAGGTAATTGTGTGCGCTAGCGAATAAAATTCGCTCAACTTCTGGCAGGTACTCTCACCAGCGCCAGCAACACGATTTCCGAGCAAATATCTCGCAGTCACTGCAGTAAGTAATGAGTCACGGATTCCCAGACCGAACGAAATTGACACGCCTAGCAGCGATAATCGAATCAGTAGACAATGTCGCTTGCCTCGTGAGGGAGCATAAACGTCTGTTGATTCCTCGTTTCGATGCAGGTAGTTGTCGACTAATACTTCAAATCAGGAGCTGCCGACTCCATCGAAATTCAAATAAGCTGTGAGTCGTATATGTAAGACACCGGTCGCGTCACTTATTCCATTTGTTCAAGCTTCGGAACGCACAAAAATCATCGAATGGCTCTCGCCAATCAATTTTTTCCTGCGACAAGCGGATATTTCCCGTTCACGCCAACCAGGAACCGGATCATGGTTGCTTGCCGATCCAGGCTTTCGACAATGGAAATCGGAAGTAGGGAAGACTCTGTGGTGCAATGGAATTCGTACGTCCCTCTCTTGGTCATCCACTTCGAGTCCCATTAATCAGTCTCATTCTGCAGCCGGTGCTGGCAAGACGGTGCTTGCGTAAGGCAATTTTCAACATACTCGCAATTAATATTGATTCCGGCCGCCAGATCAATGGTTGTAGAGTACCTGAGCGCCGAAGCCGAAGACAAAAATATTGCCGTGGCTTGTCTATATTTGAACCACAAGGAAGTGGACGTTCAAACACCCTCCAACCTCCTTGCTGCTCTGTGGAGGCAACTGGTCTTTGGGAAGCATCTCACCTCTCTTGCCCAGAGTCTATATCAGCAACACATGGAGAAGGGTACTAACCCCTCCCTTGATGAAATTCACGAGTTACTTTCCTCTGCGATTGCGGAGTACGACAAGGTGTTCATTGTTGTGGACGCTGTCGACGAGTATCCGGAGAGACAACGTCAGATCTTGTTCGAACACCTCGCGGCTTCAGGGCCTGATGTCAATATGATGATCATGTCGCGCCCACACGTTCCTCCTGGTACTTCTCTCCCAGGCACCAAGACTCTCGAGATCCACGCCAAGGCAGAAGACATCAAAAAATATGTCGATGCACAGATCCGGATCTCTCCGCGCCTCTCCAAGCATGTTCACACCAGGCCAGCTTTGCGAGAGGAAATTCATTCCGAAATCGGCCGCAACGTGGATGGGATGTCAGTATCGATAGTCTTCATCCGCACTAAATCAATTCAATTGTCTTATCTCCAGGTTCCTGCTTGCAAAGCTTCACATTGAATCTCTCGGCAGAAAATGCACAATAAAAGCCGTTCGGGAAGCTCTGAAGATTTTACCAAAGGATTTGAATGACACGTATGACAGTGCCATGAAACGAATCGAGGAACAGAATGAGGATGACCAGCGAATCGCTTATTCGACACTCATGTGGGTTGCGAATGCCAAAAGGCCGCTGAAGGTCACAGAACTTCAGGTTGCTCTGGCGGTGGAACCGGACACAACCCATCTCGACGAGGACAATCTGGCGGATCTCGATGTCATCCTCTCTGTCTGTGCTGGTCTTGTCATAGTAGATGACAGGCTTTCCGTTGTACGCCTTGTCCACTACACTGCACAGGAGTACCTGGACGGTATTCAGCCTCAGAGATTCCCAGAAGCACAAACAGAAATCTGTCAAAGTTTGTTCAGTTTCTTGGCCTTTGATCATCCCGCTTTCCGGTTCACCCGCGACATCCCTGCAGAATCGCTCTATGAATATTCTCAATATTGCCTGGCTCATTCAGCGGGACGGCCAGAGGGAAAGCTCCTAGACATGATTCTTCATTTTCTGGACCATGCCTCCTGGTGGAGGCGAACTACCCGGGACTATGGAGCTCACCCCCTTGGAATTTCCCCGATTGGCCATCGCAGCCTTCCGCATTATGGATAGCCGCCGCGACGAATCTTGTGGAGACTGCTGGATTCCTCCTTGCGGATGCAGCCCCCCCACAGGAGTCAAATTTTGCGGTTTCCAGTGCAATACAAGTCGCATCCTACTATGGACACCTCCAGATGGTCCAGTTATTGATAGAGAATGGGGCGGATGTGAACGCACACGATGGACGTTTTCACAGTGCACTGCAGGCTGCCTCGCTTATGGGTCACAAGGCCCTTGTCCAGTTGCTCCTTGAGAATGGTGCCAACGTAAATTCGTGCGGTGGAAGATATGGCAATCCTTTGCAGGCGGCTTCATTTTCAGGGCACGAGGACATTGCGCGGCTCCTCATTGACAATCATGCAGACGTGAATGCGCGAGGTGGAGCGTTTAAAAATGTGTTGCGCGCGGCATCAACCATGAAACACGAGAACATCGTCCGACTTCTCATCGCGAATGGAGCAGACGTAAATGGGCATGGCGAACCCAACGACAGCCCACTTCAAGCGGCCTCCTTCCAAGGTACCGAGAAGGTCGCTCGGTTACTTATCAACAGTGGGGCAGATGTAAATGCGCATGGCGGATACTATCACAGCATACTCCAGGCAGCGTCATTCATGGGCTACGAAAATATTGTCCGGCTGCTCGTGGACAACGGTGCCAATGTGAATGATCGTGGTGGAGACCACCATAGCTCGTTGCAGGCGGCCTCATCGCGCGGCTACTACGACATTGTGCGCATTCTGATCGAACGGGGCGCTGATGTAAATGCACAGGGTGGAAGGTATGGAAGCGCATTACACCGAGCAGCGTCCATGGGCTACGACCGCGTTGTTTGGCTACTGCTTCAGAATGGCGCTTCCATCAATGTGCAGAGTGTATTACAAGGAAGCCCTTTGCCGACGCCGTTGTCCGCACTCCCGCAACACCAGCTCAGGCGGCTTCTCAAAGAGGATACGGAAGATCGAGACGCGGATCGGCCCATATCCGGCATGCACACCCCCGGAACGGACGGTCCGGAAGTGAATGAGGGCAATAATACCCACAGCATTGGATCACAGGTGCGGGGCACCGACATAATCGTCCGGCAGAGGGGTGATTGTGGATGGTCTGTACAGGACGGGGAAATCCCAGCTGCTATGACCAAACTCGAGAACGGATCTTTAGCAGATTCCCGGGCTCACCAAGCTACGGAAGGCAAAAAAGTCATCGAATGGTTCTTGCCAATCGATTTTTCCCTCCAACCAGGAACTGGATCATGGTTGCTTCCCGTTTCAGACATTCGACAATGGGAATCGGAGGCAGGGAGGACTCCGTGGTGGAATGGGAGTCGTATGTCTCTCTCCTCCTTCAGTTCTAGTTCTACTGATCAGTCTTAATCTGCAGTCGGTGCCGACGAGACCGTACTGCAGTAAGACGTTTTTCAACATGCTCCCAATTACTTAATCATGATCCTTGCGCCAGTGCTAGTGGGAATATCGCCGTGGTTCATGTACCCTGGATCCACAAAGAAGTCGATGTTCACACACTATCCTACCTCCTTGCTGCTCCTGAAGGCAACTCGTTTTTGGGACGTATCTGCCAGTGGCTTGCCTTGGCCGGATTCTATCAGCACCACATGGAGAAGAGGATTACCCCCTCCCTCGATGATATTCACGAGTTAGAGCGATGCAAGGTGTTCGTTGCTATTCGGGATGCACTCGATGAGTACTACTATCTGGAGAGCCAACGTCAATCTTTTTTCGAACAGCTCATCTTTTTGGGCAACCTCACGGCCCCAGAGCCCAGACGAAACGGGATTCGGGGAGCGATATCCATGCTCGATCACACCGATTTTGAATGGTCACTCCGGGATGGCGCCTATAGCGAGGAATTTCAGGACCTTGCATTACAGGCTGCTTGCTACTCGGCGCAACTGTCTGTTGTCTTGCAACAGCTCCTAAAGTATGGGGAAAATGTGAGCCCACAGAATGGACAGTATTGGAGGGCGATGCAGGCAGCAGCATCCGTGGGTAGACCCAGCGTTGTTCGCCTGCTCATAGAACACGGTGCTGATATCAACGCCTCCGGTGGAAAATATGGTAGCCCACTGGGCGCTGCGTCGTGGCACGGCCACCAGGATGTTGTCGCGTTGCTCATAGAAAACGGGGCGGACGTCAATGCCCATAACGAACCGCGCGGGAGGACCCCATTGCAGATGGCATCTTCCAGAGGCCACCGAACAATTGTGGAGGCTCTCATCAAACATGGCGCTGAGGTGAATAGTCAAGGTGGGAAAGATGGAGGTGCTTTGACAGCGGCATCTACTGGAGGACACGAAGAGATCGTCGCCCTTTTGGTTCAGAACGGCGCAGACGTGAATGCCGAGGGTGGACGCTACCACAGTGCACTTGAGGCAGCGGTGTCCGCTGGCTACGAGGGCATCGTCCAGCTGCTTCTTGAGAGCGGAGCCAACCCCGATTTGGGAGGTGGACCCTTCTACATCTCACTCCCGGAAGCGTCACACCGCGGGTTCGAGCAGATTGTTCAGATTCTGCTCAAGAACGGTGCCGAAGTGAATGCCGAGGGTGGACACTACCACAGCGCATTGCTGGCTGCGGTGTGTGCTGGCCAGGAGGGCATTGTCCAGCTGCTTCTTCAGAAAGGCGCCGACCCCAATTTGCATGGTGGACACTACTCCAGTCCACTGCAGGAAGCGTCATTCCGCGGGTCCGCGCAGATTGTTCGGATTCTGCTCAAGAACGGTGCCGAGGTGAATGCCGAGGGTGGACACTACCACAGCGCATTGCGGGCTGCGATGTGTGCTGGCCAGGAGGGTATTGTCCAGCTGCTTCTTCAGAAAGGCGCCGACCCCAATTTGCATGGTGGACACTACTCCAGTCCACTGCAGGAAGCGTCCTTCCGCGGGTCCGCGCAGATTGTTCAGATTCTCCTCGAGAACGGTGCCGACGTGAATGCCGAGGGTGGAAAATACCACAACGCATTGCGGGCCGCGGTGTGTGCTGGCCAGGAGGGTATTGTTCAGCTACTTCTTCAGAAACACGCCGATCCCAATTTGCGTGGTGGACACTACTCCAGTCCGCTGCAGGAAGCGTCTTTCCGTGGGTTCGAGCGCATTGTACAGATTCTCCTCGACTCAGGTGCCGATATAAATGTCACTAGCGGAACCCACCGGCACTGTAGTCCATTGGAGGCTGCGGCAACCCAAGGGCATGAGACCATTGTGTGGTTGCTTATTGGCCACGGAGCCGATCTGTCTAAAGAATCTGGCGCTGCATTGTGTGCGGCTTCCTTCCATGGCTGGGCAGATCTGGTCGATCTATTTATCAAGAACGGAGCCGACGTCAATCCAAGTACGGAAGGTGGACGGATCGAATCTCCCTTGCAGGCGGCACTTTCTAAGGGCCGCCTCGAGATCGCGAAGATGCTCATCGAAAATGGAGCACAATGACAGCCACGTCGACAAACAGAAAGGTTTGTGTGTATGTTTACTGTGGTGACTGTGAGTTGATTTGACAAGTAGCAGTGATCTGCGTGGCATCTCTACCACGTTGGTCCGTAGATACCTTCTGATTTTGTCCGCATTATTACTTATACCTAGGCACATATCACGAATTAAATTGACCATGTTTGTCTGTTCGTCGAGCACCCGATTTTGTGAGCTGCTCCACGATATCCCCCCAAGAGCAACTTGCTTTCCTTTGCCTTGCGAGTTCACCCGAGAACAGAGCAGCAAGAACCATGAGAGGGCGCCGGAGGCATTTACTGAACGCGGGGGGTGTGCGACAAAAGAAGAAGAGAGAGAGCGCGAGGAGAGAAGTGCAGCTGTATAACCCCGTCTGTATCAGCAATGATATTCAAAAGTCCGCAATGACTTACATATTCGTCAGGTACTCAAACTGTGCACGCTTGAGTTCTCCAACCAAGAAGAGTGTCCCGACCATCACTAAAGTGTTACCATTATACAAACTGATAGAGGTTACTCTCACCTCTCTAGCCGCAACGCACAAACACGACGAGCCCATTTTAAGTGCGGCACTCTTTGCGGGCGCGGAAGTTGCTACCAAGTAGATCTCTAACGCATTATTGGGCGACTATGTTTTCCTCGGAGCTGGTACGATTTCTTTTGCTCTTGAATAATGTCGTGTAACACAAATCTAGTCCTGCATCCTGCAGTGCGCATCGCATTTTTTCAGGGTGAGCGATAGGACCCCAGTGTTGCCGTTCGTATGGTTGTAATAGTGGGTCATAATTGTTTGGTGCACACGTCTACACTTTTTTACACCACCTTGCACAATTTCGCAAAAATATTCACCACCTTAGGCCCACATGGCCACCAAGCTCACACCCCACTGTGCCGCAGAAAATTTACACCCCACATTTGCATTTGTAACATGAAAAAGGAAACACCACCCCGAAACAAAAAATCAGAATTTGCACTGCCTACATCCAACCTTTTTTTTTCACTCAGAAATTCACCGGTGAAACTCTGATGTCATTTCAAGGCCAAGAGTTACCTTTTAAATCGATTCCAGAGGAATGCCGCGGACAGTCAATCACAAAAATACAAGTACAACCAAGTAAAGAGTCAGCTTTCAATGCCAAATATTGGTATGTTCTTTCATGTTTTCTTCAATGATATGAATACTTTATCCTTCACTCTTCATGTGCAATCTACAGCCTTGCCTTTAAGTCTCCTCAACTTGCCTTCCAAGTATCTATGTCATAGGTCCACTATAACATTCGCAATCCATCTAAACGGTTGATTTATGATTCAACCTGGCCACTTCAATCTTTAATTTCCTTTCACCTAATGGCTCCAGAAGCCACTGACATCTGGCTGTCTAACTCTGGGTATGTCTTTTTTCATTACATCCATGTGATTTATTTCAATGACATGGAGGCTCTTATGTTGTTCAGTGCCCATTTGTTCAAAGATTCAGAAGGCTGTGACTATGGCCATCCGCTCCCTGCATTAAATTGGGGGCACATTCCCAATTCTTCATCTATACATTATATGCGTGAAGCTTGTTTCACAGAAAGACTTGAACTCATGCGTACTTGTTCCAGTTTCTTTGCATCTGGAATATTATTTCAGTCTCATCCACTAGGACACAGCCTGTCCAGTTCACTCATATTCAACTCAGTTACCTTCTCTTTGAGCTCAGGCTATTAGAATTTTGACATAAACTCAACTAACTCGGTTGTATGAACTCGATTCAAATCCTTGTCATCTCAGAACCCGGAATCTGCTCAGTGCTGACAAATCTGTAGATATACAATTGATTTTCTGGGTCCTAAGTAGTACCACACTATATACATCTCCTACAGTCATTGTGCGAGGTGGTGCTTTTTTCTGTGGGTCGGCCACAAGGGTGGGTAAAAATAACAGAGAAAAACCAGCTGTGTGTTTTTTTTCATCGCTGCACTGGGGTGTGACAGAAATAGAGAATTAATACCTGAGTGTTTCTCGCTTGCAGAATCCATGTGGTGAATATTTCTACAGATCAAAGGCTGTGAATCTTTTTATCTTAGATGGGCCAGTGTGATTCTTGTTGTGGGCCGGCCAAGTGGTGAATTTTCTTTGCAAAAACTTCCCATAATTATGACCCAGTATTACTCCCATACGTTCACGCACACCAACAGCTTCTTGACATCGTGAAAAAAACCCGCTCAAGTGGTGGAAGGTCAGTTTACCACTTTTCTTTTCAAAATACAATGTTAAATCACTCGTGCAGGAGAATTTGAGTGCATTGAAATACATGGGGCGCATTGCGCGGGATATTCTTGCTATCCCTAGGCCTGGTGTCGGCATATCTGTCAAACATCTTTTTTTCAAGCTTGAAACACACTTTGTCTGACGCTCGGTCGTCCATGACCGCAGAAACGGCGTCAGTGGATATTGTTACAAAGGAATGGTTGAAATCAGGACTTGCAGAGGGGGTGAACTATACGGATTTCATCAAAATTTACGAAAAGTAGGATATATTCAGATATATTCATAACATATTGTATTCAATGATCTGGATATGAATATGATTCACTACAAATATGATATGGGGCTTCTAAGGTGAATATGATATGGATATGAATATGGTACAGAATTTTTGTATTCATGTCAGCACTACCCACAGACACCCATTGTCAGAAATATTTCCTTTGTGGTGTGAGCTCAAATAGAGCTGCGAGGAAAGGAAATGCAAGCCTTGCAGTGCTACCCAATGACGAACCAATGAACCATCCAAGCACGTAGGCGAGGAGAATCAAAGGCATATAATTGTGCGAGTAGGCCAGCTCCTGCCAGGTACTCGGTTTGTAGAGGAGTGGTGTAGAAATAAGGAATATAGAGGATCGAAGTGTTTGTGAGTGAGACAGCAGGGACAGCGAGGGACACAAGAACAATGAAGGACAAGACCGAGAAGGCGGACATAGTAACGATGAGGGACTAACGGAGCAGCGGCATACGAGGCTGAGGCAAAATAGGGGGAATAAATCGTGTATAACAGTAAGAAAGGTACAGAATAAATAGTGAGTAACTAAAATAGCAGTGCACAGGTATAAGGTACATTGGACAGGTTGAGGTACATGAAATCGGGCATTCCGGCGATCGGACTAGATCTGAGCGCAGTCGTGTGCGGAGCTCGACACCAAGCCTCTGCATTTATTTCCAAGCAAACCCCAACTGGGATCCTGGTCCCAATCCACAGGCACGCTGCTGTGCCACTGTCGGAAAAAAGCCATTCAGCTTGCAACAGCATGGTTCAGCATGTGACCTTGGGACGGCTTTGGAGTGCTTCCAAGGTGTGGTGGAGGGACTTGGAACCAGTCTCAAGCTGTTTGAAGGCTTTGTGTGAGTTCCAAGTTGTTCTAAGCCGTCCCAAGGTACACACATATTTTTGGGGGTCAGAAAATACTTTAGGTCAATTCTTCGTGCCTCAGAGGAGTGATTTGATATGATACACACACTGTGTTTGGTTGTATTTTTTCAACCACTCTTGTTCTCGAGATCTAACAGCTGTGGGGCCCGTGTGAAAAGCCTTCAGCAAGGACCCGGACCAAGGTACATAACTCTGTTGATGACCCCTGGATATTTTCCTACTCATGTATATGCGTAGTACAACCTTGCTAAAAATCAGTCGAGGAGTGACCCGTTGTGCTTGCTTACTTTCTACTTACTCCTACAAATCATTAGTTACTTGCTTGCTAACAATGACTACTACAATAACTGTGACTGCAAAGAACCCTCGCTCGTGGAGAAGAGCGGGAGCATAAACATTTTGTTACTTTCCGGGAATCATCTCAGAAGGTTTTAGAACCATCGACGTGGCTTGGAAGTGGTTGGAGGATTCTGAAACTGTGCGTTGGAAGCCAGCTAAAGCCATTTGGCCATGCAATGGCTTGGGACACGTTCAATGCTAATCAAAGCCGAATAGGATTTTTCCGACAACTGCCGCACACATGAGTACTCAGAGTTTCGAAAATATAAGCTTGAACGGATCCAACACCGGAATACACTTTGAAAGGTGTCCTCCGAAACCTGCCGCTCTGGACTAGGAAGTCGACTTGAGTTGCGCTACGTTCAATCAGAAATTTAAAAATCGAGTTCTGTGATTCGGACTGTAGAACAGTATTTCTAGTACAAAATCAGACAAGAGCCTTGCTCCAGTCCGCACCCTTCACAAACTCTGCGAAAGTGCGTGTCGGCCGTGCGAGGCCCTCTGTACTAGTGGTCTCAGCGCCTCCATAGACTGATGGATAAATCATAAGCAGGAGTATCCCGAAAGAACACGGACGCCACCTACATCCAAACTCGTCGAAGAACAGGAATTCCTCTGCAATTTCGGCGGCACCGGCCGGCGGGTAGCCTAGGGAGACCAGCAGTTGTGCGGTCTCCTCAACACTGATTTGCTTGAATACGACCGTCTTGCCGGTGCCTGCGAGCGACATCAGTATTATGCGGTGCCCAGTTCGGAGTGGCAATTATTGCCTTCGGAAATCTGACGCGCCATTTCCTCCGGCGTGATGTTTTCGCTGCTGGTGCGCACCTCCAAGCCGTCCGGAAAGACGGGCATTTCGAGCACCCAGCGGACGTACAGACCAAAGTCGTTCTCCACGTCGATCATGGATATGACGGTGGTTGGCTTCGTGGCCCACGAAATCGCATACGTGCCGTCCGGCTGTTTCACCAGTAACCCTTTTAAAAAACCGGTGGAGTACAGACCGGCCTGGACGTCGACGAAGGGAACGCCAGAGGCGCGTCCGTATTCCGTAACTAGCGCCTTGCCGTCGAAGTTGGTGACGTTTGTGTATTTTCCGCCGCTCAGTTTCGTGACATTCGAGAGACCGGACCAGACGACGCCTTTGACCCCCGGCCGCCTTTGTTGCGTCAATGAGCATCTTGCCTTCTGATATTTCCTGTCAACTCCTTTTAGTCGGTGTACATGAAGTGACAGCGGAGTGGCATGCTATTACCCGTTCCTTGCTGTAATGTTCCTGGAAACTGGTGACCAGCTATATGCACATCGTGCGCAGATTGAAGTACTACTGTAAGGAAGGACAACATCAAACACTGGTCCCACTTACAAACGCATAATCGGCGCCGGCAAACGCCTTGTACACCTCCTCCTTGTTTTCCACCACCAGATTCACTGCAACCATCTCCACGCCCTGTTTCTTGAGGGCTTCCGCAGCCGCCTTCGTGGCATCCCGGGTAAATCCCCGGATGCGATATGGCTTGTCGGATTCCGAGAGCGCCTTGATCACGCTGCCGCTTGGAGACCGGTGGCGCCAACTACAGCAATGAGGGGAGCAGATACGGCCTGAGTGATCGTCATAGTGGTAAGTGGAAAGTGGGTACAAGGAATTCCTTAAGCTCTGCTCCCACCACCGTCATGAGCTGCTTTAAATTGCCCTTCGGGAGGCGTGTCTGACAAACCATTCAGGGCCAGATGGGAAGCTATATTCCGATTTATCGGCGAACGTTTATCAGCACAACGGGACGGTCCGCTTGATATTTTAGCGAACTCACAGAAAACTATGGAACTCTGCGCGGCGGGCTGCGCAAAACTCGCTCGGTCGACCCTGTCGCGTCGACCAGCCCGCATTGGGCCGCAGACCGGATTGGGCATTCAGGCGAGCAACTTTATAGCGAGGAAATCGAAATGTAGTGGACATTTGTTCAATCTTCATTTCAGAGCGAAGGAAACGGAGCAGAGGTGAGCAGGATTACGAGCTTCGCACCGAGGTTGCGATCAGCAGCGCATCATCAAGCCGAAGCTGGTTTGGCGGGGAGATCAAGGCAACATCACCAGATCACTGCTGACGCGAAAAAGGAATGCAAAAAGTAAATTTACTGCAAGGAGAGCTCTTATGTACCTAAAGGTAGCGGAAATAATGGACGAAGCAAGCTTCAAATCCAAGCTTGATGTCTGGCTCGAGTCACGAGTTGTGAACGAACGAATCACCTCGAATCTGGAGTTTGGCCTGGCCTGCCAATGACAAGAATTCGAGTATAATGAAAGATAAATAGATCAGTCGATGTGAATACAAGGCAAAGCAGATCATATATCTATAATAGGAGGGTGAGCAATCAGAGGCAATCAGCCCCATCAGCACCGCTGCACCGTGCAACCGTATCCGTCCGGGAAGAGCACTGCACCGCGCCAATTTCATCCCCATTCCCGCAGGCGCTTTGAACGGTCGGAGGAGAGGCGTGGCCGTCGAGTCGAAATAGGTCGAAATTCGAAGTAAACTGCAGGAGCGATTCGATGTTCAACTCTCGAATCTGGATTCTGGAGTGAACTGTTCCAAAAGACAAGACCATACGCGGTTTCAAGTTGCAAGAGGGAAATTCGAGTGGTGTCCAGGGGACGTTGAGGTCAGCCCGAAACTCGGGAGCAGCCGGGAAGGGCTTGTCTGATTCGAATGATGGCCGAGTGTCGGCGAACACCGCACTGCCAGTGCCACTGTGCCACCTATTCTCCACCATGTCGTCCGAACTAGACGACGAGCTGCTCGAGCTGGTCGGCGGGTCCTCGGACAAGGAGAAGCAGACGCAGAGCCGCAAGCGCAACCGCGAGGCGGGCGGCGGCGGGAAGGGCAAGAAGCCGAGCAAGAAACGCAAGGTCGCAGCAGCTGCCGAGTGAGTATGCCCTGCCCCTGGTTCTGGCTGGGTTTCACTATATGCCGCGGCCACGCAGCTCAGACAACGAACCGGAGAGCGAGGAGGGCGACGGCGACGAGGAGCTGTACCCGCTCGAGGGGAAGTATATCGACGAGCAGGACCGCGCGGAGTGAGTCTTTCTTTGTCTTGCTGCACATACATTGATTGAGGTATTCTTGCGCAGCCTCCTGGCGAAGACCGAGATCGAGCGCGAGGAGATCCTGACCGCGCGCCTCGACGAGGTCGAGCGCATCCGCGACCGCAAGCACGTCGACAAGCTGCGCGCGCAGCAGCTCGCGGGCGTCGCCGCCGTCGAGAGCGGCCAGCAGCACCAAAACGGCGGCGGGGACGGGGCGAAGCGCCAGCCGCGCACCAGCGGGAAGGACAAGACGAAGGACAAGACGCTCAGCGCGCTCAAGGCGAAGCGCAAGGCCAAGGACGAGAAGAAGCTGCGCGCGCGCGCCTCCAACTCCTCCCCGAAGGCGCGCCGCTCCTCGTCCCCCATGGACATGGACATGTCCGACTCGGACGCCTCGGACGAGGACGACGACGAGGACGGGCAGATTACCCGCCTCGAGCAGGAGGACGAGCGGCTGTTTGGGAAAAAACCGCGCTCTGCGGCCGAGAAAGACGTGGGTCCCCCCCCTGCGTTTGTTCTTTGCAGTCACTTACCCTTCCTTCCTACTCTAGGGGAAGAGCAAGGAACCGGAGGTGGACCTCCCCCTCACGTCCGAGCACCTCCTCAAGATCGCACTCTCGCGCGACGCGCTCGCAAAGCACAGCGCCTCACCGTGGTTCGCGCAGATCGTCACGGGCGGGTGGGTGCGCTACTGCATCGGCTCGGACGCGGAGCGCAACGGGGAGCAGGTGTATAGGCTTTGTCAGATTATCAGTGGGTCGCTCTTCCCTTGTCTACTCTTTCTGGAGGAGTGGTGGAATGGTAGTAATGCTGACGCCACCCCAGGCGTCGTCCCCTCGCCGAAACCGTACAAGATCGACAACAAGACGGTGCGGGACGTGTTTGTGCTGAAGCACGGCAAGGCGGAGAAGACGTGGCAGATGGACCGGACGAGTAATTCGCCGTGGACGCAGGTGCGCGCTCTCCCCCCTCAGCAGATTAGACATGGGCTCACGATTTTCCTGCTGTTTTTTTTTTTTGTTTCACCCATATTCGACTTGCCACCACCGCCTACCTACCACTATCCCACTCCCCTCGATTTACTCGGCCCACTCGACGACTCGATTCGACTTGCCGCCACTTGCTCACTCGACTCGACGCCCGCACCGCGCGCACTTCGTTCGCTCCGCCACCCAGGACGAGTTCAAGCGCATGGTCGACACGTGCGCGAACGAGAAGATCCCGGTGCCGACGCGCAAGGAGGTGGACGAGCGGTTCGGGAGATGCAGGACCTGATTGCGAAGGTCATCACCGAGGTGGGTGGTCTGCGTCCCCCTCACTCTCTCACCGTCTCGTTCTCCTACGATATGATAACTAAGTAACGCATCTACGCCCAGGACGACGTCTCCGCCATGATCGCGCGCAAGCGGCTCGCGTCCACCGCGGGCGGCTCCGGCGCGGGGGCGGCGCCGCCCGTGCTCAGCGTCGCGGAGCGCTCGCGCCTGAACGCGCAGCGCACGCTCGCGCAGCGGCGGCAGGACTACGACGAGGTGCGCGAGATCGACGCACAACTTGCCGCTGCCGCCGCCGCCGCGTCCCTTGGTGCGAAGGCAGCCGGCGAGGAGGAGCTGCAGGACCGGCTGGCGCGCGTGAATGAGCGGAATCGCAAGGCGAATGCGGAGAGCATACGCAAGGCGGAGATGCTGGAGGCGGAGCGGAAGAAGCGGGAGCGGAAGAGCATGCGGGAGGGGGGCGGGGTGATAGACCCGAGCGCGCGGCTGAGGACGGTGCCGAGGCTGTGGGAGAGTGCGACGCCGACGTCGAGGTGTGTGCTCTCTTCGTCCCCTCGAAACTCATTGTGGATTTGCGCTCATCCCGCGCGCACAGGCCGTCGACACCCAACCCCGCGACGCTGAGCGTGGTCCGGCGCGGGGGCGAACGGGGCGAAGCCGAAGCTGGTCGCCGTCGCCCGCGCCGACGCCGCCCACCGGGGGGAAGACGTTCGAGGCGGCGATTATCGAGTCGATTGAGGTCGACCTGGGGGACTTTTAATGTAGCATGCGCTTAAAAAGTGTCTGTTAGGTTTGGGTTTGGGGACGCCGCGGCCTGCAGGTGCTGGCCGTGCGTCTGGAGAGGGCTGGGTTGGATAGATCTGTGTCTGATGTTTACAAATTATCGCAAGTACTGTGTCTAAATGCTATCGCTGGTTTCTTGTTAGACTGGGTTGTCGTAGAATTTTACTGTGTAGCATAGATAGATGATGCCGTGTATGTAGTCGGTAGTAGCGATGAATAGATTGGTTTTATGTGAGGTTTTCGAGTCCAAGTTTCTGAAGGGATGAGGACAAGACGAAAAAGGCAATTTCTAGGGTGTTCCGGATCGAATGTATTCTCTCTTACCTCCACCACCCACGCACCTAGGATGTTCGGCTGCTGCGTCGCCGGTCGCCTCCTGCAGACGAACCTCCAGCAGGTCGACGAGACGCACGCGCTGTTCGAGCTCCCCAACGCAGGCGCGATAAACCATGTCTGTGTCTTTTTACTCGGGACTGGTACGTTCCGCTCGCGCCTGTCGAGTGCATGCGGCTGACATCGACGCGGCGCAGTGCCCTTCCCGGACGGATACGGCTGCACGGTGCACTTCTACTGGCCCGGCAAGGGGTTCCAGCTGCTCGGGATGTGCGTTTGTCTTCCCCGCGATTGGCATGTGTGCGCTGACGGTGTACGGTGGGTGGCAGGCTCTCAAACGACAAGCCCTCCGCCATCTTCCGCCTCCGCGGGGGCTTCACGCCGCAGCAGACCGCGTCCGCGACGCACTCCGCCTTCTCTTCCGCGTCCGCGTCCGCCGGCATGGGCATGGGCATGCAGGAGGACACGCCCGCGGCGGCGGAGGTGACCGCGATCCTCGGGCTCGCGGTCGAGCCGCTCCCCGCCATTGCCGCGCAGCTCGCCGCGCTCCCGGCCGCCTCCAACGCCGTGGCACCGCTGCGCGACCCGACGCTCCTCGCGGAGCGCGTCGTGAAGCACCTCTTCAACTACGTGTCGGGCTTCACGGGGGGCAGCGTCGGCGCGGACGTCGTGGTGCCGATGGGGCTGATCGTGAAGTGGTACGAGAGCTTTGTGGGGAAGGTGCGGAATGGTGGGGTGGGATTTTTGGAGCGGGGGGATGAGTGAAGGAAGGAAGGTGGGGTTGAGGGAATTTGGGCGGGAAGTAAAATAATTTATTTGGGCGGCAGGTACGTAGGGAGGCGGAGGAAGGCGGAGATGGGTTATCGTAATATTGTCAGTTTCTTGCTCTTCACTGAGGATGGATGTGCTCACCCTCTTATCACAGACCCG
Organism: Mycena olivaceomarginata; assembly: GCA_029378375.1. Classification (NCBI taxonomy): domain Eukaryota; kingdom Fungi; phylum Basidiomycota; class Agaricomycetes; order Agaricales; family Mycenaceae; genus Mycena; species Mycena olivaceomarginata. The sequence continues at coordinate 27,049 of JARKIC010000894.1, read as the reverse complement.
CTTTGCTTTGTATTCACATCGACTTATCTATTCATCTTTCATTATACTCGAATTCCTGTAATCGGCAGGCCACGCCAAACTCGAGATTCGGGCGATTGATTATTCGGTAAAACGGTAAAAACGGTAAAACGGGCCCCATTGTGCTGATAAACGTCCGCCGATAAATCAGGATATAGCTTTCCGTCTGGCCCTGAAATCCGAGTCGGCCGCGGACGGTTGGAGTTGGTTACAAGGGATTCCCCTGTCTCGGTGGCCCAGATGTTCTATCGTGATACAAGACCTGTAATCTTATCTATGTTTCGGAATTGATCCGGCGGAGTTTCAAATAATTGATAAGAGAAAGATGGACGGGTATCACGTTAGAACGTCTGGGGCATTTGGTATAGCAACACCCCCCATCCCGTCACAACCCTTCTCCCCGTCCTTCCCCCGGGGTTGCTGCCCTCAAGGCTGGCCATATTAACCCATCTGCCTCTTCTAAATGGCTCTCCAATTTTTCCAAAAATTTACTGCTCATTTCTATGCCTGTGTACCCTATTTGAAACACCAATTGCTTGACCCCTTCTTTATGCCATTCTTCACCACTTTAACCCAAACTACACTGGAAAAAAACTGGACTATGTTATATTTATATATTCCATCCTTGAGCACATTTCTGGCCGTCAGTTTCCACAGGACACTTTTCTGAAGGTTGTGTGACAGAGAAAGTGTGACGCCATGGGGGGTGTTGCTATACCAAATGCCCCAGACGTTCCACTGTGATCTGCGCCCTACTTTTCCTTATCAATTATTTAAACTCCGCCGGATCAATTCCGAAGCACTAGATTAGATTACAGGATCACTGTGGAACGTCTGGGTTACCGAGACAGGGGATTCCCTAGACTCTGCTTCCGCCACTCGTCCCAAGCTGCTTTAAATTGCCCTGCCCAGGAATTCGAAGCTGTGCCATCTGACAAAAGTCACGAGCCACTTTCCACTTGCCACTATGACGATCACCCAGGCCGCATCTGCTCCCCTCGTCGCTGTGGTTGGCGCTACCGGCGCCCAAGGCGGCAGTGTGATCAAGGCGCTTTCGGAATCCGAGAAGCCATATCGCATCCGGGGATTTACCCGGGATGCCACAAAGGCGGCTGCGGAAGCCCTCAAGAAACAGGGCGTGGAGATGGTCACAGTGAATCTGGTGGTAGAAAACAAGGAGGAGGTGTACAAGGCGTTTACCGGCGCCGATTATGCGTTTGTAAGCGGGACCAGGGTTTGGTGTTGTCCTTACTTAATACTTCAACCTGTGCACGACAGCTGGTCACCAATTTCTGGGAACATTTCAGCCAGGAACGGGTAATAACATGCCACTCCGCTATCGTTTCATGCACACCGACTGAAAGTAATTGACAGGAAATATCGGAAGGGCAAGATGCTCATCGACGCAACAAAGGCGGCCGGGGTCAAAGGTGTCCTCTGGTCTGGTCTCCCGCATGTCGCGAAACTGAGCGGCGGAAAATACACAAGGTTGCCAACTTCGACGGCAAGGCGCTGGTCACGGAATACGGACGCGCCTCTGGTGTGCCCTTCGTCGACGTCCAGGCCGGTTTCTACACCGCCAATTTTTTCGGCAACTACGGGCTGCTGGTGAAACAGACGGACGGCACGTACGCGCTTCCGTGGGGCCATGAAGCCAGCCACCGTCATGCCCATGATCGACATGGAGAATGACTATGGTCTGTACGTCCGCTGGGTGCTCGAAATGCCCGTCTTTCCGGACGGCTTGGAGGTGCGCACCAGCAGCGAAGACATCACGCCGGAGGAAATGGCGCGTCAGATTTCCGAAGGTAATAATTACCACTCCGAACTGGGCACCGTATATTACTGATGTCGTTCGCAGGCACCGGCCAAGACGGTCGTATTCAAGCAAATAAGTGGTGAGGAGGCCGTGCGGGGGCTGGTCTCCCTAGGCTACCCGCCGGCCGGTTCCGCCGAAATTGTACAGGGATTCCTGTTCTTCGACGAGTTTGGATGTAGGTGGCGTCCGTGTTCTTTCGGGATATTCCTGCTTATGGTTTATCCATCAGTATATGGAGGCGCTGAGACCACTAGTACAGAGGGCCTCGCACGGCCGACACGCACTTTCGCAGAGTTTGTGAAGAGTGCGGACTGGAGCAAGGTTCTTGTTTGATGTTGTACTTGAAATGCTGTTCCGAATCACAGAGCTCGATTTTTAAATTTCTGATTGAACGCAACGCAACTCAAGTCGACTTCCTAGTCCAGAGCGGCAGGTTTCGGAGGATGCTTTTCAAGCTTTATCCCGGTGTTGGATCCTTTCGAGCCTATATTTTCGAAACTCTGAGTGCTCTTGCGTGCTTCAACAAGCGAGGTACGAGCTCAAGTATGTTGAAGTGTCTGCCTAGGGGAGACTAAACAGCACTCGATCAAAATCCGGACAATTTTCTTGAAACTGATTGCTGTAGCATTTTTGAACAAAAATGTACACACCATCTCTGTTTGGACTGTTGGTACCCATCATGCTCCTGACTGCTGACAGATGAACGAGCCTAATAAAAAGAGCGTACAGTCTCCCAACACCCTCGATCTCCCTTCTTCGCAGATGCTCTCCAATGCACACATGGTGGCAATATGATTACTGTCAAGTTTGCGTGAGGACCACCCTAATTATCTTCTCAGATACTCGGCCTTGTGTCGCTCACGCTCATTCCACGGCCCTCCCGGGCCTATCTGCAGCTCGCAGTTAACTGTACTTTCACACTGCCCGGGGCCCCATCTAGATCTATTGACTGCAGTCAATTCTTTCCGGCCTTCTGCGGCTCAGTGGGCGACAAACCTGTGAGTTCTCTGCAAAAGGGTTTACAAAAAACGACCGATCCCGACGTGTGTCCAGGTGCCTCCAGGGTTCCCTCTGTTTCTTACACAGTGCAGCGCTGGAGGCTAGCCGATTGTTGGTTGTCCAGCTACTTACCATACTAACAAAAAAAAAAAAAAAAAGTGTCATCCCCAAATGCGCCTCAAGGATCAGTCACTGGAAGGGTCGTGTATACAATCTCACCGCTTAAATAACCGATGCCAATTTACGATACTCCAGGCACCATTATTGGAACGAACAAGGCAACGACCCCAGGTTCCTTCCGAGAAGATATGCTTTGAGGCGCTGACACCGCTTAACAAACATGTGGTAACAACGTGCGTTAACTTCCTCTCAACACCGCTTTTGGCCATTAAATAATTGAAGGGCACCACGCAAGCGAAGGCGGATGGCTTTCTCTACTTCCTGGAGGCCCTACCATTTGTCTACAGTGTGTAAGGGGTGAAATACGCGTTCGATTTTAATTTGTGGGAGGAAAAAAAAACCGGGTAACGAGCCGCCAGTACAGCGGCAAGGAACCGTACTGTATATGGTTGATATCTATTCCCATACATGCATATTTCAACGTGTTTAAAATCTGGTAACATTATCTGGAAGGAGCGCCTCTGCCCATAGACATTGTCACCAACCACAAGATCCTTGAATGCTTTGCTAAGAGCAAGGTTCTTACTCATCAACAAGTTTGATGGTCCAAATACCTTTGCCAATTCAACATGGTGAGGCATTTCCACCAGAAAACTTGGTGGAAAACCGGATGTGTTAACTAGACAATGGGACATCTACCCTAAGGAGGGGGATATGGCTTATGGTGAAGTTAACCCTCATAATTTTCATCCAATCTTCACCTCAGGCTCAGAGCAATTCTTGTCTTCGCTTTGCACCACCTTGCTTGAAGAAGTTGTTCTTTGAGCCGCATCACTGTCCCTCCAGCCCTAAATCTGGTACTGAAAAGCCTAAATCTTAGTGTTAGCATCATCTCAGGAGCAGTGTTATGCCATGCACGCCGGTACAGTACTCGATATATCAAGTAAACGAGAAAGACAGGTAGCCCAACAGTATTATGTACCTTTGCAGCGCGCTCAATGATTGAACATTCGATCTAGTCTCTGGTCTGTACTTTCTTTTTTATCATAGGGCCAACTTTGCCTGGTTGACAGTCAACCCCGGCGCAAGGACGAGGGGGCCGCAGGTCGTCGAGGCAGTCCAGTTGGACTCCGTGCGAACGATCGTCTCGATGGGGGCGAGCGTGTCGGAGGTGATGAGCGTCGTCGGCTTCGTCCAGCCCTCCTCGATGGGGAGACGCTCCTCGCGGAAGAAGATCTGCACGAAACTAAGCGAAAGCATAATCAGCATCACACAAAGAGGGAAAGGAAGAAAGGAGGAAGATCTGCGCACTTCTTTGGCGCAATGCCCGTCAACGGATTCCCAAAGATACTGAGGTACAGCCCGGACTCGCGGCTGCGCAGGACGAACTCCTTCTGTGTATTGACAATGCGCGGGTTAGTCGCGATCGAGTCCGCGAGGCGCGCGAACTGCACCGCGGCCGCAGAACTCGCGTTATAGAAATCGACGCCCGGGTTGGCATTGGCGAGCGTCCGCGAACACGGTTTCGTTGAAGTGGACATTATCGCCCGTGCCGTCGCCGAAGTCGTTCCGCGAAAGGGACGCGTCGTGCTCAACGGCGTTATGTCTGTGGGAGCCGGAGCGTAAGATCAAAAGAGTTGGAAAGATGGGTATTAAAAGGCGTACAGCGAGAGCGGGCCGAGGCTCATAGTCAACTCTGATTCCACGTTATTCTGAGTAAGCAGACCGAACTTGGCCGCGATGAGGATCGTGTCCCAGTTGAGGTTGAAGGCCTCTGCAAGTCAATACACATCGATTAGATCCCCACCACGCAAGCAGACAAACATTCACCAAGAGCGGCATCCATAATGTCTGGAATCGTAAAGTTCTGCCCGCTGCGCGGCAAATACCCGTGGTTGGCAAGCCTTGAGTTAACGAAATCGAGTTGAATATTTCCTGCATGGTGAATAGATGGTAAAGCCTCACGTATTGAGGCCCGGGCACGGGCTGCGCTGGTCGTCCGGGCCGGGCGCTATCCATATGTGGTTGTATGGATCCGAGTACGCTGACGCTGAAGACGCAATCGCAGCAAAGAAGGAGACGATGAGCGGCTTCATTGTTGGGAGGACCGAGGAAGGCGCTCATCTCGCGGAGGTTGCTTTTAAAGACAGCGAATGCGTCAAATTTAGGATCCGACGAGCAGCCGGAGGCGCGGCAAGCAGGCGTGGTCCGTGCGTGGAGTGGACAGACATAAGGCACATTATATGAAATAGACCGCACCGGATTGGTTGGATCTGAGCATGTTCTGAAGTTGACATTGACAGGTCAAATTGAAGGTCTGCTGCAGTCTTCTCTGGCAGATGCGCAGCAGGAACACTGTTATTTCGTCTAAGACCATTGGCTAGGTCGAGCGTGGACGATGTAGTGCTGACAGATGTACACGGCTATCCCGGAAGTCCTTCACACGGCAATTAGCAAAATTTCTCGCGATCGGAAGTTAGTTCAAGCTGGTCCAATTGAGTTTCTGTTGAGGCGAGATCTCATTGGAAACTAGATGAATCCAGCCCGAAATCAATTCCGGAATGCTGAGTTCCGTGATGTGTTTCGAGGCCGATGACACTGAACATAGTGGCTTGCGTTTCCGCATCACTGATCTAGGTTGCGGAACGCAACATATCAGCGCTGCCGAAACTGCCGCTGATACGTCTAATTTCGGGGCCCGATACCAATGGCGGTGGGGGAAAACAAGAAAATAAAGAAAATAAGTCGCAATAAAATTGCCGAAAGTTGACAACCATCCGGCCCACTATTTTGACCATATCTCTTCCTGCAACTTCAATTCTGTATCAATTGCCCTTCAAAATTTGCAATGATTTATTTCAAAGTTTACTAGCTACTCAAAATTGGTATCAGTTCAGAGGATTCAGAGAAAGCAATAAAATAGTGGTCAGTTTCCCGATACCACTCCGCTGGTTCCCGGCGGAGTTGGCCTCGGATCAGACAGCAGTTTTTTTTTTGTTTTTGAGTCCGCATCCACTCAATCCATTCACACTCCTTCACAGGAAGAATGCATCGGGTGTTTTGTGGGACAAAGATGTGGATCCTTTGAACCATTTCTGAATGTTTTTAGGGGTCAAAACACAGAATTTCCGCCTGCCAGCAAATAAGTTCCCTTGCAATTCTCAACACCATCTACTGTAGTAATCTGACCAACTGTTCATGGGGTGTGTCACCTCAGGTGTTTCATTTTTCCATCTTTTCATTCCTCGGCAATCATGAGAAAATTACCATAAATAATAGTATTGCAAATGCTGGACCAGAAATTTTCGCAATGTGGGTCGTTTAGGCTTTGCCGGGCTGGAGGTGAAGCATGCATGGACACTGAGTCTGGCACAGCTAGAGTAGGCAGGGAAGTGCCTGTTGAGGCGCTGCTGCCATAGTGGAGTCTCAGGTTGTGTAACCTGAGATAGGATCCCCTGTAACACGAGGGCCACAGAGCAGTTATACAGATGCTCAGCCATACAGGGGGGTCTAACGTATTGAGGTGGTTTGCCTTGGTGAATCTCGGGCTTCACTACATAGAAGTTGCAGCAAAGTAAGATTAAGATTAGGTAAGTAATGATCGCGGATCATCTACCTATATGAGACTAAGTATGTATATACAGTAAGTAGTTATCATCATTTGCAGTCACACTCAGCTGTGTCCATAGCCATACACCGTCACAGAGCCTCCCACAAGGTTAGTGTCCACTGCATGTCTCGCTAATTCTATGTCACTCTCGGTCCCTTTACACTCCTGTGGGATGTGGGATCCTAGCCACGCAGTCTTAACATTTCACAGTTTCAGCCACCAGCGGGGCCCAAGTGCAGGGCTCTGCTTGATGCAGCTATAGTAAGCACAAGCAAGAGAGGGTCCTCGGATTTGACGTCCTCCATTTCCCCGTCCAGTGCTTCAGACTGTTGAGTTTTTGACCCGGTGTGAGGCATCTGTTCCTTTGGCATAGCAGCCATCCTGGCTTCTGACTCGGTGTGTATGGCTGCGAGTTCCTGCTGCAGGTGCCCAGCCCTGTTTCCCCGTCACACTCTTTGAGGTGCTTGAGGGTCCTCCGGATCCCTCAGGGTGTGGTAAGTCCCGCCATTGTGGTTCGGCGGGTTGCGATGAAGTAAGTCTGAAACAACGTGGTATAGTGTCTGGACTGGGATGTGTCGTCAGCTAGTCAGTAAGGGGTCGAGTCTCCCGCTCCTCTGGGCGATACAGGGAAGCCCGTGAACCCGCGGTGCGGCACGGTCAACGGCCCTGCTACGGGAAGCGAAGGCGCCAGGTGGCTAGCTAGCGGCAGAGGGCAACTCTCGCCTTCTTTCCATCCCAAAGAAAAATGTGTTCAGTTTTAATCAGAGTTATTTCCTTTGGCATTCCTTGTACTCATTTCTGGAGTCATATAAAGAACTTGGAAATAAAAGGTATTTGCCACACATGCGGTGTTCCTGAATCTGGAGCACATTGCATTGGAGTGTGATGCACCGGGTCAAAAGCTGATCTGGCTTTTCACCCAACAGCTTTGGACACTGAAGTATGACTGATGGCCTGATCTGAACTGGGGATTGATACTAGGATCTGACCTTGTAAACGAATTTGATGAAGCCTTTGTGGGTGCTATGAATAATGTCAAGTGCGAGGGCCTCGACGTATCTGTGGAACATGGATATGGGCATGAGCGAGTTGTTTTATTCTGATCTTGTCCTTTTCTTCTCAATGAAATGTGATGCATCTTTGCTTCCAACGGACTCAAATCTTTTCCGCATTCATCATCTAGGTGAGCTCGGCCGAGTTGGCCCATCTCGCGCGGGGGGTAATTCTTGATGGGTTGTCTCGGAGGACTTGTTTGAAGAATGTGGCCCAATATTGGATGTCTGCTCATGATCAAGCGCAGAATGATATGTTCAACCTCGGCCGTCGCGGAGAATTTATGTATTCAGCGGAATTTATTACATCTGAAAGTGGGATAGATAATCAGCAGCCATGCTTGACCGAGCTATAGGTGGAAATTTTTGTAACCCGTTCAGCGGATACAACCACCCAAGTCGGGCATGGCTTGCGCCCAATAACCTCACATCACTACCCCTCACCGCCGCCGGTGAATGGATTCCTGTCAACGCAACCGTGAGCCAGGACAATCAGCTCCTTTCCACGGAGTTCTCGACGTTTCGGAACATGGATACAAACCAAACAGTTGAACGTACCCTCCCGTACTCAATTCCGGGTACATTGAAGGCCAGCATTAATGCTGTATCCAACTGTCACGTTCGCCTTCTCGGCTTCATTCTAGCAATCCATATTGTCTAACTTGACCCCTCAGGTTTCCTGTGGCTACTGTTTCAGCCGGAAATAACACGACGATTGCTGCCGGACCGAATCGCCCAGTCGCGTCAGTTTCAGCCGTTTGTCGGAGCAATTCCAGCTGGTCGCCCATATGTCTTCAAGAGCTTTATGAAATCCCCTCTACACCGGCCAAACCAGCTGCCAATGTTTTGAGAGTCTCTGGTTTTGTCAACGACTTTGCTAACGACCACGACCTCGAAGTATTGTGTTCTGCGATTGATTCCCTGGCTGACTTTAATTTTTAAAACAATTCCGCCCGGACATCAATCCCAACACGACCTTCAATCTCATTTCCATTGATGGTGGTATCAACAACCAGCTTCCTAGCGGGGCTGGATTTTTGGCGGTAAACTTCCCGTCCCCACGTCGCAGCCATTTGCTAAACTCATTATTCAGGCTGTGGACGTTCAAACTACTGTCGGGCTCGCTACTGGTGTTTCTGTGGCATTTCTTTCTACTGGCAGTTGTCAGCAATGACCTCTACACAGCGCATTTGGATCAAGCAAACTACTTGCTTTCTTTGGCCAACCCGCCTCAGACAGTTGTGAACACTTTTGGAACCTTTGGCACCACTTCTTCGTTCGAGAGTCATATTTCTTCTCAGGCTGCTGAGTGTGTGGAAGCTTTTTCGCGGACAACAAGGTCATCGATTCCTTATCTAGGTCTCTTTGCAATGCGTACGCCCAACTCGCTGCTCGGGGTGTCATACATTGTCGCCAGCGGAGACTTTGGCTCGGGTTTCCCCGTTGGTAACTGCGCCTCATTCGACGCATCGTTCCCCGCGACGTGTCCCTTGTGAGCCAGATCTTCGCTTTTCGAATTCAAATTGATGTTCCACCAGTGTAATAGCCGTGGGTGGGACCGAATTCATCGTGGACGCGGTGACAGAAGCCGCTTGGGTATCGAGTGATGGAGGCTTTTCCAACATCTTCCAGCGCGCCAAGTACCAAGATGCCGCGGTCGAAGCCTATTTCTGAACCGTGGGAGCGAACGCAAGCAGCCCGTTCAAGGTTTCTGGCCGTGCCGGTGCGTGTGCCGAAATACCATATTTCCACAGCCTGAACTCTGTTTGGCTAAAGTACCGGATGTCTCTGCGATTTTCCAGGCACCATTTTATTTTGATCGCACTCTCTTCGAATTTGCTTCTACCACGGCGATCTCCGCCAGCATTTTCGCAAGCTCTCGCTCTACTTACCAATGAGCTGGTTTAGGACTCCTCAATCCTCTGATTTATCAGAATCCGGGCGCTTTCAACGACATCGCGACTGGTGAGCCGCATTCTATGAGCTACTCCCATGCTGAATCCGACGTGTTTTCCTTCGTAGGATTCAATCACGGCTGCCAGGAGCTTGGGCTCAGTGGCACAATCGGGTAGGATCCGGTGGGTCTTGTGCTCTCGTTCTCTCGGATTCTGCCTCACTTGCTTTCCCTTACGTCCTTTAGGTTACAGGTCTCGGTTCGCCAAGCCATGCAAAGTTGCAGGAAATTTCCAACCAGTCTTAGTTTGCGAGACAATCGGCAACAGTTTTGTAATTCTTGCGCTGCAACAGAGAAATCCCAGGTTCGAAAGATGATCTGTCGTTGAATATTCAACACCCTCGGCAGGACTCGGCAAGTTGAAATTCGACTGATGCCATCAGAGCCAATGAGACTCGTCTTAAACTTCGCGCCGCTTCGCGTCTGTGCTGCTCGCCGCTGAACATACTTATGAATATATAGTTTCCGTGGGCTCAACATTTAAAAAAAAACAATTAATATTCAATACGTATTTTTCTGATTCATTCTTCATCTGAGTCAGAACGAGGAGAAATCTTAGCTCATTGCGTATGAAAGACGATCTAAGATAGTTCTACATGATTCGTTGTTCGCGCAAACTTTTTTCGAAGAATACGTTCTGCTGTCTCACTAAATCGCGAACAAGTAAACGCGGGGAGTCCCGAGCTGAGGGTAATATGTTCAATCGTCAGCGGATTCGACAGTAGTACATTTGAAGCAATGGAATTGATTCTTTTCCGTCTTCAATAAGTTCAATTTAAATAATACGGAATTTGATCTGTTCAATCATCAATGTTTCGTGAGATGGTTCCGGAGATATAAGATCATCAAGCTGGGGTCATCAAGCTGAGACGTCACTCTGTATACTCACAGAAAGACACAAGTATTTATTGAACGAAGAGACGTACAACAAAACAAAAATGACTGTTTTACAAACTACACAGTTTCCCGGAAAAAAAACGTCCCACGGGCCCCCACGGCGTTCTGACTCTCAACCCTCAGTGCTCGTGGTCACACCTATATCCAAGAGCAGCACGGGCCATCTCCGCTCTGCTCGGCGCGCGCGGCTCAGGGAGGAACCTGTGTCCGTCCAATTCCGATTCAGGGACTCGCTTCGCAAGAGGGTCTACATCCCGCCTCGCAACCTCTTTCGTGAAGATCATGTTGAGCCAGTTCGCCAGCCGGAAGCCACCTTTCGCGATCTGCAGCTCGATGGTGCCAATCACACCGTTGTAGTACGTAGGAAAGAGATCCGGCGTCGCCGTAAGCGCGGCGGCGCCTTGGGGCATAACCACAGTGCAAACAAGCGCGTTCGCATCGCTCGCCCACCGAGTCGCGGTGGTGGTGGCACTCGCAGTGTTATCGCCCGCGATCCAGCTGGCCTTCTGGCTCGAGAACGTTCCTGTATCAATCTCTGCGATGAGGGTGTTGGCCCACGACCGTGCGTCCGCGAGGGATCCGCCACCGACACGCTCCTGCGGCATAAATGTGTCCCAATCGGAGTGCAGGTTGTCGGAAAAGCCCATAAAATGCACGGGGATGTTGTTTCCCGCCGAGCGCCAGCGCCTCATCGTGCAGCGGCTGCGTGACGTCACCCACGAAGTGCACCAGGAATTTTACCGCCTCGTTAATATTGGCGGCAGTCAAACGCGCATCGCCCGCGCGTTGCGTGTAGTTGGCTATGGCCGAGACGACGCAGCCCGCCGTGCCGCAATCGCGAGCGAAGTTGACGTTACAGGTGGTCGGCGGGTTGTCTTCCGCGTCGATGAAGTGGAGGGGGGCTTGAAGACGAGCTATCAGCTTCCATAGCACACAACACACTTGAACCACTCACCCGACCACGCGCCCGCGGCTGTTGCGCGGAATGTGTCGGCGAAAGAGGCTGTGTTGGCTAGGTAAGAGCTGGACGTGTCGTTGAGGACACCCTTCGCCCAGGAGGCGGTGTCGGCAGTGAGGTAGTTCTGTGCAATGTAGGCAACCGTCGCATGTCCGAGGACGCCCCACGCGTGGACGCCTTGCAGAGTCACCAAACCGAAGAGTACGTACGAGGCCATCTTCGCTGGGTCTCAGGATTTCTTGGCATTGGCATCCTTATATGAGCAACACACACGTTCGATGCTTTCGTGTATTCCTGAATGTTATCATAGTTCACCATGCGAAGCAGACGCGCACGGGTAAACGGTTGCTATTCAGGGCCCGGACAGCACATGGGACACCAGGAAGATAAAGATTGCCAAGGTCGAGAAGGCGGTAGATGAAAGCATGATTGGCTGTCCACGTTGGTCCAGGCCCCAGGGGCCAGGGCTCGCTCGATGGTTCCTGCGAGAAAGTTGCCAAAGGTACTTAGACTGAACTAGAGGAGAAAGAGCACTGGAGGCGGACATAGCCCCCGATCAGCAAATGATCCGTCGTGATTATTTCTCACGTCGCCGAGTTCAATTTTCAAACCCAACTTTCAAGCCATTTTTTTGTCCATTCCCAGAACTGCCATTCGAATCCCCGGGGGAAACAAATCGAAGCGCCAACGTACTCACGAAGCCGGATTATCGGACTTTCCAATGGCACCGTCGTTCCTGCCAAGCGCTGGTGGATGCTGGCGGCGGTGCTTCATTCCAGCTAAAGCGGGTGAGGTATATTGAGCATCATACCTGGCGCTGGAAAGTATCTTTAGAGATAGATCCCAAGTTGCCGAACGGAGAACTTTCTGGGTTGAAGGAAGTTCTCAAGGATGCTGATTTTTGCTACACCCAGCTTTTCTCAATGCATACGTAGTCCAAGTTCTACTCAGAACTTCTAGGTGCGTGCTCGACAGATCTGGAGAACACATTCAATACCCACCATGTCCCAAACCGATCCCGCGAACGAAGGCCATCGGCCCATCGACGCAGTGCAGAGGAAGATTCTTCCATGTCAATGTACATCACAACGCATGGGAAATGATCCCGGGCGTCAGCGCACCGTCCCACACGGCACCATACGGTGTTCTTTAGGGGCAGCCTAAATTCCCCAGAAACCCACTCTCCGAGCCACAAACACGTTCCGAGGACCACTCGGACCAGCAATTCTGCACATCATACTCGTTTTTCCGGAACTCGGGGAGCCTGCCGAACTACCATCGTTCGGAACGTCTCGGGTGGCAACCACCTCCTGTTTCTGCCGGCTCGGCCCGGAGCATATAGGACGGCTTATTTAACCCGGCGCTCTGTGATCGACTTGGTTGGTGGGCTGACTGCATACCGTGACCTCATCCTTGTCTGTCCGCCCTACGTTCTTGCCGACAACTTTTCAAGCGGTGCAAGAAGAAGTAGCTTCTATGGTCGTCAATACAGAACGGCACCCCCAGAAGATGACGGTAAATTATTTCGAACATATCATTGCCTCTAAACCCCAGAACGCGAGCAACATAATTTGTGATCACCACAACTGGGCTGTTCTGCTCACCTAGTATCTATCCGGATCTGGTCACCTTGTCCTCGACGCTTTCGATACTTTGCGCCGATCCAGCTGGTCGCGAAATACGCACGTGAGGTCTTGGCTGTCTTCTACACCTTCGAGCGTTACATTCCGTCCAGATATATATAGCGTCTAACTCGGTCCTGTTTATACTGATTGTTTCGGGAGATACATGTGTATGGCGGTCCAAATGCACATTTATTCCCGCGCGCAACACATGACCCAAAATCGCATTTCCGCACGGTATAAGCCCTTTCAAATGAAATCCCACACACAGTTAAACCACCTACTTGATTTGCGCGGATTTGGGAGATCGCGCAAACGCGCAAAGTCGGATCTTGAAATCCGCGCAAAGTCGGCATGTTCAAAACCCGCGCAAAGTCCGTCGGCCAATACCCGCCGACTTTGCGCGGTTTTTTGAACTGGCGACTTTGCGCGATTTCCATGCCTCGGACTTTGCGCGGTTTTTTCGGCCGACAGACTTTGCGCGGGTTTTGAACATGCCGACTTTGCGCGGATTTCAAGCTCCGAGTTCAAGCTCCGAGCGCGTTTGCGCGATCTCCCAAATCCGCGCAAATCAAGTAGGTGGTTTAACTTTGTGTGGGATTTCATTTGAAAGGGCTTATACCGTGCGGAAATGCAATTTTGGGTCATGTGTTGCGCGCGGGAATAAATGTCGCAACATCAGGAAAACTGAATGTAACTATGGGCGCTATATAGTATACAGCGCTTGACAGCACTGCACAGTGGCCATAGGTACATCCGGTTTTCCTGATGAACGATGGTTTAGTATAAAATATCTGTACTTAGCGTACACATTAGAGGCATGTGTATGTCGGTATTGTACCCGTAAGTTATGTTCCTCATTACGACCGCGCGGTCATACTTCCTTCCTTCTTTCCTTCCTTCCAACAGTAACTCTATATGGAGTTGTTGATGTTGAATTGCTGAACTGATGGCGAGCAATCTTGATGAAAACCGCCTCCTTATACGGAGTTGGAGGCAAGTCATTGTATAAATTTTCCGATCCAATTCAACTTCTTGGCGACACTCGGATCCGTGCGACAAATTACGGAATGCCGCAATAGCTCGCACCAATTTATTGTTTGTCTGTCGTTTCATGGTGAATCAGCTAAATCAGGTATGTTAACCGTATGAAAGTTGTCAATACTGAACAACTTGAGGTGGTTGATGCAGTGAATCCTCGGGGGACTACCTCGTTCATTCTCACGAATCACTGCGCAGTTTCTGAATTCAGTGTTTTGGGCGAACCGGGGGCGGTGCGGCGGTGCCGCTTAGAGAAACCGGCGCCCGCTGTCCGGCAAAAGGAATCGAGTACTCACGCTAGTTACTCCACATCAGACTCTCAGAGTGAGTCGTTCGATCTCCATTCGGGAGGACGACCAACCAAATTTTGAGGAACGCCGGGGGACAGCCTAGGACAATGTTCGAAATTTGTTTTTGACGGGGCAGACTAGTTGTCACTCAAATTCAATCTCGGTTTCTCACTGATAGAACTGTCAATTTGAACTTGAACCATTAGCGTCACTCGAGTCACTCATCAGCATTTATTCTGTCACGAATACCTTCGAGCTATCGAACATCAACTCCGCAAATTGAAAGTCACCTACTGGAGTTCGAATCGTCCATGCATTTTCAGAATTTCAGGCACGTAAAGACGCGAAAATCGGTGTTTAGCGCAAGGTGGTCGAGCCATGTGACAAGGTTATGAATCAGGGCTTCGTGCGCTGCCGAAGCGTGAATAGAAAGTGTTGTCGAGAACCAAGCGAATAGATTTAGTTCCTATAAAACAGCTAACATTCACCCAAGAATATTACCGGAACAGCGGAATAGTAAGCGCGGGGCTTTACTGGACACGAAGACGGATATCATGTAGTTCTTAGGATTGTGTGCTAAGAAATATACCCGCAGTGTAAGGTCATAACTGTAGTTAATCAGTGGTAGAATTCCCAGGGGGAATCTGGTGCTTCAAGGCGATGTGCGTATTGCAAGGGTAAGATAGACTGTCCGTACAGAGGGCAGGAGTCCTCTTATATGCTGACTACAGAAACTGTGCGATGAAAGTAAAAGAATATAGTAGAATGTTCCGCACAGCCAGAGAAATGGAGTCAATGGGAGTCTTGAGGCAGTGAGATGCTCGAGGCCGAGCCCCAGCCCGAGCCTCGAGGTAGGGGTGAGGGACCGAGACGAAGTCAGTTGAACATGAACTTATGTCAGTGCGCGGAGGCTGTCACACTTCCGATATTATTATCCATCACGAGTTTGCAAAATATGACAACCCACCCGTTCTCTGAGGCCGAGGGTTTATATTCCTTTGGATAACATCGTTGATACATGTACATGAGGGGTAAGATGAGAATAGCGGTAGTATGCAACCGTCCGAGGAAAACAACGTAAAACGGGCATGGATTTGAAGGGCTTGGATGAATGGTCTAGCGCATTATCGGCGGCGGAAGTAAGTACCCTGGCCGGTCCGAGTCCCACCCATACTTTCCGTCTATCTGCTTGGGTTCCGGGAGCTGTCTAGACATTGAGTTGAAAAACTTGACTCGGAATATCTAACGCACCCTGGATTGAATGGATTTGAAGGTAGTTGAATTTCTTCGCTGTACCGTTCAGAACCTTGCCAAGACGCTAGACACAAAGAATGAGGACGTATTCAAAGTTGCTATCCTGCCGAAGCTCACCTATCGCAGGGTCAACTGGGTAAAATGATTGCGGTGATAGAGAACCGCGCGGCGTGCTGCCATTGCGCGAATCCGGACGGTATTGCATTCCGTCAAAGTTGAGCTCGCGATGAGATGGATGGTAAATAGGAAGGCTACCGACGTCCTGGGGATGACGCGGGTATTGGCAGCAGAAGCTCTGATTCTCGACTGTGAAACGGATGGACCATGGACATCGAGGACCCAGGACGTCGCGCATAGGAAGGACTTCTCCCGACTGCCGAGAGGTTGGGTGTCGTACTATTTGTACCTTCCAAAGCATGCCGTTGAAATTGTCCAGAGACGTCTCCAAGTGAGCTAGAAACGACAGAATCGGGCGGCAAAGAAATAGAAGCGGGGGACCTCCGGGTTAGAACGTGTAGCTCTTTTCGGAGCTTTGCCACTGTCTCTTCGAGGTCTCGCGCATATTTGGCGACAGCGACCAGTATTTCGTGCGAAACGGTCACGTCGTTTGAGGGTATGTAGATGGTAGACGTTGAAAGAATATCTTCGATGTGGTCTTGCGCACTTTTGTGACGGTGAGTGGATGGAGTCTCCGCCTCCTGGATTGCGGCATAAATTTGCGCTGTAAAGTAAGGTCAAGTTGGCGGACGAACCTTTGAGCCACGGTGCGTGCAATCCACTTTCAAAGCGACACAGGTCGTACATCGTTTACCCGGCATCTCTGCACTGTCGCCTGTGGTCGATTATCAACCTTGGAAGGATACTGTTACTGCGTACTCACAACGAACTATCAGCCGGAATCAGTGTCTGACAAGTATCTGATATACCATGCTCACCTTTCCTCCTTCTACACAAGTCGCAGGCTCCCGATAGTCTCTTTCTCTTGCCATGGTTCTCTTCCAGTCGGTGGGTCATTGCTCAAGCTCGATCCTAGTAGGCTTCTACCGAAATCAGGAGCTCAGAGTTCCTGGCAAGGTTGGAGTTGGGTCTGGGAGGTCTGAACGTTTAGAAACAAGGGATGCTACCGCTGCGCGCGCACGTCCTTTTGATCCCTTTCGGCTCTGGCAAGTTGTCAAGTTGTACTTACCACAAAAAACGTTTGAGATCGACGATCAAAAGATCGCTGATCTCATGCCGCTTGGTGTTAAATATCTAGATGCACAAAACTAGGTGCTAAAAACCCTATACATTGGACAGTTGGATTGATTGCATGGTCGACGAACTTGTGAGAACATTTTTGAGAAAGGGCATTTGGTAGTCGTACGTTCAAGTTGTCAGATTTCCAATCTCCATCATCCGAGTCATTCGCCATAAGGCTGTACGCAGATCCGGAGGTCCTAGACCGTCAGTTTCACATAAAGAAGTCAACAACGAGATTAGGGACAATGCCACGTTCCACATAATCATCATCAAAGTTCCGGCGCTCCCTTACGGTACGGGGATCAGCCTGTATACGACACGGTCCGCAGCCCTACTATTAGTACCTACCAGGGCGTTCAACAGCTTCTTCTGAAACTAGCTTTTCTGAGTTTATTGGCCTTCAGAGTCAGACCAAAGCACGGATAACTACAGAAATCGCTGAGCCCAGGGAATAGCAGCCGCTAAAGTTGAGCGAGCATTGAGAGCGAAGTCTTTCCGCGCCAAACTTCGAGTCTTCGGCGCCTCCGTTACCTACGGGGTATGGGTCATGAGGAGTTCGCTTAAAAGTTGAATTGAATACGCTTAAACGGAGGCCGAACGATATTGTTAGTATGTGCTGCGGAGATCAACTCTCAAGGGTCTCGACTCCGAGTGCAGATTCACTCCGTGACGACCTTTGTGGACCCGGTCGGCAACAATAGTATAAAATTTTGAAATTCAACACTAGCCGCCGCTGGCGTAGTGCAAGTGCGCACTCCGGATCCCTAGTCTCTCGTAGACAGCCTCTACAAACATTGAAGCTCGTACCTCGCTTGTTTATACGCAGTCCCCTCCCACCATTTCGTTGTCACCATAGAAAGCTGGAGTTCATTAATGACACTTCGAAGCAGGATAACATCCTGGGAAAACGAAATCGGACCGCTTACTAAGCCCATTCCCGCCTCAAGCTTTACTTAGTAAGGCTTCAACCATTTCCGTTTTAAACGGTTAAAACGACCATTTGGTACGAGCTGAGTAAGCAAATGTTTATAAACGGTTTAAACCGTTGAATTGTAAATGGTAGGCCAACTTGCCACCAATTTGGCCTTGGAAACTGGAATTTTGGAGCTCAAATCCAGGTCCAACACAAATGCACAAATACTGCTTTCACCCTAGCCCTACCTCGCACTCGATTTGGCATCTCGGGCATCTCGAATTTCCTTAAGCTCCCCACACGGGCCCCGCGGTGACACGGTGGTCAGTTCAAAAGAAATAACGGGTGACCACGCCAGAGTGCCATGTGGTGCTCGTCCCGGATGTACATAATTGTAATACAGTGGGGATTCTTACACCTCTGTAGGTACCGAAAAACATGTTTCTCTATGCTCGATGCTATGAATATAGCTGTTCTCGAGAAGCCATGGACAAAGGAAAGCCCCTTGTTCAGGGCAAAGTCATCTTCCCCCCTTCAACCCCAATGGAATCCAACTAATATATGGGTGAATTTCCGTTTTAAACGGTTTATAAACATTTGTTCCGCACGGTTCAAGTTTCCGACTTCTGGTCCTATGGCTGTACTACTGCTTAGGTGCCGATCAAAGGGAAACGAGGGCCCCAAAACAAGAATCGATTTGGTATTGAGTATCATTCCTGTGAATAGCTTGATCAGTCATCTTCAAACTATCTACGCTGATCCGTAAGTCAACTCGGTGCGTCCCGCGAGCGACCATCATTGACCCAACCCCCGGTACCAATGGGACTACTCACCAGGATCCCTGATGTTGGATCCCCCAGCCGGAAACAAAAACGAGGGAGAAAAAGACGTAAAGCTAACTGCATCGACAACAAGCGAGGTCCGAGCTTTATTTTTGCTAAAGCGTCTGTCTCCGAGAGACTAATTGTCTCCGTGCTATTGGTCCATTCGAGAGCCTGCGTATATACTCGGTGCGGCGCTTTGGCATTGCATGTATCAACAGAGTCGGTTAAAAGTCTCGGTCACCAATACTAATTGAATCTAATTCATTGCCTCTACTTCGCACGGTTACGACGGAAGTTAAAACTGCCCGAAAGGACAAGTCCATAAGTTTCGTCCGCCGCCTCGGCAACGCATGCTCCAATAAGTGTACCGTTCCCGTCATGCTTGTAGGCGTGCGCCCGCACTGTAGTACAAATTAATTCGAGGGCCGTAGTCCCACGGGATACATTCGGCTATACAGTTTAATTACCGCCCCCCATATAAAATAACGAAATAATGCTATGGAGAGACGGTTGCAGCCCCCGTGTATTGCGGTGGAGGTTCATTTGGCGGTGGCGGAACATTAGAAACGCTCAATTTGTATGTGCAGCGAACGAATCTCGCGCAGAATGGTTGACAAGACTGATACGTTTTCATCCGTCGGAGATACGGATCCTTTCTCATGCATTATCAACGGGTCCGGGCGCATCCCCGTGAGCCGTGAGTAGTGCTGCCGGCGCCGACGTAGCAGCAAGAACGCAAAGACCAGCAGAGCGATGAATGTGAGCGCGCCGATGGTCCCGCCTACGATACCGCCTACGGGAACCGGTGCTTTGGAGTGCTGGAGATTTGACGTTGAGGTCTGATGAAACAAGAGTTCGTCCAGAATGAGGGCTCATCACGGCTGCGAAAACAAACACGCACGCTACTCGGGGATGCGGAGGAGTTTGTAAATCCCTCCGCCTTATCTTGAAAGGCCTTGAAGCGGGGGAGGACGCCGTTGATCACGCCAACCATGCCTTGGCGAATTACGTTCATCAAGGGCGCGGTAAATGAACGTGCATACATACCTAAATGACAATGGGAAGTGGGTGTATCCTGTCTGCAGTAGAACCACGCGGCTGGATAACCATTCTCGATGAGGATCTATATGTGACCTAGGAAACACACACCATTCTGATCGTTTATCACCGTATGGTTGAAGATGGGAAACGTGCCGTCCGCCTGTTTCCTGGCAGCGATGAAGCCGGAGTCGAATCCGACGGCGAGAGGCTGGCATGGCGTCGCAAAGGTCGATTGGGTCACGCTGTGATTCCCGGGACTGCAGCAGGATTTTGAGGACCTGTGAAAGGCGCGAGAAGCGAGAAGAACCACGCACATTCCGGAGAATCGAAAGCTGATTATGGTCCCATTCGCGGCGTGAATAATGTTCGGGTTGAACCGGTATGAGCCGTCGTCGTCTGACACGTCGACGAAGATCTATGGGATGTAGCAACGAGTCAATGACACGGGTTGAAGGTGAGTTCCTCGGGAAAACCGTACATGAGCTGGTGTAGAACCACTCATTCTTCGGAAAAATTGCGGCAAGGGGGAAAAAGGTGGATATGGTTGAAGAGAGGAACCGGCCTGAATCCAGAAGGATAATATTGCCGACGGGATAATGGCCTGTTAAATCGAGAGATCTGTGTCGAGATGGGTGCTACGTCATTCTGATTCTTGTCGCTCCGCCTACCATATATATATATTAGTCACCGAGAGCTCGAAATAGTCGCAGCGGGTCGGGAATCGGGAGTTGTATACAAGAAAAACGAAGCCATGCGCTCTTAAATTCGAAATTGAGGGAAGAATTCTTGGGATCAGTTATGGCGACGAGGATGGTCGTATCTTAGATCGGACGATTGGCATCGCCCCAAAACATAGCCCAGTGATCTATTCCAAGCAACGGAGGAGCTTCCGCTGTGGCGCCCAGGTCTCAAGATAGTATGAAAGGCTCGGATAGACTGTCCACCATCCCAAACAAACGTCAAATTTTTGTGAACCACAATTTATCCTGAGTCTTATAGTACTTGGACCCACCAGTTTCAAATTTCTTTGTCGGGGTAGCAAGACCCGAGGCCATCTCTGAGTCTAGCTGAGTCTGCTCCAGGCTTGAAATGGAGCTCTGTGGAGACCTGAGTCATGAACGGTTGCAGAAGTCTTTGAAGACGTACGCGTAGCACCACAGCAATGGGGCCATACCAAATCTTCCCCCGTTACATGGTTCCCGAGGTTGTATTCTCTCCAGCTCCAATGTGTCCAAAAGAGCCACGGACGGGAGTTGTTGATTGTGGTGGAGGTTAAGCACGGACGTCGGAAACGCGTGCTGCCGCGGCGTGCAAGTTGCAACGGGTTTTCCCGGATGCTGTGCTTGGCACGGGATGCAGGCACGGTGTGCACGGGCATGACTCACTCTGGTGACAAATTGAATTTCAAACGGTCGATCATCGATCATGATCCACGTCGCGCCTTGATTCTGTTGCCCTTCTCCCCTTCCACTACAATCTACAAAAATGGCCAACATCCTCACCGTCGCGGTCTGCATTTCCAACGAAGTCACTCTCTCTCAGTAGGCAGTTTCACGTCCGAAGACGAGCAATCGATCAAGTTGACCGTTCCTCTAGCTTTGTCCAGCCCATCGAGATCCTTGCCTCAATAAACAGTGCGGACATCCCGAAACCAGGGATGGAGACTGTCGACGTACCGTTCAAAGTCGTCTTCGACTACCTCGCACCCACCATGGACCCTATCGTTTCTGTGTCGGGTCCTGCCGCGGCCACCCTCAATCCCACTAAGACCTACGCCGAAGTCGAGGCGAGCGGGCACCAGTACGACATCATCTGGGTCCCAGCAGGTAGGTGGAATCCACGCCAAGTATTTGTGTCCTCATTTGGACCGATTTTCAAGGTCCCCCGCCGGACAGTTTTACCGGCGTCGATAGAACACCGAAGGAGGAGATTGATTTCCTCCGTGCACAGGCGCCGAAGGCGAAATACATTTTATCCGTTTGCAGCGGCGCACTCCAGCTCGCAGTTTCCGGTGTCCTTTCTGGTAAGCGAGCGACGACGAACAAGGCATTCTACCGCGTCCTCACGGTGCGTTGAGATTATCGATATCTGCGTCGACCGCAGTTGATTTTCTGAATCTGGCGTAGGAGGTGGCATCGACTGCGAAAGATATCGAGTGGGTACCCAAGGCCCGCTGGGTCATCGACGGCAATGTCTGGACGTCGTCTGGTGTCGCTGCCGGTACGTATAATTCCTTATGAGTACACATTAACACCGCATTGATATTTATTCAGGGAGCGACATGGCTCTGGCCTTCCTCGAGCACCTCGCTGGCGCGAAACTGGCGCGCCAGACGCGCAGCATTGTCGAGATCCCTGAAGTCTCCAGCGACGATGATCCGTTCGCGAGCTGGCACGGTCTAGTCTAGGCACTTCGGCCAATGATATTAAATAATTGTTCAACTTGAATTTATTTTCGCTAATCATCTGTCAGAGGAGACTGATGTCGCCTCTAAGTTTGCAATTTGATTCTCCCACGAGAACACTGGTTTGCGCCGCGCGGTTCTCGGTTCGATTTTTGCTGGAGAAAGTATAGGTCGATACCTACGGTCGGCGGCATGGTCGCGGTTGGTTTTTGATTTTGACCTCGGACTTCGGACTTATGGCTTGTCACCTTTGGCAGTTGATAAGTGATGCGGCACGGTCACGTGGTAAACGAGAGTCACGATTCTGAGCGCGCAACTGTCGCTCATGGGATGTAGCTTCTTTCTAGTGTAGTTCTAAATAATTTTGAGTCAATAGTATTATTTCTACTACCTGGTCATGTGAAACTGATCAAAAGACACCAAATAACGAAGTTCAAGTTCTCAAGAAACCGTTTGCATTGCAAAATCCCGAGGAGTAAATAAAACTCTTAAGCATCATCTTCTCGGTCATTCGGCGCGTCAAATCCCATTTGGATGCATCGCTGACCACACTTGTGCTGATCAACAAATGTTTTGATTCTCACTTCTCCATGATCCCCGGCACCACTGGTACTATAGCAGTGTCAGAGCAGATTCAGGATGGTATTAATAAATCAAAGACAAACCCTTGTAATGGTACGAGACATTAGGTCAAATAATACGGATGATTTGCTAGACGTGTTATGGCTTCCGAGGCTAGAAAATTATTAGAAAGTTTTGGTAACTATTTTGGAATACAGGCTCACATTGAATATCAGTGAGGACTAGAGTCTTATTTGACTGACAGTCAAATTTAGGCGAAGTGTTTGAACAAATTAATGGTTGCACCCTGCTTGTCAGAGTAGCGAGGATGTTCAAGGGTCGCAGAGAACTTCCGGAAGTGAACATTGCCCCGTTCCGGCTCGAGAAGCCAGGTAACAGACGAGATAACCATATTGTTCACCACACTCTCGTCCTTTTCCCCGTTCAAAAGTCCGATATATTCCATTTTGTTAATTCCAGATGCAGGAGAAGGGATAAATGTGGGCTTCTCAGATCTCTCTTCTGAACCAATTATCCCCTCTCGAGCAAGAATGAAATCTGTAACTTCGAAATCTTTAACAAAGTCAGGAGTCGCTGCACCTCGGAGGAAGATAGTCTCACCAGAGATATCGATTTCCTCCTCCTGACACTCCTCCTTGAATTTGTGGAGGAAATATTTACCACGACCAAAGTGATTCCTTCTTTGACAAGTTCATCGCGGTTGACCAGGATACTGACAAGCGTTCCGCGGCCAACGGTGTAACAAAGCTTCACTACGTAGGCCAATCCCTTGTAAGGGACAGCTCTGTAAATGAGCAACGAAAGTAGCACACCTTGAATACGACCTTTGACTTCCCTCGACTCATGTGTTCATCCTGAAGCATCGCTGGAACTGCATTTTCGCTGCTCCAAGGAAAGGTTCGGATACCTGTCGTGCAATCGGCTGTCTGGTTCGCCAAAAACAAAGTCACAGCAGTTGCATTAATTGCGGGAGCATTCAGAATGAATGATGACTTGAGAGGACGTGCACCGGCAGCTGAAAAACATTGATAAGACATTGTAGGCAAACATTTCATTCACACACCTAGTCTTGTACGCTTCAATGTCGAAGCACAGCCAGGAATACTGTTACTTTCATCTCAGACTCGTTTTTTTGACTTGTAAAGGGATTGGGGCGGTGCAACTGAAGTACGAGCACAAAACTTGGATGTGGTTAATTGAGAATGGCTGGGAGACAATGATTTCACCACACCTTTTCCAAATCAATGTGGGCCTCAATGTAAACTGTTGGAAATTTGGAGGGGACGGTCTTGTCAATATTTTGGCCACAATCCCTCAGAATGGTCTGTAAGACATCCTTGTATCCCCCGCGCTCGTGTTCCCACGCCCGAATACACTTGCCTTGCGACTCACCTGTGTGTGCAACTTCGACTTTCACATTCTGTATCCATGACTGTAACTGCAGTGCGCTGAATCTTGATCAAAATCACAACACACGTCTACCACGTGACCGTGCCTCAAAAATCAGATCGCCTCCCTAAGGGATGAAATGCTAGAGCCATTGTGTGGTTGGCTCACCCACCATTTTGGTAGAAGTACATTTGTTGAACTAATGCATACCAGTTACTTATTTAATTATCTCCGTAAGTAACAAGCCGTAAGCCCGAAGTCCGAGATCAAAATTAAAAAGGCAACCGCGACCATGCCGCCGACCGTACGATACTTCATCTCCCGACGTGAACTCTCAGGACCGCTGTCATGGCTCTTGTCGCCTTGAAATTCCTGAATCTGCGAGGCTGGCAGCGCTGGCCGTTGAACAACGTGGAAGACTTGGCAGATAGCTCAGGATGCTTTGATTGTCCGCCCTGGGGCTTGGGATGAATCCGAAAGTCACAGAGGGCGGTCGGACTTCCCGAGAACAACAAGATAGGATGAGTTTTCGGTGCGTAATGACGGAGTTCTACGAGCAGATAACCGGTCAGATATTCCCCCAGCCACCAGGGAGTTGTCCGAAAGAACTCTGCATTCCCGAGTTAAAAGAACCTCGGATCAATAGTCCGATCATGTATCAGTGATCGACTTACGGCAACATTTGCTTTGTGCAAACGTCCACCATCGCCCGCGATCCTCAGCGCGATGCCCAAGAGCAGGTCAGATTAACGATCAAGAAGAAGAGCAATAAAGGCCGAGTTGCTCTTGGACGCGAAAAGAACGCTCCAACTGCGGAAGAATGGGCCGGAATGCCTCAGTACTACACACCTTCCAGGGGTGAGTCAATCGGTGCGCCTTTCTGCGTGTACTGAGGCCATGCAGTCGAGGACGAGGACGGAATGGGACACGACTTCTCTGTGAACGACCTGTATGTTTGCTTTTTAACCGACGTGCGGCGATGATTCATTCTTCATCTAGTGCGCGGATCCTGCCACACAAACGCGAAGTCAGCGATGTCATCGAAACACATGAGTATTGGGTTTGCAAGATTGTGGATGTGCGCGCAAGAAGCGATACAGACGTGGGTCCGTCATTTTGGGTTACGTTTCTCTAAACTCAACAATCGCAGGTGTGGGTATCGATCGAGTGGTTTTACTCTCCACAGGACGCGGTGGAGCTGAACAAGGAATGTCCGCGTTTTATCCCTTTTTATATGGACGCGCCTATTCCATTTCCAGCGATCCGTCCCACTGCGGCAAATACGAGCGTTTGAAGTCAAATCATACCGATTGCGTCTCGTCGCACTGTTTTGACGGTATTTATCTTTGTTCCGATTTCTTTGTGGCTAGGATATTCAGAAGTCACAGGATTGGCCCCTGTGAAACAATACGACGAAACGAACCTGGACCGGAATCAATCGGCGGGCGAAAGAGTTTTATTACAGATACACCGCCAATATCTCGGACAAATCGATCTTCGTAAGTTCTTCTCACTCTTTGTTGGTCACAAAGAAACCGAACTCACGCCACAACAGCCGACGGCCGAGCGCTTCATGTGTCTGCGACTGTCTATATAATCCTTCCGACGCCCGCCCAAACTCTGTCATGCACTTGTGCCCCCAACCCGGTTGCCGAAAATACTATCATCGTGGCTGCATCGCGTCATGAGCACTAAAAATCCCCCCGAACGCATCCATTTCCTCTTAACAGACCCTGACACCGGTGCCTCTGTCCAACTCCCGCTCATCGAGAGCGCGTCTGCGGAGCCAGCCAAAAAACGGCGCCGGGCGAGTAGCCACGCAAGGGTTCCGAACACCACAATTTCCAGTCCGGCTGCATTCAGACCGCTCCTGGCAGCGCTTCCGCCGGTGCTCGTGCGCGCCGCGGCGCAGCCCATGGTGCGTGGGGGTGTCCTCGGCGTGGCGGGCAACACGGCAGCGGTAGTCGCGGCGCGGCGCACCGTGTGCGCTGCGCTGCGAGACGGTACCTTCGGGGAGGGGTGGGAGAAGCGGATGCCGGAGGGGTGGGAGCAGACGATGCCAGAGGGTTGGGATGCGGAGGATGTGTTGTTGGTCGGCGGACGGCTGTCGGCGAGAATGGCGTAAAGCCGGAGCCGGGTGTGAAACTCGAACCTGGTGTTTCTGTGAGTGCGGAGGGAGGCAAAAGGAAGGCCAAGGGGAAGAGGAAGATGGAGGCCGACCCGATGGCGGTGCTGCAGTGTCCAGAGTGCGGAGGGCCGGTATAATTGTGGAACGGGTATTGAAACCGCTTCACGCTACGACTGATGAAAAAACTTGGTGATGGATGCCATTGGATGGTGTTCTCGGTTTGAGCGGCAACGAATTCTGTCTATAATACTTATCCGCCATGTACCTATTGTAGTTCGCGATCTCTTTGGGAAGTTTCCTCGAGCATCCTCAAATTCTTTTTTTTGGCGTGCTAGATAAGTATTTTTTGTTGAAGTGTCTTTCTACGTTGAGAGACTGGGGATGTTTAAACCATTGGTCAACGGCCCAGGGATTCAAAGACGAACGGAAGCTCCACCCCCAGATCCTACTGCGAAGTCTCTTAGTCGTTGCACATGCGGCCGCCGACTTAGCCGACTTAGCGAATCAGTGCTCCAACCCTCAGCATCTAGACTCGCAAGCCAGTCGACGTCCACTAGGTTACAAGACAAAGCAGGTGGAACAGCGACGGATTAGGATAGAGAACAAATAGCTACAATATCGAGCAAATAATGATGGGACGTCAAACAACAGGTAACCTTGTGGACAGACTAGGGCCCGCATGTCGCCTGTTTCAATGATGGATTTCCGCCCCGCCATTTCAGACCCTCGACTTGGAACAAACGCGCTGAATAACTTACAAAATAGTCTCAAAGTACCTTAGGCAAAGATGGATAACTTTGGATTCTCTATCCATTGACAGCAACATGTCCCGGTGAATGCCTGAGTTTACGATGGCATTAATTTCACCGGGCCGGGCTGGTTTCGCGAGCCTACT
>JARKIC010000893.1:0-177691 GCA_029378375.1 Mycena olivaceomarginata | reverse complement strand
AATTTGATCGCCCAGCACTCCGGTCACGCTAGTGTCCCGTTAGTGGCTGTCCAGAGTCAGCTTTCGCCAAAAATGGCAATTTCTGTGTGGAAAGCTGGCGGAAAGGGCAGCACTTGACTGGATTAAGCTTTTCTGTACTGCCGCAAATCAGCATGGATTTACGTGCAAATCCAGGCATATGGATGGCAATTTGATCGAGTGGGAAGGTCACGCTATTGTCCCGTTAGTGGCTGTCCAGAGTCACGCTTTCACCAAAAATGGCAATTTCTGTGTGGAAAGCTGGCGGAAAGGGCAGCACTTGACTGGATTAAGCTTTTCTGTACTGCCGCAAATCAGCATAGCTTTACTTGAAAATCCACTATTGAGTACCCTACTCGTTATCATCAAAAGTAAATACCAATCGTCTCATTACCTTGTAACCCATTGGTAAATCCTAAATCCCTCTCATCCACATATGCCCTGGGGGACTTCCTATAACCTACCAAAGTCTCCCCCCAAGAATCAATTCATTGGGTTGTGCAGAGCCATCACAACATCGGCTGAACAGCCTGAGATCAAGGCAAGCATGACTGGACTGGCCAAAAACACCAGAAATAAAATACAAGAAGCCATTCCAAGGTCAAATAAATGTTGTGGCATGCACTCGGCCATCCCCTCTGGCCCTGATAAGGTTTATCTTGCCCATTACACCACAGAATAACCAGTCTGAGCGCTGAGGATGGAAAGAGTACCACACATGAGAAACACAGCAATACGGTCAGTTTGGTGTGGGCAGGGCACAAATTATGCATCACAAATGGTAGCATATGCCTCAAAGAAGGTGTTCCAACATCTCTGATCCCAATGCGGCACTCAACTTATCAAACGAGGTCGTTCAGTCATGAGCAGAATGTGGCCTGTACCGATCCCCAAAGCCATGGCCTTTCTGCCACATATTCGGCAACATTCAACATCTAAAGCTTGTCTGGTATGTTTTCGGGATGTATTGGCACACCTTAGATGCTCGCTTTGCAAGGGGACAACGTTGTGAACATTGAATTTTAGCATTTGGCACAAAATCACATGCCTGGGAATCGATCAATTTATCGCCCAAATGCCAGCCATTTTGAGGCAGTAATTGCCACAGAGGGCGGCCATACATCCTAATGATCGGGTTCATGTACCTCAGTTCAAAAATACTACATATTTTGGCTTGTAGCAGCTGATTGGTATTTACTTTTGATGATGACGAGTACTTGTCCCAGGCCGACTTGATAAGCTAAATAATTTATCGGCTCCTGCGTGAGGTGCACAAGAAATTTTACAAAGAAAAATCGGCGAATGCGGAAACCCCAATTGTGGCGGCCCGATCTCGGGCCGGAGCGTCTGAATTGCAAAAGAAAAAAAGAAAGAAAAAAAAGAAAAAGAACGGACACTGGTTTCGAGTCTAGTCGATGAGCACATAACATGACATAGGCCGGGGTAGTGGTTGTGAGAGACTACTTTTGAGTACATGCTAATGCTATTCAATGGGAGAAATATCAGGAGTTTGGGTGGTGCTTGAATGTCAATGTAGCATGCCACCCATGGCAGCAGTTTGAGCGGCATATTTTCCAGCCTGTACAGTATCAATGACCCAGTTTTCTGTAAGAGAGCATCAACTGGATCATTAACGACACTGACGTACATACGAAATCTGGACATCTGCTTAAGATACGACTAATACACTGCAGCTAACCGAGTCATCCAGATCTCTCCTGCTCAATAGGATCGTGGCGATGATAAGTAAAACAATCCCTAGTCTACTACACCTGTATCGTAATCTAGACGAATATACCTGATTGAACCAAACCTGAACCTGAGCCGGTACTAGAAGAAAAGTACCTTCAAGTGCTTCAAAGTAGTGCCTTGAAGCACTGCAGATTAGTACCTTGAGGTACTAATTTGTGTCCAAAAGCACTGCAAAAGAGTGAAAAAACGATCACAAGCACTGCAGATTAGTGCTTTCAGGTACTATTAAATAGTGCGTGGGGTACTTATGTTTAGTGCTTTTGGGTACTGATTTTCGGTTGCACCAGGGTACTACTTTGAGGTACCTTCCCTACCCGCAGTGCATTCGGATGCCCCATGGAGCCCGGTGATTTACGTTTTACGGTAAATTGCGATAAATAAGGCTACTTAGCACAGACATCCACTATCAGCCTCGGCGCTCTGTATATCACCGTCATAGTCACCTCGATGTGAGGACGATGATCTTTATCCACTCATATTTGTGTAAGAGTTGAGACTTCGAAGGTGCGCCGAAGCTAGATAATCAATAGCTCAGTCTTCGCGCACACAAGGGTAAGCGGAAGTCTGTTGTATTCACCTAGATAATCAATAGCTATGTAACGAGTCAGAAAGCGAGTAAGTAAGTATGAGAGTTGCTCACCTCAGTCTTCGCGCACACAAGGGTAAGCGGAAGTCTGAGGTGAGGCGACTCGAGTACGGTGAATATATAATATTCTACTGGTACCCGAATATAACTAAATGGATAATACGAGTACCTTAGTATGACCAAAAGAAGAGAAATTGAATCTACGAGTTCACCGCTCCGTCCTCCCTGCAGGGAGCACTGCAACCGTGTTTGACTCCGTCTACCCTGCGGCAACGCAAGGTCCCCGTCTGTCCGCCACACTCCCCCTCAAGCCGAGCGAAGCCCGAGGGCGGAGGCGAAGTGCTTGACCTTGGCAGACGGGAGCGCCTTGGTGAGCGTGTCGGCAATCATGTCGTCAGTCGGACAATAGACGAGCCGCAGGGAACCCTGCTCGATAACCCAGCGGATAAAATGGAATCGCACGTAGATGTGCTTGGTGCGAGCGTGGTACTGGTGGTCTTTAGCGAGCGCAATGGCGGACTGGTTGTCGTTGAAAAGGATAGTGGGGTCGGAGATGGGCGGGAAGAGCTGCGCAAGCATCGAGCGCAGCCAGAGCGCCTCCTTGGTAGCCTCCGTCGACGCGACATACTCGCTCTCGGTCGTCGAGAGCGAGACCAAGCCTTGCTGCTTCGAGCTCCACGCAACCGCGCCGCCGTTGAGCATGAACGCGTAGCCCGTGAGGGCTTTGCGATCCTCTGCCATGCTGCCGTCGGCGTCCGCGTATCCAACCAACCGCGTGTCTGTGCTGCCGTAGCTCAGCCACAAGTCCCGCGTACCGTTGAGATAGCGGAAGATGCGCTTGACGGCTTCCCAGTGTGTGGCGCCGGGGTTTTTGTGAAACGGGAGACCGATTGGACCGCAACGGAGATGTCGGGGCGCGTTGCGATGGCGCAGTACATGAGAGAGCCCAGGGTGGCAAGCTTCAGTTTGCCAACACTCTTCACCGACCATGTCTTCAAAAGATACCTACCGTAATCACGTTGCCGCGATCGAACCGCCGGGACGCCCCGAAGCAACTCACAAGCTCCTCCGCGGCCTCTTTAATCAAGTGATGTGAGTCCTCGAGAGAAGAATGCCCTCAAAATCGTTCAATTCTGGAAGGGGCTTCGACTGATACCGAAATCAGGGCCAGCGGACAGAAAAAATGAGCAAGCAAAATAGGAGACACATAATCATGACATCGTAATGTGCGGGTGATGCCACTTCGCGAACACCCGGTGCTTCTGGCGGATCCCTAGTAGATGCTTTGTCCGAAGGGTACAGTACTTGCCTCATATCTGAGGAATGGGGAACTTTCCTCCGATCAGAAAACTGGCAGTCTGTCACGCAAATTTACCCAGCTCTTTTGGTCAGAATCTGTTGGGAGTAGGTGTGTTCGACTCGCACGGCAAATCTGCAAGGGATGGTCCCTTAAGATTTTTTGATGGGATCAAAAGAAAACTTTTGCCATTTTGATCATGCTTCCGCTTAGAACAGCTGTAACTCGGGACACAGGTCTCAGATTGACTTGAATCTTGGATATGTTATACACATGCATGATATCTAAAGGGATGGGACTCTTTATGGGAAGTCCTGAGGAGCATTACCCGTATAGAGTGCTTCACATTGGGACAGCAAAATTATGCCCCCGCAAAAGGGAGCAATGGGGAGTCAACTTTGGTCAGATTCCTTATCGGAGTATTCCACCCCCTGGACAACGTGTGGGAAAACACTGTGTCAAAATTAGGTTAACCGAGTATCAAGAATTGAGCTTACAGCTGTCCTATGCGGAAACATGACCAAAATGGCAAAAAGTTTATCTTTTGATCCAATCAAAAATTGTAAGGGACCATACCCTGCAAATCTGCAGTGCGAGTCGAACGCACCTACTCCTGAGAGATTCTGACCAGAATTGAGCTCGTAGCGAGTGTTATAGGTAAAATATCGCAAAACAGAAAAAAAAATGGCCCGTCCTTATGTTCCGCAAATGGCTGTAATCACAGCGCCTGGTCGTGAATTCCAAGGGAAATTAAATTGTTTGCGCTTTTCAAAGTATTGTAAACAAATGATCTCATTTTGGCCTCCACTAAATTGGTTTTTTTCTTCTTTCTTATACTTAGAAAACCGCAGGCAACTAAACTGCTCACTAAAGCCATAGGCCAACACTCTGATTGGCTGCTCATGGATTTAGTGGTATGTTTACTTACCTACAGTTTTCTGAGTATAAGAAAAGAAATAATATTCAACTTAGTTGAGTCCGAAATGAGATATATTAAATTCAGTTTCGGGCCAGATCATTTGCTTTACGATACTTAAAAAAGCGCAAACAACTTAAATGCCCTTTAAATTCATGACCCAGTGCTGTGAATTTTATAAAGAGGGTAAATATGAAGATCAGTAACACTTCAACGCTTCTCACGAGAATTTTATTGGAAGTGCATACACAACAAATTTGGAATGGGTGATTTCTAGTCCCCCATTACAGCTCTTTGCGGAACTCAGGGCGCGGCCCGGTTTTTTTTCGGACATCCCTGATTGTGAGCTCAATTCTCAACCGTTTTCCATGAAAGTAGGCTCATTCGATTCGAACGGAGAATCCGGAGGGCATCTCGTGGCCCGATTTTTTCTACCCACCTCAAGATCATTTGGTGGCTCAGATTTGGGTGTTTTTGGCTGTACGAGAGCAGACAAGGTCTCACAGTACTCGTATTGGCCTAGATTTTTGATAAAATGTACTTTGCCGTGTTACAGGGGGCATCTCGTACCGGGATAGTGAATGTGACCTGTCCTTCCAATCTATCACACACTTTGGAGTGCATCAAGTGGATTTCCCTACAATCTATAATTTGAAGTATGCATCATATTCACTATCCCGGTGCGAGCTAAGTTCCGCAAAGAGCTGTAATGTTCTGACTTGAACGCCACTCCGCAGCAGTATTCCAACAGATTGTCAGCATTGAGCAATCTCCCTCTTTATAAAATTAAGCCTGTCTGGCCGTCCGAAGCTTTTAAGCTCCACTGATGCCGTAAACCACGGCAGCTGCCCGCCGGGTTCTGGAGTGCGCTTTCCAGCCGGCCCACGGGCAATCAATCATTCGGCATTGTTGGCACGTGACATCACCCTTCTAACAAACTTTGACAGACACTAACATTGACAGATGGCTCCCACTGCACCGAAACAAAGGCGGCCGTGGCGAACATGCAGGCATGCACTCTTTCCCGCCGACGCACAGGCAATCAATCATTCGGCATTGTCGGCACTTGACGCCTTATGCTCCCTAATTCGGTCTAGCTTGCAGTGTAGTGTCAAAGTATGGCTGGAGAGATATTCCAATCGGGGAGCAATCCTGGTCGGAAAACAGTGCACAATCCGATGAGGTCGAGCCGGCAATAAACAGTCGGACAGGCAGATTTTGAAGAGGGACATTTTTTTAAAATTTTATTCAAGGCTTCAACGCCATTAGCTCAGATATTACTCTATTTCGCTCTCGCACTCTCGCATCTCAGCGCCGAATCTTCATTTGCTTCTTGCCCCAGACAGGTTTAGTTTTATGCAGAGAGAGACAACCTTCTCCACTGATGGGATTGAGGGCTCAAAAAGTGAACAAAAACAGACAAAAACAGAGGTGGAATGAAGGGGAATCAAGTGTTGTGCTCCCATTCACCAAGTTCTGATAATTTATCTCGCCCTTCCACTGTCAGCGCTGAAGTGAATAGCCAACTCAACTCAGTTCAATTCAACCAAGTGCATCATCGCCCCCTATGACTTATTTCAAATGAGAGAATGGGAGGCCGCGAAGGGGTCGACCAGTCCCCCGTACTCGGCGCAAGAAACGATGGGTTTGATGACCGTCGGATTCCAATGGGCCGCTAGCGGTTACCAATGGTTTGGCGAATCTTCGGATTCCAATGGGCACGCTCCTTTGGATTTCAACGGGCTTTTGATGATCATTTCGGCTGTTAGGCGCGAAAAGGAAAGGAACGAGAACAAAATATAATGCAAACTTCGAGACTCGAACTTGAGACTGCGTGAAAATGAAAACCAAGACGAACGAGCGAAAACCAACTGAGGCATTACGCTGACGAAGGGGTGTAGAATGCTTTCATGATACTGTGTTGTTTGCTCCCGCCCGCCCAACACCTGCCCTCAACTTCGTTATTCATCGTCCACTTCACCAGCAAATCATAATAAGGGTCATTTGTTCAGCCTCTGGGACGGCCGGCCATCAAGAGAAGCTTTATTCACCGAGACTGCTATCCCTTCAAGTTGGCAGAAAAGGCTATATAAAACTAAAAAAGTAACTTTTAGTTTTATTCGAGTCTGACATTGGGAGACTAAAAGACTTACATGCATATAGGTAGACTTCATCCGGGAACGAGATCTGCGCTCACGAGGCACGCATCGGATCATTGACATGGCGCGGCGGGCCTCAGATGCTAAGTGGCGGGCAGACGGCGGACGATGTGGAACACTGTGTGGTGAGGCGATTGAGTCACATGGCATATCTACTAAATCCCAAGAGGCGCGTGCAATTCCGGGGTAGATCGCAGGAATTTGATGAGCAAACTGAAAGAATTCCACTAATCCAACTATTCAAACGGCCGTAATATTTCTTCAAACGGCAAAGGAAATATCCTGGATTTCGATGGGGATCATTTCCTACCAAATTCCGAAGAATCCTGGGTTTGCCGTGTAGGACGGGGCCCAACCTATAAAGTCAGATGGATGCCGAAAAGGTTACCGTATCATTCCATTCAAATCGACAGTCACGCATCACGCACCCCTTTGTCGATGTCGAAATTTGGTCGAGGTCACGCGTCACGCGGGGGGCTGTCGAATTGGTCAATAGGTCACGAAATGGTTGAAAAATGGCTATAAATTCAAAAAAAAAGTTATTTTAGGTCAGAATACAGCCATTTCTTTCGTTTTCCCGTGGCTTTGCATAGGATGGATAAAGTCCTGACTGGCATTCACGGTGGTTCATCACTTGAAAGCCGTACAGGAGATGGTGGAAAGGCATATGGTCATGGCATAGGGCCAAGTCCTGACTCGGAGCTTCTGAAATTAGAGGGTGGGTTTGAACAGAGACTGTCACGAGTCTCGAGAAATGGTCCCTGACAAACTTGAAGACAGTGTTGAGATAAGGGGAGTAATGAAAGAAAGACATCCCACTTGAGTTTGGAGCAGGCAGGATAGTAAAGAACAGATGAACAAACTTGCCGAGATGGTTTCCCAAAATCATCAAAGAGATATACAAAAACGGCATATTCGGATACTGCGCGGCCTACGCTTACACCATCGAATTCCAGAAGCGCCGCCTTCCTCACATGCACATGCTGATCTTCCTCAAAACACT
This sequence comes from Mycena olivaceomarginata, assembly GCA_029378375.1. NCBI lineage: Eukaryota > Fungi > Basidiomycota > Agaricomycetes > Agaricales > Mycenaceae > Mycena > Mycena olivaceomarginata. Next base: position 169,960 of record JARKIC010000893.1, on the reverse strand, counting down.
TCTCAATCCGGACGACATCGATACAGTGACTTACACGCTGACTTTCTATGAATCTTGGTGGTGGGCAAAGGCGATCGCCGGTTCGTGACGATCACGTGCGCACTTACATGGGAAGTGATCACATTCCGTTGACCCACGGTTCGCGCTCACCTTGCGGCCGGCTTTGGCATGAGCCACGGCTTTTCCAACAATTGTTTTGACCACACAAAATCAGGGCCTGTAATGTTCAACCGAAGTCCTATTGCTGCAGGAGATAATGTAGATCCTTTGTGAGTACCTAGGGAACAATAAACTACTCCACGTATATATCATATCCAAAAATTAAGTCAACCGCATCACTATTCCTAGTATTGAAATCTCAATATGTAATGTGATCAAAAAAAGCCGGTACTTGGGAGACTGCAGATTTTTGTTGTGATTCCAACGCACCTGGTCCCAAGGCAATCCGATCATTTTTGAAGTCATAAGAGCGTTTTTGTGTGAAAATCATCGCCAACAGAAAAAAACCGTCCCCGCCCTAAGTTCCGCAAAAGGCTGTAACCAAATTATTCCTTTTGACGTTCTGAACAAATCTGTTAGACCAAAAAAAAAAGAAAAACTTCCCTACGCGTTTGAAAATGTGCAATACGGTCACGCGTTTGAAAATGTGCAATAAAGTCACGAATTGAAAATGTGCGATAAGATCACGCGTTTGGTGCAATAAAGTCACGCCTTTGAAAATGTGCAATAATAAAGTTGGCAAAAAAGAAGCACTGATCGGATGCTAGAGAGGTCAATAATGCCTCCAAACAGACTTGTAGTCTCTGTTGATGGGAATTGTATATCCATCAGCCTGTATGTATGTAGAGCAATAGATCCTATATTTCCTCATCTTTCTGGCAGTGAACGGCAATATTCCGCGAGATTAGTAGTAACTGGATACTGGCGTTATGATCAGTTCTGGCGCCACTTTAACATTCTGACACTGTGCAGGTCATAATGGGGCCAGACAACATTATGGCGTCTGGAAGGCGTGGCGCCAGACCAACCAGACCGCCGCCAGACGAAACATTTTGCTGATCCTTCTCACCCACCACCATCTGGCAAACACTCTCAATACTGAATCTCATCTGAAAACATACTGCTACAGCTCATGGCAGATACTGCGATTCCGAGTCCGGCTGTAATGATCTCGCGACACATCATGGACAGATACTGACATCATGCATACGACTGTGAAAGGGTGAATCAGTGGATCGTTGCTTTGACGTCGTCCAGAATAGAAGCCACGAGTTCCCCCTATTCTTCCGATCTTGGCATTGAGACTGTAAGAGATGATTACACTTTCTGATTATATTAGTAGACGGAAATACCTGAAATATCCAACAGACTGCAGAGGATGAGGCCACAGAGTACTTCAACATGGCCCATGATCTTTTCTTGCGATTCAAATCAGTGCCAACATCCCGACCCTGAACACAGTCATCGATCTTCTCCATGGTGCAGCCCTTAACTGGCCTTCTGGAGACACAGATTCTCAGCCTGCCTGGAACATCTTGCAAAAGCCCTGTTGATCAGTTTTATATACACCGTTGAAGAAAATGATGTCGGTGCCGCTGTAGCAGTTCATGGTGGCACGCTAGGCATTCCGGTTCAAGACTTTCTTCAATCCAGGGTATGACCACAGAAAATCACGGACAGGTGCGCTGGTTTGTGGGCCAAATTGGACTCGAACTCGGAGCGGCACCGTGTCGGCCTCATGTATCTGCAAGGTACATTGTTCTTCTCAACTTCATTCTCATTATTGCTCAGGGTTCAAATTTTGATTTTGAGCTCCCCGTGACCGAGGCATTCAAGTTGTGGCTCGCGATCGCGCCATTTACAGTGTACAGGGTGAGTATGATGATATCTTTTTTTCTTATCTTTGATCCCCTTGAAGCCAGCGCATTTTAAACTCTCCCAGCCCCCTAAATGTCAAATCAAGGGAGGAGGCGGACCAAGGCCGCCGACTGAAAGGGTCACAAGCGTAATTATAGAGAGGGTGATTTCAAAATGATATACCACATTATGATTGTCTACATTGGTCTACTTTGGTACACCGACTACCTCTGCGGCCCCCCGGTCCCACCCCACCAACTCCGTAGTTCACCCCAAATTACCGAACAATGTGTACTCGCACACTTTCTTCTTTTTCGGGCCACAACCGCAGCTGCATGCCCGGATATGAGGGAGGCCACAAACTGCGAACAACAATAGAATGCCCTGATCACCAACGGCCTTTAGAACGGCCTTCTTAGCAGAGGCACCATTTTTTTCTCCAAGAGCCGTCAGAAGGTCGATATTACCCCCCGTCTTCTTCTCTGTCTCATCACCGGTACCACAGTCGGAATAGCTCCTGTTATTCCACCAAGCCCTGTGGTACCTTTTTGTTGGGTGATAGTGAGCTCACAGCGGGCTTCCCAGAGGTTGGGCGGGAAAGTCCAACAGTTCCATGTGATTTGGAATTGCTTATTGTCCTGCTGCGCTTTCACGGTTCGGTGCCGACCTTTTATATCCAAGGCGATCATCCCTAAAAGCCCGGATTAGAACATGACACCTTGACGGAATAGGCTGAGACCCACCTTGAAAATCGGAGTCCTTGTGTCTGTTTCCAGACACTTCCCCAATTTCAGTTACCTCCAACTCATACGGAAAGGGCTCGATGGTCTCGCGGAAACATGAATCATCATCATAAGGCTGGAATCCCAATCTTCCGGGTTTCAGATGTTTTGTGGCGAATCCAACAGTCGAGGTATTTCCTCGGACTCGCCAGCCTCAGCGGCTATCGTGCTAAGCACCTCATCACTCCCAAGTACAGTGTTGAGGAAGCCTGTCACAGTGATATTTGTTGTCGTGAGCATGTCGTTGACTTGATTTACTAGATCCGTCAAAATGTCTGGAATCTGCCCGCAGGACCAATCAAATGCTTTGTTGGATCCTGGGAAATGCAGAGAGACCCAGTAAGCTACGTGGACTTCCTCGCCGTCTTTGATGGCTAGGACAAAGGTGAAGGATTGAGTTTCCAAAGAGAAACCTGCATTTCTTCCAGAGAAGTTGAAATCTCATTGGTCTCGGTTTCTGTATCTTTGAGTGTACCCTGATCCCCCCGGGGCTGCTATGCATACTGGTTGCGAGCTCGAGTAGTCTCCCCTGCAGCCGTTAGCGGACTTGAACACCTAGCTGAAACGATAGTTGGTGATATGCTTACGACTTGTTCAGAACCGCTGTGTGCAAGTGCATTGGTCAACGTTGGAGTTGGGTGTTCATCAGCATGGCCCTGAGGCTCAAATGAGAGAAAGGAGAATATCAAAAAAATAAGACACATACAGAAAGCTTTGTCATTGTGTTCGCGCGGATCAAAGTCAGTTGAGCCAGTCAACGCTTTGCAGTAGTGTGAAACGAAATCTTGAAACATTATATACGGTGTCGGTTCTTTCACCCAGCTGCCGCACATAGTTGCGGTCATCATAAAGTAACCGGAAATCGATTTGCTGTGAGCACCATTTATTCACATGGGGATTTGAGTTTTGTAGTGACCTTGTGCAACCTAGTTTTCGTTGTGATCCTGTAATGGCTAACATGGTCCAACTGCCGTTCAACCGGCAGTATGTATTCCATACAATTTTTTTTTTTTTTTGCTTCCTACTCATGATTCTCTTCATACATGGCTTGCACTTGCCAATCACATATCATTGTTCGTTATGGAAATGTACTGAACCATTTCAACAATAGGTTCATGTGAGGGTTGTAAATGATGATGGTGAGTTTTTGAGGCTGAGATGGTCTCAAAAAAATGCTCCAAATAATCTGCTCTGTTAATTTCCAGGTATGAGAATTTTAGAAGGATGCCAGCATATCCTGCTGGTGGTCAGGTCCCACAGGGTTTAACCAGAGGTCCCGCCATACAATCAGCCGGCCAGTCCACAGTTGTAATTAATTCCATGCACCAATTTACCTACGCCAATGGCGATTTCCTCAGCATGTTCGTGGGTACTTCCGTTGAGCCGGAAACATCTTCGCGAATGGCTGCGGCTTCATAAGCTTCAAGCTTTGAAATTTCCAGTACTTATTTCAGGGGCGACTACGAATGAGCCGGTATGTCAACGGATCAAATCCGTGGTTAAATTTCAGAAAAGTTGGATATTCCTGCCATCCTTTATGCAAAGAGCTCTAAAATTCTCATACCTGGTAGGCCCCGACGATGGTCATTGGGAAGGTTATGTCGGTGAGCCCGGTGGGGGTACGTTGGTAACGGACCAGCTGGACCCTACCAGCGCGTTCGCGACCGGGAGGACGCTGGCCAGGGAGTCGACGAAACTCAGAGATGTTGGTTTTCATGGTATGTTTAAATAAGGCATACACGAGTGCACCCGCGGGTGACTCGGATCCGTGACTGCGAGTACCCATGGTCGAAAATCCTGTACTCGGATCCGTACGAGTATTGTTCCCACGGATGACTCGGATCCGGGGATCTAATACCCGTGTACAAGTACTTGTGAGTTATGCTTGAGATTGCTCGGGATTTTTCGGTCTGAGTTTTACCTCTATTGCTTTATACCTCTTACCCAAGTGTTTCTTCTGACATTCCGCAGAGATTTGTAAGACCGATTTTTATTTGGATCAAAATTGAGTGAATTAAAAAAATCTTGCCTTCAATTTGGCCACTGGCAGGGGAAATAATGAAAAAAGTCGCCGACTATGGCTGTGTATAGGGCCAAGCGGCCGATTAACGACTAATGTTTTATGGTGGCATCTAGGTGACCGGCACCATAGCCCGACAGACTCCATAAGATGCTGTCAGCCCCTTCATCGTCACTATCTAGGAGATCTGTGTTAGTGAAAGCCAAACAAATTAGGATGCGAACCAAACAAGAGATGCGAAAAGTGATGACGTGATGGAGGGTCAGCCTGCCAACCGACTGGCCGGCCTGTCGCCAATTTGGGTGATGGAATTTCACCCGCCATTCAAGAGGTGCAACTTCATCAAAAAACACCGAAATGTGCCGAAAAGGTCCTCTAGGTCCCCAATGAAAGTGGGACAACTTTTGATTCTCTATCAATGGTAGAAACAGGATTTTTCAGCATTTTCTGGGTCAACCATATTGGGAATGGTACATTCAATGGGATGGGAGAAGGGTCTAGGAGTATCCTACATGCCTGAGATAATTTATTTTGGCAGGAATTCATGACTAGGAAGCAAGACGAAGCCTTTGAGGTCATTTTGATGTCAGATGGTTGGTATTCCCACACCAATGCAGGTGGTGGGCTATAGGTCATAAATATCCCAAAAAACATGTTAGGCTCATTGAATAGAGATTCAAGAGTCCATCTTTCATATACGAAATTAGAGCACTTTTTTGGTCATTTTTCCATGTCTTTCTACGAAGTCAGCACCTCTTGAATGGCCGGTGAAATTCTATCACCCAAATCGGTGACAGGCCGAGGCATTCTTGCCCTATCCGAGAGGTAGTGACGCGTCTTTTGTCAATTTCTTTCCACTTGACCTTCGCGGAGGTGAACTGAACAAACTCTTCCGCCAGTCCTCGCCGGCAGAGCTGAAAAACAGTGGTGGCGAATTTGATCAAATAGATGCGCCGGCACTCATTTGAAGAAATGGGACGGAACCCAGCAATTTTGAAGAGACAGATTGGAGCAGAATACAATTATAAGATACTTTCTCACTGGTAGTTAAGACGCCAGTGGTGTAGAACTGGTGTTAGATGCCTGTGCCGAAAGCGGGCCGGACTCCGATGATTTGTAATAAGCAGGCCACCCATATATTCCGACACACTGGTGCAGCAGCAGATTGCCTTTCGAATTTTTTGACCCTTCATTGTATATTGTGGAGGTCTGCAAGGTCAACGAAAAAAAAAGGTGTTGTCCTTCTGTTCCGACACACTGGTGCAGCAGCAGATGGCCTTTCGAATTTTCTAACCCTTCATTGTATATATTGAGGTCTGGAACGTCAATGAAATAAAAAGAGGTTCTGTCCTTGTGTCGGAACCGTTCCGACACGCTGGTGCAGCAGCAGATTTTTTTTCAAATTTTCTTGCCCTAGTCCCCAACAAAAATTAGATATTTCTATCCATCTGGTAAAAGTGCTCCTTTCATGAGAGGAAACTTTTGGCTAGGAGATTTGATTACATTCAAAACTGGGGGAGTTATTCGTTGGGGTACTGCGCACTTCCCAGCGTGCCCCTGCTGGCCACACGCTTCTATGTCATGGCATAGATTCAGGCAATGTGAATGAAATATCGTTAAACTTCCAAACTCAGATTTTAAGGTTATTATTTTCTTAGGTAAGGCTACATAGAGTGTGCCCATGTCCCAAAAGGACATAAAAAACCGAATTTATTGGGTATTATACCTACAGTACTATTACTGCGGGCTACGAGGGTGCTGGTTCTCGTGCAAACCCATCCTATCGCCTCGATTGCTCTTGGAGAACCTGCCCAAGCGCCGCCACTCGCCCACCAGGGCCGAACGACGCTGTAATCGAGTAAGTGGTTGACCTACACGCCGTCAATATTAAATTGTAGTATGCGAGACAAGGATCGTACCGTAGGGCGTCGGCATTGATGACACATGCACGTCCAGGCAGCATGGACATACACATCCAGATAAATGGCTTGGACGGATGGGCGCGGATAGGAAATCGTGGCGCGTGAGATAGAGGGCGGCACAGCTGGGCCAGATGGCGGGAATGGTTATGAGGAGACTGTATACATGGTTTCAGACCCGATATGTCGGAGGCGGGTGAATGGACATGTCAGGACTGAGGAGAGGAGCTAGTGATGGGGGAGGCGAACCCAGTTCGCAAATGCAAATGGAAGAGGGCGATGAGGGGGGCGACACGTGGTATGAAGCGCGCGAACGCGAGGACTGCGCAAGAGAAGCAAAGTGCGAAACATTGGGAGCGCGAGGGACAACGATGCTGAAGCCGCAGTAAGGATTCAGCGCCGAGAGGAAGCCACAGGCAGCGGTCATTGCGGAGAGGAGCAGCAGGAAAACGAGACAGAGCCACAGTGCATTGATATCTTGTGGGGAATCAAAGGCTCTTGAGAGACGTCGAGAATCTTGAGGTTTGCAGTGAAACAGCTTGAAACAGCTTGATACAAGGGCCAAAGAGGAGAGGCAAGAGGCGGACAGAGTGGGGGGGGAAGGCGGCAAGGCGAGAGATGGTGGGAGAGAGCAACCCAAGGGGCGTCAGTAAAAAATTATTAATCGACAGGTATCTTGACATTTGTTTGTTCGGTTAGTCACGTGCCCAGCATCTTCGGCAGTAGGCTGACAGAAGGCGTATTTGGGTGTATTAAGACACATTTTGTGCGCATCTTCATCTTTCACTTCTTCTCTAGCCAACAGTGAGTGGAGGAAAATTTTTAAGCCCTCTCCAGGCACTAGCGAGTTCAGTTAAGCGACGAGTGCCGACAATGCCGGGGGCGTGAGTAACCGAACAAACAAGTGTCAAGAGTACCGATTAACCGTTCTTTAAGACTTTGCTCGCTCGGCGGTGCAATTGCCCCATGTGGCTCTATCTCCGTTGGTTTTGCCACTCCTATCCGGCAGGCGCTCCATTTGTGACGATTCCTCAGCTGACCATACCCAACTCCATTCAGTCAACTCGCAGCACATCTCTCGCTGCGCCGCGGTTATTCTCTCACTGCGCCGCAAAATCTTCTCACTGCGGCCGAATCACCGTGGCGTGAATAAAGGGCCAGCATCCTCGCTCCCCGTCCCTGCCATTTCCCCCTCCCCTTTTGATTTGATGGCCCCAGGCCTGCAACGTTCTGGCTCAATTCTTCGGTCCCGATTTGACCATTTTGCTCTTGCCCTCTTGAATTCAACAGTTTCTGCATGCGTTGTTCTGAGGCCAGGGGCGTCCGAGGGGATCTACTGTATAGGTAAGAGTGGTATCTGTTCGAATGGGAGGAACGAGTGTGTGTTTAGAGAAGATGAGGTCCGGTCTGGCGATTCACACATTGGACCACACCGAATCTGGGTCCGTCTGCGACTCCTTTGACCCTGGCTTCGTGATGAAGCTCTCGAGGGCGTGTTCAATCGCGATCGTCATCTGTGTCCTTGTGAGTAGTATTCAATTCACAATTTAGATGGCTCACGTTAACCTTGGTTATAGTTGGCCGGACCTGCGTTTCACGGAATGCCACCTGGCTGACAAAATCGTGAAATGTGTGTGCTTCGAGATCATACGTAGGCCGTCGCGCTGGAGGAGCGTGAAGAGCACGGTGGTCGGTAGACACGGCAGAGTGAGAATTGGGGGACAAGGCTGCAGGGCTGATCAGAGAAAAAGGGGGCCTGGTGATTGGGCTTACTGATATGCCGTATTCTTGAGCACCAAATACTATAGAGCCTCAATGAATGTTGGCGGAAGAGAACAGTGTGACGCACAAAAACGAGATTGAGGATGGCACAAATGGCAGTGCAGGAGCTAGTCCCACTGAGAGGACTATCAACTTCATGAGCACAGTCTCGGTGCGTTTGACGGACGTGCGCGCCCCGTAGAGACCGGCGCCGAGGATCCCAGCGATTATGATGTCCGTAACCGCCGTCTATATTCCAGTTCACCTTAGCATCAACTCACAGCTCCGTTGACCACTCCACGCACCGATCGGAATCTTCCGCAGTTCGCTGAACAATCTGACTTTGAAGAACGAGATCGACATCCTGTAATAGCCAGATGGGAAGTTCAGCATCTCGTTTCATCGTCGGCCGCCGAACGCTCACGCGACGCCAGAGCGAGGGCGAGCACTGTAGAGGAATTTTAATCCAAACAAAAATACGCAGAAAACATGAATACTGTACTCACAAAAGGTCAACACCACGAAGACCGTCCACGACTTTTCATGATCTTCCAGCACTCTCCGCGAAGAACAGTTGCGCGAGGAGGCCACAACGGCCTACCGTGCCATTCCCCTGCGTGAGAATCGCGTATGAAAATGAAGAAGAGATAACAAATACCGTGACTCCCTGTTCGGCCCACATCGACCACGTTTGGAGGTCAAAATCGGTATCCCCATAGTGGGCGACCATGGTGCGGATATGACGCGCCTCCAAAAAGTAAATATAGCCCCGTAGCGAAAATTGCAATCCACACTCACATGTCCATCACGGCTTCCAAGGTGCCGAAAGCAAGGAGACCTGCGACAAACTACCTATGAGAGACCCATTAACCAGTTTGCGCAGCAGCCACACAGCTTGGCTATGGCTACTAAGATTCGTAATTTCCGACGAACTGAGCTGATGATTTTAATTATTGGTGCCTCAAAATGTCGCCAAGTGAGTCCTCTATAGGTGTTGATAAGAGCCAGGGCTAAACCACCCACTCCGGCCAAAATCAAAAGCCACACAGTGGCTCATATGGCTCTGCGCAAACTCTCTATTAGCGGCGGTACTCGGAGTAATACTTGGCCATCCGTACTGAACCAATTGTGAATCTCGGTCCTTGAACTTGTATAGTGCCGTTCGCCACCTTTTCGCGACCACTCTGGAGAAATTTTGGAGAAGAATTGGACCTTGAAACCAAAATTTTAGCCACGAAACCGATGAAAAGAATGCGATTGGCGTTGAGAACCCATTTTCTTACATAATCGGTCATTTTTCGACCTCATTGCACTTTTTTTTTCGGTCTTTTCTTGGCCTCTTTTTGGTGTTCAGGCGTTTGAATATGGTTCAAATCTGTGTGAAATACCTTTATCTTGGCTCGGCGTGGGCCGTAGTGACCGGGTATCAGCCGGTGGCTGTGCAATCGGTCATTTTTTTGGGGTCTGAAACACAAAGACTTGTCCGTTAGGTTAGCCCTTTATAAGATGGATGCCCACCATCAAACCGAGTCGATTGCCACAGTTTTGAGTGAAAAAAAGTTTTTCCCGATCCCTGAAAGGGTCACAAAGTTTGTTGATGTTTACGCCCAAAGCGGTAGTCGTGATGTGATGGACGGCACTGTAGTATGGTGCGGGTCACTAGCTGCCACTACCCCGTGCTTGAGATTTTCCGGGCCGAGTTTTGCCTCTATTTCTTATCCCTCTTTAGAAAGTGATTCTTTTGACGATACAAGCTGATCCTAAAGAGGGATTTGTATTTAAATCAAAACTGAAGGAGGTAAACTTTTTTCTTGCCGTCGAATTGGCCACAAGCGGGGGAAATAACGGAAATTTGGGCTGATTGTGGCTGTGTACAGGGCCAAAAAAAATTCTCCGGCCAATTGGCCACTAAGTTTGGGTAGCGGCAGCTAGGTGACCCGCACCATAGCTGCAGCCCTGCACAAATATGTATCCGACGAGTGATTGCTGCACCATCACGCCAATGAGCATGGCACCGACTGGTGTTGCCTTCAGAGAGGGATGGACAAGGGAGAAAACGAGAAAAAAAAAGGAAATCACCCATTGCTTCAGCCCATTTAAAATTTTTAATTCTTTTTGAAGCCACCTGGCGTGAGCGGAGTTTGAAAAACTTCTCTGCTTCTTCCTATACAAGACACACCTTCGCTTTGTTCCGGAATATGTGTATACTTGTTAATTGAACTCACAAACTATGGAAGATACTGAACAGAGAATTGCGTGAACTTCGAAAGTGCCCGTCCGAAAGGGGACTTTGCTCAAACTACGCTCCCTGATTCCACGAATCGACAATGTATTTTAGGCATGCATTCATGGGCGCACTCTATGTAGCCTTACCTAAGAAAATAATAATCCTTTGCCTGAATCTATGCCATGACATAGAAGCGTGTGGCCAGACTGTTTCCCAGACAGGGCACGCTGGGAAGTGCGTGGTACCCCAAAATAATAACCCCCAATTCTGAATGTAATACAAATCTCTCTAGCCAGGAGTTTGCTCTCATTGAAAGGAGCACTTTTACCAGAGGGATAAGAAATATCCAATTTTTGTTGCGTGACTAGGGCCAAAAATTTGAAAAGAAATCTGCTGCCCCAGTGTGTCGGAACGGTGCCGACACGAGGACGGCACCTTTTTTTGTTCATGGACCTTGCAGACCTCAATAATATACAATGAGGGGTCAAAAAGTTCGAAAGGCAATCCGCTGCTGCACCAGTGTGTCGGAACGGTTCCGACACAAGAACAGCACCATTTTTTTTCATTGACCTTCTAGACCTCAATAATGTACAACGAAGGGTCAGAAAATTCGAAAGGCCATCTGCTGCTGCACGGGTGTGTCGGAACCGTTCCGACACAAGGACAGCACCTTTTTTTTCGCTGACCTTGCAGACTTCCACAATATCATGGGTGATGGAACACCACGAGGAGGTGGAAGTCGAGATCCGAAGAGGTGGTCGACAGCAGATGGCACAAGGAGAAATCGAGGCCGTGTGAGGGAGTGTCATGTTCGAAGGACGAAGACGAAGAACGAGGCGAAGGGTGGCAGCAACAATCTGGCGGAAAAATGTTGACACGACAAAGAACTCAACGAAGAGTGTAGGCTCGAAGTCGGTGCAAGGTACGCAGTGAGCTGGATGTCGAGTTAGAAGGGGTGGAGAACGATCGACGACAAGGAGGATGAAGAAGCCAAGGATATGTGATGCGAGCCACCGGCAAGAATACCAGAGGGTGAAACTCTCGGCGCTGAGGCAAGAGAGATAAGATTGCAATGCAGGCACAAGATAAGACTGGGGTGGGAACAGACTAGCTCAAAAGGAGTAGGTGTCGTAGCGATGCAAAGGAGAACGCAACACAGAATAATGGGTTTGGTGAAGAGGTGGCGAAAAGGGGAGGTGTCGTACATGCACCAGAGAACGCCAATCGAGAAAAAGGGTCCGCAGGAAACCATCAACGATGAGAGGAATGAATGTGGAAACCAGGTTGCACGAGTGGACACAATGAAGAACATCGGAATTCCAAAGCAAGGTGTAGAGTGGACCCATCTCTGAAAGAGACCAAGGCACGATGCGAAGGATTGATTGATTGATTATTCCATTACACTCGCTGCAGGCCAGTGTCGGCCTATGTCGGAGTCCAGTGTTACATCAACCATATCACTAATTTCTAATCAACTGGCAAATCTCTCTTGATCCTTCAGACTTCCACACTTTGTTCCCAGGTCGGTCTACGCCGCGCGATAGCAACGAAATCATGCGCGATAGTTACGTCATTTGACGCAGCGCGATAGCAACGATAACAGGGTGCCTTCGTCACGTGAAGGTTGATGGCCGATGTCGGCAGGCAGAATTCAACGATGCGAATGATATGAAGCGAAATGATGGTATGGGAACTGAAGAATGAAAGGTATGGGATGCCGATTGGACAAATGGATGATGCAACATGACAGCCCGGGTGAAGGGGTCTAAACAAATACCCCAAGTCAGTGTTCGCCCTAAGGCTTAAGGCCTTAACTGAGTTAAGGCTTAATAAGGCCTTAAGTTAAGCCTTAACGATTTCCTCGAATTTTTGAGCCCTTAATTAAGGCCTTAACTCTTTCGGCCGAGATGCCCGCAGCCACCTTGCAGCTGTCTAGAAAATATTTCATGGCGAGACAGAGACAATATAAGGAGTATCAACCTTCAAAGAAGGGTCCGGAGTTGTATCAGAATTTTTTTGCGTGCAAGGGGGCCGATGAGGGCAGTGTTGGCATTGACCGGGGTCAAGTGAGTTTGACCCCCGTGGTGGGCCCGACCCATTGATCGACGAATCCCCAAAGTGTTTCTAACCGTTCTACACTTAACTGGGCTTGTTGGATGTACATGAGTTCCAGGGTTTCCCAGCCTCCCGCTTCCGTTTGAGTGTCGGTCAAATAGATTTGACCCCGGTCATTGCTAACACTGGATGAGGGAGGCAGGTAACGGCTGGTACCGTCGAGAGACTCGGATTCTCAGTGGGCCCGGACGGCGGCTGCGAATGCATGTTGTGTCCTTTACCCCTGTGGCATGTGCGCTTACCTTGTCCAGAACCCTCAAAGGAGCCGCATACGGCATGATCCGACAGCCAGTGAGGAACCAGTCCTTCAGATAAGTTCGACCGGAAGTGCGGTTATGATCACTACCGCATCCCAGATAGTATTTCAGGATCGCAGTACTGTATCTCACTGTTCAAAGTACACCTTGAATCTCATGGAAGACGATTTCAGGAGATTCGATTGAATCCAAGTACACCGCCGCTGATATTCTGAACTGGTGGGCTCAGAGAAGATCAAATCCTGACGGCAAATCAAGCGTACCGCCTGCTACAAGGGGATCTAGTTCTTCCATAAACCAAACGAGGAACGATGTTGTGGTCGGGTCCCAAGATGAAATTGTGCAGGGATATAACTCAAACACCAGGTAAGCAGTTCTCCACTGCTTTGTTATCCGTATTACATGGTTGGCGCAGTGTTCCTCCCGATTCGATTCGAAGATCATCACGAAGGCGGTCTGAACAACCGCGAAAACTACCAGTAAAGGAGGCAAGGCAGGTCGCTGGCGCAGAACTGTGTGAGTCTCACCTGAACTCTTTGTTCACTGAATCTTTACAATATGTGCGCAGGGGATATGTGTATAGCGATGAAGAACCGGACGCTTTTGATCAGGAATAGATTTTATTGTAACCTTGTCCAGTTGTCGGTAATCGTGCGATCCGCAGGAGTAACCCGCCCGCGTGCAAAGACTTGTGCAACAGCCATTCAAGCTATCTGATGGCCTTTTCGGCGCACCCGAATGGTTAATGGCTCCAATGGCAACTGAACTGATACCGATCTTGAGCATTCCTGAGTTCACCTCGACCATATAGAACCTGCAACACTCCGATTGCATCTCACTAGTCCAGCATCAGCCTGAAATTTGAGAATATCATCGTTTATTATAGGTTCATGGTTTATAGGGGTCTCGTTTATCAAATATTCATTATGCATCAAATTGTTTATCGTAGAATGGGAGGACGACTGATCAGGTGGGGAGAAATCAGGCCTCGGGTCAGGTGCCATAAGTTAAGGCCCAGCTGATCGATCGGTAAACCCATAGGAAAGTACCCCACTTGGTTCTTCGAAGAAGAGGGTGGGTGCTTTCTGAATCCGGTTTACCAAGAAGAGAGTGATATACCTCACAGAAGCAGGGTGCCTTCCCTGCACATTCATGCATTCACAGAAGTAGGGTGCCTTCTCATGCATTCACAGAAGCGGGGTGCCTTCCCATTCACAGAAGCGGGATGCCTTCTCACGCATTCACAGAAGTGAGACACCTTCCCATTCACAGGAGCACGGTGCCTTCTCATGCATTCACAGAACTGGGGAACCTTCCCATTCACAGAAGCGGGGTGCCTTCTCATGCATTCCTAGAAGCGGGACACCTTCCCATTGACAGAAGCGGGGTGCCTTCTCATGCATTCACAGAAGCAGGGTGCCTTCCCATTCACAGGAGCAGGGTTCCTTCTCATGCATTCACAGAAGCAGGGCGCCCTCCCATTCACAGAAGCGGGGTGCCTTCCCATTCACAGAAGCGGGGTGCCTTCCCATTCACAGAAGTGGGGTGCCTTCTCATGCATTCACAGAAGTGGGGTGCCTTTGCATTCACAGAAGTGGGGTGCTTCCCATGCATTCACAGTTGCAGAATCGTTTTTAGGCATCCTGAAACCAACCATTTGACGGTACCACTTAATGTTGCCATGACTTGCAACTTAAATAACCTCCTACTAAACTATCAGGTCATCCGCCTGATTATCGACGGCGCAAGGAGTGCAAAAGCGCAACAAAATTCAGCCAAAATGACTTGTTGTGCCCATAAGTACCTCAAGAAATTTGGTAGCAGCGGAGAACTTCAGGAATATGAAAGCGACAGTAAATACCTTCAATTTGAGCCCAAACACATATTTTACTCTGCATATTACAGGAGATATCCAATATGTTTCTGGGACGCGTCACAAGACGCGTCGTCGCTGTTTTGATTCAGGGGCTTCGCCTCTTCCTGCCAAGAAACCACTCACGCCATGCTCCACGGCTCTGACCCGCCCTCACAGAGGAGCAAATGCATGACATTATGCTCTGAAACTTGGTCCCGACGCCCAACGACGCCTCGCCGATAATCCCGACACAGCACAGCCCTGCCTGCCCCAGCCCGCCCTTGCTCCGCGGAGCAAAGCTGACATCGCTGACGCCGCCTGCTGCTCCGAGGCGAGCAAGCTAGCCATCTCGATGCCCGCTGTCCCACCCCAAGTCATGCTCCGCAACACTAATCCATTGTCCTGCTCCGCCACGGAGCGACAAAATCATGCTCCCTGCTCCCTTTTCGCTACTATCCTCCCCCATTCTAAACGGGTGCCTTTACCATCCCTCCATATTGGGGCACATAATTCGGTACATGGGGCGGATAATTAATGGTGTATTGCTTTGAGTTCTTCGCAACCAATTGCGAGTACTCCGAATTCGCAGGCCACCCTGAATGCATTCAGTTGATAAGATATAGTGACCAACTTGGCCTGCGTATCAACCTTCAACTCCTCTTGCCGGTTAAAGTATGCAGAGAAACATACCATGTGTTTTTGCCTTGATTTCCGGTCTGGTGCACAGACGATTGAGTCCTCATTTCTATGCCAGTTCAAGAAATTATTCTCAGAAGTGTATCTGCAGCTGATCCAAATACTTGTGGAGGGAAACATGCCTTTCAGGTGATCTATGTCCCAACAACTGCGGCGAAGTGTGAATCGGTCCGTGAGACAGTTAGCGAAATGAGGATGCGGAAATGTTGAATAAGTTGTGGTAGATATATGTGAGAGCTCCGGCGCATGCGAAGAGGTGGATTAATAGCATTTTCTATGAGATTGGTCCTTTTTTACTCTTCAAGAGCCAAGTGAGTGGCCGATACTAGTGCAGACGTTTCAGGATTCACCCACGACAGTTTGCAGGACGTGCGAACAATGTGCGATGAGAATGGAGCAGAATCTCAGCGAGATTACGAGTTCATAAGCGGCAATCATCACCTTAGTGGCCGGATCGAGGAAGCCGAAGAAAGTTTGGCGGAGAGATCAGTGCTGACGCAAGAGGTGCTGACGAAAATGTGATTTACTGCAAAAACGAAAAATCATGCACCCTAAGACCCTTACCCAACGGTAGCAGGAATTTGTTCAGAGAATGAGAGACATACCTGCCATAGGATGTCAAGTCACGCGTTTCAAAATGTGGACCATTCAAAAGGCAATAGGGTCACGTGGTTCTAAGTGTAAACCAGACTATCTCCCCCACCGTCCCGGACACACCCAGAACTCGGACACACAAACATTTCTCATCCAATACTGGACCATTTCGTGACTTTCATGACTTAAAATAAACGTTATGAGATGATCTAAATGTATAGGATGCAAAACCCTTGCAATCTTGTATCCTTGGGATATATATTACCAGGAAAAGTTGACGACTCCTGTTATTTTCGCGCATTTCGTGTATTTGAGGCTCAGCACCATCTCCTTAGGGTCATATTATTCCATAAACACATCTAAAAAATACCTTTACATCACAAGAGTGCCTGTATAAAAATTTGGAGCCATAGCTGTCTTGTAGCCTTCAGAATGGACCAAAAGATCACGCCATGCCTGTCAAATTGATCTGCAACTACAAAAAATGATGGCAAGAAATTTCATGCTGCCTGTTGACCATTCTGTGGTTGCTTTGATCTCCTCTTCATGCATACTATATTTCCTATTGAGGTGCTCCACCTCATGAAGTTTGGAGCCGCTACGACAAGAAGGTGATTATATACGAGGCCAGCAATCAGAATTTGATGTTACAATGACAACTGCCCGAGTGTCCACAAGTCAAATACTAGACACGGGATTGGGGGGTGCAAGGTATTAACCAATCGTCAATGAAGTCGAATAAAAACTAGGAGAGGTACAGAATATCTACGGCTAGGCTACGACTACATACTGTTCGGTGTATCTAATCATTGTAACTATCATCAAGTTCAACCGTGAGCTATACCTTCCTAATAAGTAATCGTGATTAAATACTATGATCCGAGCATAAGGCTTCGGCATGGTAAACGACCGTAAGTAATGCTGTACTACTATATATAAACTGAAATGAAGTGTACGTGCGTTGCTTCCATCTGTTAGACGTGTGTTCTTACCAAGAACATGCCATAGTCCGCAAGGCTATTAGTAAACCACCACATGTATACCTTGTGGCTTCGTAAATATAACTGTTCATGCGTTATAGCATGTATTCCTGTTCGATCGTACCAACCGATCGTTAATCCAAGTCTTCGGTGGCTTCCTCGATCATCCATGTATAATTATATCCGTCTATGCATATGGCATAGGTTCGTTCCAACGATCATTGTATCCGATCGTTCCGTCTCCAGTTATACTCGTGTCGAGTTATAATAATATCTTCTCATGCTGTCCTGCATGTGTTCTTCGTCGAGTACTGTAAGGACTCCTCCTGGTAACGTGGAACCGAGTGTATATCCTCATGGCGTTCCGTATGTCCTTCCACATATGGTGGGTGTATGTTGTTCAGCCTTTGTCTGTCGTAACTCATGTCCGAGTTCGTACTGGCGATCGAAAGCCTTGATCTGGGAATGCATCCGTACTTGTGTATCCTTCGGTATGCTTCCTTCTATGTATATCTCCTAAGCATCTATCGTCTTGACGCTTCTTCAATCGTGTGACTTAACACCTTGATCGGTATTCGTGTGAGGTCTTGGCTAGCCTGCCTTAGCCCTCGTGGTCTTCTGTCGTTTAGCTTACAGCAGTGTCGTTCTGCATCCTGTGGTTCTTCCGTGATCCGGGATATCATCTAGGCTTCATATCATTAAGCCCTTCATTTGATCCGTTATCTAGGATCCTATCCTGATCTCTTGATCTAGGGTTCGTCAATGTTCTTGACAATGTTTCCACTATCTCATCTGTATGCATCTATTATGCTACGCTCTCAGATAACCCTTATCTGTATGTGCTTGTGTACTGCACTCTTAGATAGGCGTTGGAACAATAAGATTTGCATTGAATTGTGACATTTGACGTGTTATGTACCTAGAACTCGGACACCTGACCACCTCCGAAAAAACGACACCGTTTGCTCAATTCTTATTCGTTTTGTTGGAGTTACGAGTGCTATGTGCGTGCACTGCATCGAGATTCATTTCCTCTGTCGTGTTACCGTACTTTGTGGTTGACAAGTTAAATAGGTGCTTTAATTATAGTACAGTAGTTTATATGTAGCGTAGTTTGAATGGATTCCCCGCGCGTTTGCAACGGGTTCACTGCTAATACTGGATTGCTCTCTTGATTCCAACACGTTTCTCATGAAGTAAGATGTGAGGCCAGAGTAAAAGACAGATTGCTGACGATCTATCCACTCAGCTTGGGCCCAGGACCACTGTATCAAATGATATGCATCAGTTTTCCTTAGGTGTCCGAGATCTAGGGGGGGGATAGTAATTGCGCTCTGGAAAGCGCAACGCGCGGCTTAGAAAATGGCCCTGGGATTTTATTGGCTTTGAAATAGTTGGCAAGATGTCAGGTCACGCAGTTTAAAATGTCGACCATTGAAAAGGCATAGGGTCATGCAGTTCAAAATGTAAACCAGTAATTACGCTCTGGAAAGCGCAATAGTGCCTCCGATGGTGATTTGAATAGCTGTAAATGTTCACAGTGAGCGGGGCTATCTATTACTGAGACACGTGGCTTAGAAAATGGCTCTGGGGCTTCATTGGGAATCAAAATGGTCTGCAGGATGTCAAGTCACATGTTTCAAAATGTGGACCATTCAAAAGGCAACCAGTGAGAGAACATCGGGTGAAACTCCGCCCATGCTACTCCGACTGAAGGGCAAATTCCACAAGTCTTTTGAGGGGCTGAAATTAAGGGTTGGCATCCAATACGCCCAGTCACCAAGTTACAAGAAATTTAACTGAGAAGAAATTGGGCGCCAGGTCGAACAATGTGTCGGTGACAGAAGATCGGTTGAAACTCCCCCACGTTACTTTGCCTGAAGGACAAATTCCACAATTCTTTTGAGGTGCTGGAATCAAGTTTTGGCATCAAATAAGTCTCCTCACCAAGTTACATAAAATTTAACCCAGAAGAAATTGGGTGCCAGGTCGAACTTGAGAGAAATCGGTTGAAACTCCGCCCACATTGTTTCAACTGAAGGACAAATCCCACATCCGCTGCTATATCGAGAATGTGCGATCTCCATTCCGATTAGGACAAACATGCGGTACACAGAGGTCCACAAATACCAAATGGTTAAAGAATGCACAAAGACTCGAAAAGATCAGGGACCTTTCGCGATGACTTTTCCTCCCCACAACACTTTTTTTGGTGTGTTCTCAGAGTCCAGACGTCCAAAAACTCCGAACCCTTCCGCGGAACGCCTTTCCTCATGTCGTCAGCTCTTCCGTCGTTCAGTTGCTCCTATAGTTATAGGCGTTGCAAATGGGGCTGGGGAAGCGCAAAGATGGGCAAAGTGGAATAGAAACTGTTTCGGTATTTAGTTTTCCGAGTCAATAAAGGCAAAAACAAGACTGTTCAACCGCTACGGCCTGGAACTTCCCGGTTCGGCTTGTCGGCCCGCCGAATGATCAGTGATCCACACGTGGCTGACATTGACGTAAGTATCTGCCAGCTCATCGTTGCTCACGACAAGGCAAGCATGAGGAATTTTGCTCAAGAACTTATCGACGAGATAATCGACCATACGGCGAATATGAGGATGGGGGCAACCGCAGGGCTCTGCGAGTCCCCTTCCGCGCAAACGGTGGCAAAAGTGGGGGCCCTGGGGCTTGTCTGCAAACAATGGTGGCCGCGGAGCAGATTTCACCTTTTTTCACATTTGATCCTCAACCCAAGAACAATCCAGTCCTTTTTTGATCTCGTCGACAACTCTCCATGTCCAATTTTGACTTTCATCGAAACTCTTGATCTGCAATTCGACCATAATCCCGCGCTACTGGACGAGGGCCAGCTGCGCCGGTTTGGTGAGAGCTGTGGACTCAAGACGCTCTGGATCCAGGTTCCACGCCTGGAGGAGTCGAATATCATCCAGTTTCTGTCGTCGTTGCAATTTCATGCCGCAGTTTTGGGGGCCTCCGTACCCTCAATTTCCGCCTTCGCTATGATCTTCGACAAAATTCCACTCGTATCACAATTAGCGTGGTCTCATCCTTCCCTTCCCTCGAAATTCTGTGGCTTTCCGGGGCTGAAATTGATGTGACTGGGGACTCCCCAAACTCTCGCCACTACCATTATCCATTCACACCCTAAAGTTCCATGTCGCTGGGCCTGGCGCAGATGGTTTCTTCAAGTATCTTCTATCACTTCCCTGTCCCCTTCACCTCCTGAAACTCGAATTTGATGCACCACACCGACCCCGACGGTGCCGTTGCTTCGTATTTTCGTTTGGCGGGAGGCACGATTCAGCACATGCAACTTGATGTTCCCCGACTGCAACAGGGTCAGTTTCTTTCGAGTCCCAGCTGCATCCGACACTCATACACCGATAGGAATTGTTTCATGCGCACAGGCGATCATCCAGCACACCCCCAACCTACAACGTCTTTATCTGGCAGGACAAGTTGTGCCAATCCTTGATTTTATGGCGGCCATATCCTCGCACAAACTGAATGTGCTCCGCATTTATCAACTCATACTGGAGGATTTGGACGACATGGCGGAAAACCCGTGGCGCGACATTGATGCGCTGCTCGCGTCGGAGCGGTTTCTTGCCTTGCGTCTTTTTCATGCCCATGCAACCCACATCAAACTTGCCGGAGACTTGGATCCGCAACAGTACCATTTTGACTTCACTGCCTCATCAGAAGTCCGAGATGCGATGCCCTTGAGCACTGCGCGAGGGATTCTGCATGGTCCGATGACGATGTAGTACTCATGATGGTCAAGCACAAGGACTTGAGGGGTGCGTTCTTTGTGGGGCGCGACAGATCCTCGCAATCAATAATGTTACCTTGCTTGTATACGACTTTTGTAATGTATTCATTTTCCGTAGACCCGGAGTTCGCAACCCACGCGTGGTGCAGAAAGGCCTTGCTTGCAAATAGTAAATATCTCGCATTAGGCGTCGTTATGAATGAGGGGAATGGTCTCTTTGGGGTTAAGGGGACAAAGGCTGTGATACATCCGGGGACGGCGGAATTTGTTGGCGTTCCGTGGCTGCAGGCTCCAGCTGTGGACGTAGACGCGGAAGACGAGGTTGAGAGTGGCGCAATGGATAGAAATCTTGCGGCCGCTGTTGATTCCTTCTCGCTTTCTCAGAACTTTCGTTTGCT
The DNA here is from genome assembly GCA_029378375.1 of Mycena olivaceomarginata. Classification (NCBI taxonomy): domain Eukaryota; kingdom Fungi; phylum Basidiomycota; class Agaricomycetes; order Agaricales; family Mycenaceae; genus Mycena; species Mycena olivaceomarginata. The sequence goes on along the minus strand of JARKIC010000893.1, from coordinate 148,721 downwards.
TTCATTGCACCCGGGTTGCAATATTATTTATGTCCTTCCAGCCTCTTTGGAATCAACTTTGTTACCCCCGATGAATTGTGGAGTGTGCGGCTTGATGCATATCATTACTGTAATCACCTTTCCATGATTTCTTGGGGTGCTTGATGTAGACAGAGAATAATGTAAGGATCTACAGAATATGTCCGTGAGTCAAGTAGGAGTACAAGTAAGTAAACGGGGTCATCCGTTTTGAAACTATGAACCCGCATGATCTCTTCGATGACTTCAATGTTGCCCGTGATCGAAATTTTGTCAATTTCCATCGCAGGCATCGGATGAAGGGCAGTTTTGTGGACTTTAATTGTATCGGCGCTGACGAGCTGTGACGTGTCTAGGTCCTTCTTCCATTTCTGGAATCCTTCACCACCGTACGTAACGATAATTCGCAAAACGGTGTGCACCATGTTCTCGATGAAAAACTGGGTCTCGGCTTCATTGAAAGTGATGTCGTCAATGTCAAGCCCACGGGCGGTAAGGATGGATTTGTCGAGTTCTGAAGTATAAAGGTGTTCCAGTTTTGCGTTGTGCAAAGGTATGACTGTGGTGCATTTGCCTACACATTCATTTTAATTGATGTGTAGGTCAACAGGAGGTGTCTCCTCAGAATACATCGGTAGCGGCGGCAAGCGCCGGTCCCCCACTCTGATGTTTGAATTGTATCTCGTCAACGTGGTGGAAAATCGAGCTGATGGTGGAATGGCAGCCAAGTCGTATGATCTGAGGCGGTTACCAAAGCGAAATCACCTCCAATCATCGTTCGAACGAGGAAGGGCAACCCCGCCATTCCAAGGGTGATCAAAAATCGGTCGGTTGACAGATAATCTTGGGTCAGATTGGAGGGAACGCCCTGAGGGGTTTCTGGCCAAAAGCAAGCCATTGGAATGCCCGATTTTTCGGAGCTTCCATACCCGGCTAAACCACGCTTGCCGGCGGACTTTCAAACCGCCGAAATTCGCCGACAATAATCACTCGATTCAGGTTTAACAGCCGTTTGTGGAACAACAGGCGCGGCGGGGTGACACAATCATTGACGTTTACAGCATCGACCTGTATGAAAGCCGTTGCACCGCCATCATACTAGTCCTTAAATAGTAAATAAGTCGTTCTGCTCTTGTTTTTCTTTAAAGGCTCTCCACGCCGCTTTTGACACGACTGACGCAGTGTGCGACGCGTGACTGTCAAATTGAAGGTAATATACTGTATTTGCCATCCGGATAGTAATTGTTCGAGCTGCTCGGATTTGGGAGGTTCGGTCCGGCCAAACCCCAGGAACTGCGCCCACCGATAGGTACAGCCACCGAAGATGACTACATATATAAGGAGTCCACCGACCCGCGAAGACCACAGCTATAAGCATGACCCCTCAGTTCCCCTCCCCCACCTCGTACTATCGATTCATAAACCCAAGCACCCGCCCATACTTTGACTGGTCCAATTGGTACGGTCGAATAGGGATTGCGGAACCTGGACAGCAGACCCAGTACTCCACACTCCTTCGGTGGGCCGACGGCTCGTACATGCGCTTCCCGCTCGCCATTGAAGATCGAAACTGTGGGTGGACTGTTGTGACGCACCAAATTGTCTGACCTGTTCTATACGGATCGGTCGGATTAATGAAACGATGGGCACCAAAGCACCAGCGTGAATACTTGCAATGAGACCCGTCAGAGAGAAGATTCATGTAGAAGCAAGCTTGCAGATCCATTTTGAGTATTCAGCGGTCCGCGTCAGATCGTCACAAACAGCACAGGACAGCCAGAATTACAGTATAGTAGGGTTCCTTGGATAGTGATACATCCTTGAATATTCATTTTTTAAAAGCTCCCAGCGTCCTCCCAGGTCGAAATTCTGCTATACAATACATTATATACTCTAAACTCCGTCTTGTGAATCAATTTCAGGTGCAGAGTCCCCTTGGTGCTTGAAGGGGAGGTGATTTGGTATAACTCACTTTCTGATCGGGCCATCAATCACTTTCCTTCTCATCGATTGTGCATTAATCCGGCCAATATTGGCCTGAACCTATTTTCCATATCAAAGTCCATGGTCTTGGCTACAATCTTCCCTAAAAAGTCAGGCAATCCGGCCGAGATTGACGCATCTAGAATTCATACAAGATCACGCACGTGAAGGTGTGACACCTTTGACACGTTGACACTGAGTATGACACTATCAATGTCTGACCATCATCCTTCCGCGTCCTTCCTCCTGGCACCGCCCCGCTGTCCGTGGCATCAGTGGAGGAGGGTTCCATGGTCTCCCGCGCTAAATCCGACCGTGTCACGGTCGATGGACGAGAATGATGTGTGACATCACAGTATCCAAGGAACCCGAAGTGTGACTCTTCGGCCGCCGAGAGCAATTTTTTTATCTGGCTACATTTTACACACTTAAGACTAAATCGTGAAATTCTGCAACAGTATAGTTCACTATAGGTTCTAGTATCTACATACTTAAATTCAGATTTATTTCGGTGCATTGCGGACTCGGCAGTAAAATGGGTTGTGACACCTGGTTAATGTGACATCAATTATCCAAGGAACCCGACGGTGACACCTGTGTCGTCACGATCATTTTATTTTTCTTGCCCATTCCAGCATTTTGGTTCCTCGGGTTCTACCAAAGTATCACTCATTATATGCTCTAGTGTGTGCCTGCTTTAACTCAGAATTTATTGAGGACAAGTGGGAGCTGTATAAAGGAAAGATCAAAGTTGTTATCCAAGGAACCCTACTATACTGTATGGGCAAGAATAGCTGAACTTATTGTGCAATTCTTGAAGCAGGCAGTGAAGACTATAAGCTTGCGTATGTTTGATAGTAGGTATCAACGTCGTTGCTGGGAAGGAAATCGCAGAAGGCTTGAGGTGGGCGGAGGAAGGGAGGAAGCGTTGATGGATTGACGAGGCCGAACATTTATTGAAGGATATGTACGTGGCCGCAGCACAAAGATCTGAAGGCTATTCCTTCACGGGATCCGCCTCTCTTGCTGAAGAGTCCCAATGCGGCTTTGATTCAACAGCTTTGGACCTGGAACTAGGGGCTCAGTCAGAACACCTGCACATCTTTGGCTAGATGGATTATCGCGCAGTTCAGACTTGAGGCTCCGGAGGCTGTTCAGGCTTCACAGGGTTCCCTAAAAGCCCGAAATCTGGTTTGATTCGCAGCTTGGAGATCTAGAATGATGACCTCTGTGAGAACACTTACACGGTTTGGGTTAGCTCGATTTTGGGCCCCCCCACCGTAACCGTATAAAACCGTAATACGGTTACGGTTATACGGTTACGGTACCGTACCGTACAGGCTCTCAGAGAGACCTTTTACGGTACGGTGATAACCGTACCGTATACCGTAATGACCCGTAAAAATACGGCCGTATACGGGTTTTTACGACCGTAAATTCACTTGACTTGATATGGTTCGATTTTGGAGCCAATTCGGCCTGCCACGGCCGAATTGCGTGATGACGCACCACCCGGTGACGCGTACATCAAGCCGGACCACCATGTGCTTCCTCACTGCATCTGACGCGTCCCTGATTGAGACTCACGCATCCACGACCGTGACGCGTCACTTTCTCAAGTATCTCGAAGAGCAAAAAAAGAGCTTCGTGCTTACTTCGATGAGCACTATCCAGCTTCTGAGTCATCAAGTAATTCTTCTTTGATACAATCTCCCTGCGATGCTCCCGTTTGAAACTGGAAACCATCCGGACTTTGATGGTGCTGAAGCACCACCTCCGTCTCAAGCGCAAAACCCTCGAGAATCTTGTCGACGATGCCAAGCGGCTGAAGGAAGAGTAGATACGTAGATTTAATGAATTATTACATTTTATGTCAATTCATACGACCGTATACGGCCGTAATAACCGTACCGTAACCGTAACCGTACCGTACAAGGCCATGAGAAAGTGAATGTGGTTACGGTTACGGCGGTTAGGACCCATAAATACCCGTAATTCTTACGGTCGTAACCGTATACGGTACGGTGGGGATCCCTATTTTGGGGCAGTTCATCTGTTGTTCAAGTGATTGGCCATTAATGGTGAAAGAGAGCGGAATGCGAGAGAGAAATAAAAGGGGATAGCCCATATCGGGAAGTGCGCAAAGAGATGCAAACGAAAGCCGCTCATTTCGTTAACGATACGGTAGATTCCGAAATCATGAATCACGAAAGACGGTGGCGGTTGTCTACTGCATTGCGGGTGACCAGTGTACTGTATACCGTAACCCTCAGGGTATCAAATAGACTCGTAACCAGTCTGCCTACGCCATTAGAGAGCTTGCGCAAAAGCCGCACGAGCCGCATGCGGCTTTTTTGGCATTGCGCGAAGCCGCATGCGGAAATCAAATTTGAGTTAACTGAGTAACCAAGTTGATGGAAGGGTAGTTGATCCAATGACATGTAGATGTGGGGGTGAAGAAATCTCATCTGTGCCTTAACTGCTGTGTGCAAGACGCGAAAAGTTTGGGAAGTCTGAGTGGAGAGGAGTGATGTCCAAAAAAACGGCCCCCCCAAGTTGCGCAACGGCGGATACCTATTTTTATGAATGCAATACAGCATCACGGAGACTGAAGAGAGCATCGAACTCAAAAAAACACAGAGGGAACACGGTAAAAACCTTGTAATTTTGCGCAATGCCCAAAAGCCGCATGCGGGAAGCGTTTGAAGCTCCAGGATGAGGCTCGTCCACGAGCAGAGGAGTTGCCTTCTAAGCCGGAGCCGGCTCTTACCTCCACGGGGATAGATTACTGCATCAATTAAATGCGAAAGTATCCTGTTGGGCTATCACCCCGAATTCAAACCGCAGGAAATCGCTCTCCATAAAATGTCATGTTTGCCGCCACAATGCCAAATAACACGTTGCGGGATGAAGTACGCACCTTGCGTGTAAAACTCAACCAAGTCCAAGCTCGGTCCCCGCCGTCGTTTAATCAGATCGCACCGACCATGCAGATGCAAGTGCATGCATGTCGTTGATCTATACAGTAACGAGTCGTGGAGTCGGTTCAAGACCCTATTCTCACAAAAATCAACGACGTTCGTTCTCAACCCCTTGAAGTAAAATTGGATTCCGAGGGTAGGGAGGATTTTCCGGAGGCCTCTGCGCCAATCGGATACGGCACTCGCGGCTCCGCCGCGTCCATTCTATTTTGCACTGCCCATCTCGGCATAGCGGCTCTGCCGCGTCCATTCTATTTGGCACCGCCACATCTCGGCACTTGCGGCTCCGCCGCGTCCATTCTATTTGGCACCGCCATCTCCCCTATTTTCCGGGTCAGTGTTGACTCGTCGCCCCGTTTCATCGCCATATCTCTGACTCGGTGCTATTGTTTTAGCGAGGCCGAGTCGGAGGAGGTATATATATGGTGGTGGAAATTCACCTTGTGCTGTTATCGGCTTCGCCTTTTACCACCCAGCACAAGGTAAGTGCTTCGCGCTAGCAAGCCACGGTGCTCCTCATTTTTGCTCTCCAGATTTGCGGTTCACCATCGGCTTCGCCGTCTTGAATTCACTACGCAAAATTTGGTCTCAGTAACGGCGCCGCCAGGCTTTACTTGAGCGTAGCAAAGCTAATATTTGCCCAGGCTTTCATAGCTTGTGCATTTTGATCCACACGGCCGTCTCTTTCCATCGCCCTGCTCAATATTCTTCTTCCTCTCTCTCCCTCCTTCTAAACCTTTCTCTCCTTACCAACACCAAAATAACCAATCTTCGCCCCTTCGCACCAGTGCTTGGTGCGTCCTCACATTCGTTCAAACTACTTAATAGCCTTATAGCCCTACCGTTCCCTTATACATATCTTCTGGGGCTCCCGGCCTCATGCCGGGAGTCGCCGTCTCGCTAATCTCCTCGCTCATTCATGAGTACGCCGGAATTAGTCGAGTTTAGAACTTGTTTTACAGTAGTCTAATACCGCACGGTAAGGAATAGCTTCGACAGAAACTCGATAGGGATCCTGCTGGCCCAGGGGAGATGGGCTTCGAAAGCTGATGTCGCCTGGCGAGATTGCTCGTCTTATATGTGCTGCTCGGTCCGGAGGAAGTAAGAGTCCGCAGTCAGGCTGTGCGGAGACTGCACTGCATTGCGGCAGATCATCCCGTGTTTTGCGAAGGACGCCCGGCGCCGCGACGTCGGGATGATGTGAGTGTCGAAGCTATTCCTTACCGTGCGGTATTAGACTACTGTAAAACAAGTTCTAAACTCGACTAATTCCGGCGTACTCATGAATGAGCGAGGAGATTAGCGAGACGGCGACTCCCGGCATGAGGCCGGGAGCCCCAAGAAGATATGTATAAGGGAACGGTAGGGCTATAAAGGCTATTAAGTAGTTTGAACGAATGTGAGGACGCACCAAAGCACTGGTGCGAAGGGGCGAAGATTGGATTATTTTGGTGTTGGTAAGGAGAGAAAGGTTTTAGAAGGAGGGAGAGAGAGGAAGAAGAATATTGAGCAGGGGCGATGGAAAGAGACCGTATATATATCGGCCGTGTGGATCAAGCATGGCGCAGTTCCTCGCCGGCATTCAGGCCGATCCTCACATTGAAGAAACGTGCAAGCTCCGTCGCGTGTTTGGGACCGATAAGTCGCTCGACCCCATCATCGATGTCATGCAGCTGCAAACCATGGTCGATCCATTGCCCCGCACAATCTGGCGGCTCATTATCCAAGACCACTTTGTGGACTTCGAGAAACTGTACGCGGCACTCGGCACTGGCTACGATCACCAGGATGAGCCGAAGGACTTTGCCGGAGGTTTCGCTCTGGTCAAAAAGGAGCACTCTTCGGCCAAGCGGGCAATCAAGACCGAGGCTGACTGGACTCGTGTCTTCGCTGCATGGCGGACGGCTGTATGTTTTCCTTTACCCACATCGGGCGGTCGAGCTCTCCGGCTACCTCAGGGTGGTTACAGATCTCTTCCGTGCTGTCCCGCATGATCCCATGGTCGCCATTCGATTCGACGCAGAGGCCAGGGATAAATACGCGAAGAGCCCATACCATATGGACAACCGCAACGAGCACAATCTTACGTTGTTGGCGCAGATGTTCCGTTCGCCAGCTTCTTTGGGGACTTCCTCGGCCGGGAAGCGTCCCGCTCCGGGAGGCCAGAAAGCTGGGTCGTCGAAGCGCGCTGGCACTGTTTGCGAGAATTGGAACCTTGGTTTTCTGCCATGATCCGTGCGAGTACCGCCGTATGCCATGGTACCTGTAGCGAGTGCGGGGATTCCCACAGAGCCAAAGACAACGACAAATGCCTTGCTGCGCTCCAAGCTAGGCGCAGAAAGAAGTCTGGCGGAGACCACGCAGCGGGGCTCTTCAGGCGGCACTGGGGCCTAGGCCCATCCCATCCCCCTCGAGCGCTAAAAGGACGGCGTGGGAGGCATTTCCCGACGTTGACGATACCCATATGCCTAAATTCCGCCGCGGCTACCTTTGGTCTTCATCTCCACAGAATAATATATCTCCTGCTGCCCTGTACACCGAGACTGCTCCTCCACTGCCCTCGCCACCCGCTCATCTAATCAACAATCCTCTCTTCCAATCGTCGCTTCGTGCCATGAAGGATCACATCAAAGTCGATACATCCTTCAATGTGGACCGATTCGAGAATCTCTAGCGGATCACCCCAACCAGCCCTTCGTGCGTTCGGTAATGACCGGGCTACGCGAGGGGTTTTGGCCGTTCCACGACGGCGAATACAAAGCCGAGCTCGAAGTCAAGAGCGAGAATTTTGTGTCTGATCCCACTGATCTCGATGCCATCCGTGCTTACCCGCGACAAGGAAGTCAATGCTGCCCATTGGTCTGGCCCGTTACCAGACGACAAGCTTCTTCCCGGCATGAAGATGTCTCCCATGTTTGTCGTTTGGCAGAAAGAGAAACCGCGAGTCATCACCGACCATAAATCATCGGGTCTCAATGACGGCATTCCCAAGGCAGAAGGTCATGTTCGCTACGACGATATGCATGATTTTGGGCAGGCATTGCACGAAGCTCGGGTAGCAAATCCTACACGACAGATCGTCCTCTTCAAATCCGATGTCCAGGGCGCATTCCTTAATCTGCCAGCTCATCCCCTTTGGCAACTTCATCAGGTCGTGGAAGTGGACGGCGTCCTTCACATCGTTCGGCGCTTGGTGTTCGGCAATAGCGCGTCACCTCGCTGCTGGTGCGCAGTGTCCGGTCTCCTCTGCTGGATTGCTGTGCGCAAGCTCGGAATTATCGGCCTATTCGTCTATATGGACGACTTCTTTGGGTGGGATTTCCTCGATAATCTCATATTCTACCGGGGGAAAACGTCGGCCACGCCGACAAGTTCTCCTTCTCATCATGTGGGAGTTTGTTGGATGCCCGTCGGAGGACAGAAAACAGGAGCACGGTGTCACCTTGAAGATCATCGGCTTCTGGCTCGACGCCACCCTGGGTAGCATTTCGCTCTCTCCTGAGTCCATCGCCGATATCATCGCCAAAGTGACCATCTTCATCTCTTGCCCGGATCGCCAGCTGCCCCTTCGTGATTGGCAGAAATTAGCGGGGCTTCTCAATTGGGCGCTCAATGTCTTGCCATGGGCGCGTCCGGCTCTCACAGAGCTTTATCGCAAAATGAAAGACAAGGCCCACGCGAACGCGAAAGTCTCCTTAACCGTGAGGTCATTGACGACCTTACCTGGCTCTTGTCCGCCGTTCGCGACTGCATCGGTGTTCGCTTCGTCGACGCCATGATGTGGAATGACAGTGATGCCGACATGGTTATGTGGACGGACGCAAGTCTTCGTATAGGGCCTGTCTTTCGTCTACTCGAACTTGGGCTTCGTTTACCAGTTGAAGGAGTGTCCTTCTACCATTAAAATCGACATCTTCTTTCCTGGAGCTCGTCGCGATTCTCTGCGCCATTCATCACGCGGCATCATTACCCAACCCCCTCACCGTTTGCTGATTTGGTCCGACAGCTTCGATTCCGTCTCTGTTCTGGCTTTGCTCGCGGCCAGGGAGTCCATCCATAACAGTGTCGTCCTCGCTATCGCCCGAATCATTCTCACGTCGGGCATTGACTTGCGAGTCCCACCACATCGCAGGGAAGAAGAACATCAGAGCTGATCTTCTTTCCGCTTCCTGCTCGAGGATTATCGACGGGAGTTTCCTTCAGACCGCGTCCGCTTCTTTGCTCCTCCGAGAGAGCTTCTGCCGGCGCGCTGGAGGGAGTGCTTTTGAGCGCGCTGGGCGGGCCTTCCGCTCCGCGGAAGGCCCGCCCGCAGATGGATCTTGCCGACTTGGATCACAGAACGGTCCATCTGCAGGTTACGTCCATCGAGCTTTCGACCGTCAAAGGCTACGCAATTGGCGCGAGAGACTATATTTCATTCTGCAAATCACATTCTCTGTCTCTCGCTCCCACCCCCCAAACCCTCTCCCGTTACATTGCCTATACTTCGCAATTCATCGCCTCCGGTCCCAGCTATCTCACGGGAGCACGACATTTCCTGAAGGATCTTTATCCTGAGTGGGACGAGAGCCGGGCTGATCCCCTCGTCCAGGCGACCATCCGCGGAGCGAGGAAGGATCGTGCCGACCCTGTCCGTCGCAAACTCCCGTTGCGCCCCCGCGCATCTCGATGCCTTCCTCCAGCTGGCCATTTGTAGTGGCCTCTACGACGACTTCTTGTTTGCAGTATTGCTCGCGTGCTGCTTCTACGGCTGCCATCGCTCGGGGGAGCTCGTCATCAAGAACGACAGGTCCTTGTTCGACTGGAGAAAGATAATCAAGCGGTCCTCGCTAATCTTTGTCGACAAGCGAGCACAATACCATCTTGCCGTATCACAAGGGCGACCCATTCTATCGTGGTACGGATATCCTCTTCACGGAGCAAGAAATTGCTGACCCGGTATCCCTTCTCCACCAATACGTCGGCAAACGGGACGTCCTTCATGGGGCGCGTGCGGCTCTTTTCTTACGCGAGGACGGCTCCATTCCGACGCGATCGTGGTTTGACAAGAGATTCTTTGCCTTGCTCTCGCGAGAGTACGGCAGTCACTCACCTCGCGCCGGGGCGGCGACATTCTACGCCAGTCTTGGCCTGAGTGAGAGCGTCATCCAGGCTATCGGCCACTGGTCCTCCGCGGCGTGGAAAATTTACATCCGGGACAATCCGACTATCCGTGCGGAGCAGCAGCTCGCCGTGTTGAGGCTTCGCCTCCACTAACCACAAAAACCATCACATCCTCTACAGCTCGTCGCATCCATCATTTTCGACCACCACCTCCCCTCAACAGCATTCTCAGCTCTTTCTAGCCCATATCTCCGAGCCCAATCCATTCGGGGTCCGCTTCGGCGGACTTGCGTTGACTGCTACAACCACAGCGTTTTCGGAGCGCTGCAGAGGTTGAAGTAAAATTGGATTCCGAGGGTAGGGAGATTTTCCGGAGGCCTCTGCGCCAATCGGATACGGCACTCGCGGCTCCGCCGCGTCCATTCTATTTTGCACTGCCATCTCGGCACTAGCGGCTCTGCCGCGTCCATTCTATTTGGCACCGCCATCTCGGCACTTGCGGCTCCGCCGCGTCCATTCTATTTGGCACCGCCATCTCCCCTATTTCCGGGTCAGTTGACCTCGTCGCCCCGTTTCATCGCCATATCTCTGACTCGGTTGCTATTGTTTTAGCGGAGGCCGAGTCGGAGGAGGTATATATATGGTGGTGAAATTCACCTTGTGCTGTTATCGGCTTCGCCTTTTACCACCCAGCACAAGGTAAGCGCTTCGCGCTAGCAGCCACGGTGCTCCTCATTTTTGCTCTCCAGATTTTGCGGTTCACCATCGGCTTCGCCGTCTTGAATTCACTACGCAAATTTGGTCTCAGTAAGCGGCGCCGCCGGCTTTTACTTGAGCGTAGCAAAGCTAATATTTGCACCAGGCTTTCATAGCTTGTGCATTTTCCCGTCACCCACCCTCCTCTCCCACGGACATTTTATGCTACTCAGTTTCTCTAAATACTACGATACCATTTTCTTATGTACTTGTAAAGCCCATATCTCCGAGCCCAATCCATTCGGGGTCCGCTTCGGCGGACTTGCGTTGACTGCTACAACCACAGCGTTTTCGGAGCGCTGCAGAGGCCCCTGGAAAGAAGTAGCTGGCCGGGGAGCGCAAGCCAGAAGGCTTCTTCCACGGCCGCTAAAGCCAAGCCTGGTAAAGGAGAAAGAATTCGCTGATCAAAAGCCTGATAAAGGAGAAAGAATTCGTTGACCACAAACTACATAGTTTGAATTCTTGTATCTAAATCCTTGTGCTCCCGGTCCTAGGGCCTTGACTGCGTTTATTACGAACTCATCTGGGATTCCGTAGCTCGCCAGAGCTTTCCACAGGCAAATCGTATTCGATCTTATCACACACTTTTTCTTGATCCAGAGCCACGATGACCCCGTTCTGGTCTTCGGAGGCCTCCGCCAGTTCAATTATCCGTTTCTTCTTAACCATATCTGGTCGTAAATACATGTATGACGGCCCGGGACGAATCCATCCTGGTTCGTGTGCATGAGAAATGGGGCCACTTTTGCGAGCTTAATATTGAGTGCCTTTGTGAAGATTTTGTAGTCCGTGTTGAGCAGGGATATTGATCTGTTATGATGAAATCCTGTTTATTTATTAAGTCACCAGGAAGCTGAAACCACCAATAAAGTCGATACAAGAGGCGGAAACGATGGGAATTTCGACGCAACCTCTGCAAGGTCGATAGATCCTGCGCAGGCCGTCATATTTCGAACGGTGGGCTACGTGTCGGTCGCACTCGTCAGTGACAGAGGTAGTAGAGCAACTGCATACATACTCCGACATTGCCCTGCGCCGCGGCAGACTGTATCACGTAAGAGCAGAGTGCAATCAAGAGGGCAGAAAACATCGTCAAAAAAAAAAAAGAGACGGGATGATTGAGCCTAACTAAATACTTGGGTTTTGTAGAAGATCGCGCATTCACCCTTTCTTGATAAAAATTGTGGGTGTCGGACTCGGTGTAATACAACTCCCCGACGGGACTTCTGCAAAGGTCCTCCATTACATCCAATAGGTGTATTAGGCAGATCGAATGAAAAGGGAGCATTGACACATGTCGCGTGATGTTAGGGTCGACATTTGAACTCTTCAGCTTGCCCGCACTCCGCACTTCTCCTTGCATCACGACCTCCGAGCCAGCTCAAGTGTGAATCCTACGTGCTCAATGCTGGATGTCTGTGAGTCTCTGTCTTACTATCCTAGAAACCGAAATCAAATTCAACTAAGTGAACCCCATCGTTCCGATTGTGATCCGCACTGATCCACAACGGGTTTTTCCGACAGCAGCGAATCGGGAATAGGGGCTTATGTTGGCAGATATAAATTTGCAAGCCTTCAACTGCACCCACCGCCTAGGCCTTTGATTGATACCGGATCATGGGTTCAGATAAAATGGCTTGTGGGACTTTGCTTGGCTTCAGTCTACGGCACAAGGAGCACGGAATATCCAGTGATAAACTTTACTGTCAGTTTCAAATCTTCCGACTCCAGTGCAGCCTCGGAGTCCTCCAAAATACACAAACTACGGGAATCTCCTATCGACATAAGCTCATTGCCATACATCCCCATGTTGGCTCGCGTAGGCGGTTTCAAAGGCGGCCTCGAAGCCCAGGGTGCTTGTAAAATCGCGGCTGCGGCAGGCCGGCGTCAGCTTTGCACACTGCGTTGATTAAGAGTGAATAACATCCTAGCCTTACAGCGGTTGTTGTTTGCCAGGACAGAGCCACATGCATTGCAAACCATTTCAATCTCAATGAGGTCTCAGTGTGGACACCTGCCCCTAACAACAACAACTCCAATCCATTCGGCAACGCCGGCGGAGTGGGCCGACGGGCGCACGCTGGTCTGCCAAAAATATTCTAATCCTCCGGACTCGTGCACTTGAAAGATTGATTCTGCTACTATCATTGCCCTACCTTTGCAAAAGGCCCTATGTACCTCTGCAAAAACTCGATCTATTGTTCGCAATTTTGAGTCAAATGCCTTGAGATAAAGATGGTATGTTTATACAGCCTTCCTATGTGGTTTCTGGAGCCGATGACTGGGATGGGAGTCCAAAGGAAAATCAAGAGTCGATTTTTGATGAAATCCATCAGAAATGATGGCCTGCCAATTTGGCGGGCCATCATTTTTGCAAAGGTGGGGTTTTGAGGTTTTTGACTCGGCAACCTCATGGCTTCCTCCACAGGCCACCAACATGCCTGAAAATATTCAAGGGGGGGATTCATATGTATGGCTCCGTAAATCCCAAAATTTGCAGAAATCCGAGGTGAGACGCTCACGCACAATGCCCATCAAAAATATTTTGCAAAGGTAGGGCAATGATAGTAACACCTCGGACAGGCCTGCTCGAAAGAGTGAAATAAAATGAGGAATATGTACCGGCAGAAATCACAGTATTGTCGGTGGCGTCAACGGAGATGGGTTGCGAGAGCGGGAAAGCGACGTTGCTGCTCATGATTGTGCCGTTGAAACCCTAGATGATATGAATAAAATAGGTCCGTGCACCGATTGTGCAATGCGATTTCTTCATCAATGCCCATTCATGCTGTGTTTTTTATGAGATATAGTCCCAATTCACTTTGGGTAACTGCTGATTTGCATTTTGTGCAAACACATCCACTCATAGCAAAACATATTTGTAAGCAGAGATATCAAGGTTTGTTTATCTTGTGGCATAGACAGAAGTGTGAGGCACATCTGTGTGCTTGCGGTCGGCTGGTACAAGTTGAATGCGAGACAACTGCGATAGATGCCAAGTTTCAGCCCACTCGGGGGTCAGGACCTCTAGGTTCGGAGCTGAAGGCCGTAGCTCAGTTCGAGTAAGTTGAGCCTTCATCAGACTTTTGACAAATTTGTTGTGGCGTTGTACAACACGTGAAAACGCCAAAAAAACGCCGCAACGGCCCGCAAAACCTGACAACCGCACAACTCCGACAACTTTTGATCAAAATCCGACAACACCGAAACAACTTTTGATATAAAAAGAGAACTGCTGATCCGGGCAAGAGCTTTTGACCACCCACTCGACCACTACCACCATCTCAACAATTGTAGATAATAACACCATGATACCTTTATCTCCTCATTGTGCAAAACACAAATTTATTTTGGTGTACAACGCGACAACGCAAAACAACACGTGAAACGTGACAACAAAAATGTCAAAAGACTGATGTTAATTATGGATGTGATTTCAACATTCAGGTTCGGTTTTGAGGCCGAACATGTTCGAAACCGATTGATCTCGGAGACTCGGATAGACGCGCGTCCGAAAGTCTCCGAACGTCGGATACTGACCTGAGCATAAAGCAGAAATGACTAATAACCAAAATTGAACTTGGAGAATCTCTTACCTTCTGTAAATGAAACGGGCTGGCACACAGGCATTCAAAGCAGTGAAGCCCAACAGATATATTTGCATTTTGATTACTTATTTTTGTCTTTCCCTTGTTTCTAAATTTCTTTCCAATTTTTCCCGTGATGACCTCCCGGCGCTTGCAGCGTCAATCCTCGTCTCAGTCAGCGTCAGTCTGCGCCAGTCGAGCGCCGTGACACAGCGTCAATGTGACAACTCTGCGTCAATCCAACATCAGTCACGGTTGCAACATTGGTGTGTGCCACCGCTCTGCATCAGTCACTTGCCACTCTGCGCCGGTACTCTTCGCATCTGGATGACTCTTGTGTTTGTGCCCTCTGTTCTTCATTGTAAAATAGGATACCATTCTCTGATTTACTCCCTTGCCACACTTCAACATTGCTCTAGCCCTCATTCGCACCTGCTCAACATCTTGTGGCCCCTGAGAGTTCACTGGTTCAACTTCCCGGTTGTACTCAGCACTTGATCTCTTTCAGCTATTTTCTATCACAGAATTCCACTTTTGTCGCTGTCACCAGTGAGTTTGGTTGCCGTCGCTGTGATCGTGGATAACCGCATTTGGAACACAGCGATCAAAGTCCTTTGGCGTCGTCAACGACGATGAGCACGGAAAAAGTTGGTTCAAAAATCAGAAAAAAATTGTCAACAAAGGTGCTTCAGCCCAGCATACCGGATAGCGAGTGGTAAATCTGAAAGAAGCAATGCCCTGGTCGTGCGTCAACACGCGCGCGCTGGTCTGCGTCAATACACAGCCACCAACGTCAGTGTTGCATTGACATTGACCGACGTGCCCATAAATGTTTTTTGAGATTACTGTACAAAAAAGATTCTCCACTATCCATCGGATGTCATGGTAAGCACCAGACTCCCTCGTTTCAAACCTTGGCGGAGTTATTCACAAAATAGTATTCCGGTCAAAGTGACTTTCCGATGCATATGAACATTGAAACCACCTGCACTGGAAAATCTAGTCTCCAGGCAGTTTCCAGTACCCAATGGTGACGTTTAAACAGCAAAATTGTAACGGTATGGGTATCAAACTTGGCGGAACTTTCAAAAATCTTGATCGGGGGTTCAACGATAAAGTGATCAACCGTGGGCGGTTGGCTCACCAGAAATCACCCACCCACATTTCACCGCGACGATGTATCTCGATTCGAAGCAACTGCGCCAATTCCAGTGGTGTTAAAGCGGAAGGGTGGGGAAGAGATTGAAGGGGAACGGCCTGCAAAGCGAGCAAAGGTCAAACAACCGCCAGCAGCTGCCATCCTCGTCACCCAAGAAATCCGCAAAGGCCAAGGTAAATGCCAAGGCTAACTCTGGATCGAAAGCACCTTCTAAGCCAGTCGGATCGCGACGTCTGTGTTCCGGGACTGTAGCATGGTTTATTTTGTTGAAATTGCAGTTACAGAATTGACATGAAGTAAGGGCAGAGACTTTTTTGCGGCGATGGTTCGGTGTACAACTTGGAGCAGAAGTTCTTTGGCAAGTTCTGTTAAGCATCCTCGGCCAGCAGCAATTTTGGTCAGTGAAGCAGCAGGCGAAGTAACTGTGATCAGCCGATATGGTGATCAGTCGAGTACTTAGTTGGATTTTCACGAGAGGTAAGAGCAAGAAGTATTAATATCGTTGGTTGAAGTCGTCCAGCAGAGCCACAGTAAGTTACAGTTTTAGTTTCAGGGTTGGATGGGGAGGAGAAGGTACATGTTTTACTTACACAATGTAACGAAACTTGAAGGACACACATTGGTGCAGCGACGAGCAGGGAATCAAGATAGGAAAAGTGGGGACGTCGACTGACGTCTAACGGATTGGTTGAATAAAAGACAGTTAGCGCCAGCGGCAAGATACAAGTCGCGCTGTGTGCACCGATGGTGCGTCAAAAAAACAGCGGTACGTGCATCAATGTATACGCCGTGACACTGCGTCAGTGTGACAAAGCGGCAAACTGCTGCGTCAATCAAGCGTCAATCAAGCGTCAGTTGAAAAAACTGCAGCGCCGATCTGCGCCGCTTGCAACGTCACAGCGTCACTTTACCCCTGCCCTGAATATTCCGGGCTCGGTGCACCCTGCTTTTTCCAATGATTCGTACAGGTGCACCGTGCTTGAGCACCGAATAGAGGATCGTGCTCGGTGGAACCGTGGACTGTGGACCGTGCACGCGCACTTGTTGGTGCTTCGTGGTTCGTGCTTTGTGTATTCACCATTTTCCCTTTAAGGTGCATCCAGCGCGGTAATGCCACTCGATAGTTGAACATTGTTCAACGCGGAGGTTGGAGTGGCGCCCGGATCAGCGTTTTCCGCTCGACGGCGATCAGCGCATCATGCACACCATCAACCTTCCCATCCCAACGTCAACATCCCGATGCTTTACCGACCACAGTCCTGACTTTACATCAAACCATTAGGCATGACTCGCCTCAGGACGTCAAGTCTTGAATATATGGGAAATCATATGTCTTCCTCCCTCTCCTTTCCCATTCTCATTTGAATTTTTGCTCCAGGCCATTCTCTATCCAGTTTCCCACAGATCGCATTCAGGCAAGTTCTGTCCGATCCATGTCCGCCCCAGGCCCCCAGGGTTAACGAGTCTGCCCGTTGGTTTGATGTTGAGCCCGCTTAACGCCGTGTTCCATGGGTTGATGGGTTGAAATGATGGGCTAACCTCGCCTGATCCTCTTTGGGACGGCTCCGGTAAAAGTGCATTGCAGCTTAGTGCGCCCGATGGGGTTTCGTTTAATGGTATAGGCTCAACGCTCAGTACCACGGACGATAGCTATTAAATCCACAAAAACTGGCTGCACGATGTACGAATGTGTGTGTCCACGAGAACGACCTCGGGAGTAAGATGTACGTAGCACAAACCTCAGTCACAAAAGTTCGTAATTTTCGGTGAAAACTGCTTTTATATGTTACAGTGTATCTCAAGAGGCGCTCGATCTCTGGATCGTGGAATAGTTCCCACGACCCCCCCCCCCCCCAGAAAAGGCAGGTATGTGTCAGCGGCGCTGGGCCGGCCATCAAGGTACCAAGCACTTCCAATTAACCACCTCGTACACGCCAGCAAAGCGAGCATCGACACCGCGCCCACCTGATTCTCGCGTTCATAACGCGTCAAACTGCAACCACGATGGAGAGCCCATAACCCTGTGAATAATGTACATTCTCCCCCTGTCCAATATCAGTGAAAATACATCTTGGCAAACGACATCGACATTCCGTGTACATCGTCCCCTCCCTCGTCCTCCGGTTGATAGCGAAAATCTACAACCTCTTCTTGAAATCCGCCACTCATTCTGTTGGCGACTCCGACTCCGACTTTGTACCATAACATTTGTACCGAATAACTTTGCTGATTTTTCCACCAATGGGGGCTATTATCAATTTATTGTTAATATTCCTCATAAATATTGTTGAAC
This sequence comes from Mycena olivaceomarginata, assembly GCA_029378375.1. Classification (NCBI taxonomy): domain Eukaryota; kingdom Fungi; phylum Basidiomycota; class Agaricomycetes; order Agaricales; family Mycenaceae; genus Mycena; species Mycena olivaceomarginata. Next base: position 130,841 of record JARKIC010000893.1, on the reverse strand, counting down.
AGGCATAGACTCTTGGGATTTATAACTAAGAACGAACATCGACACTGGAGAAACTAATGCGCAATAGCTTTGCGGCAGAAAGGATTGCCTTGATCACGGCGTTGATGCCGACGTCGTTCCAATGTCCATCAGTGGCGCTCACAGCCACCTCGCGTGGCCAGATCAAATTCCACGATCCAGAGATCAAGCGCCTCTTGGTGTATCTGGACTTGCTCCGGCTTGCCTCGTTCGCGCGCCGCGTTCTCGCCACGAGACTCTCCCTTTTGCCATTTCCAAAGTCCAACCGCTTGAACCAGAAGTTAATACACGCGATCCGAAGTAAACTGATTACAGGCTGATTTTTACAAGTACAGGACGATCGCCATTCACACTGTGAAGCCTCCATGCGTTCCGACGTGAATTGGGCTGCGCATCAAATATCACACATCTACGTCAGCCCTTTATCTTCGTCGGGAAGGAAATTTGAATCACGGAAATGCGGCGGGATACTGCATGCCTACCGGGAAGCCACCCATGAGCCCCGTATTGAACAGGCCCGCGCCCTGTATAACCGCACTTCCACGTCCGCGTCCTCCGTCAGCCCCGCGCCTCTCACGCACGGGGACTTCGACGCGCACCACCGCCCGGATGCGCAGCGCTGACGGGAGCGCTGGCGGGTGCCGTTCATCATTATTACCGGCACTGCGCTCTTCGGCTGCCCGCACACCATGACGCACCTGGCCGTTTCAAAGATTTCATTCGCATTGCATCTTTAAAATCATCAGCATGGCAGTAAATCAACATTATCCCCTGGACTGCCGTTGCGCGAGGTGAAGGCCGGAAAAATACAGGAGAAGGGACCTCTTCGGGACGATGGCGAAGTTCGAGGTGACATCGGGGAAGGTGCGGCGTGATGGGGCATACTGAGGGTAGGGATTTGATTTCGGTGCTATCCGCCCTCATGCCACTGGCAGGGCGCAGCGGGGTGTCTTGCAGCGGAGCGCTCAAGGGCTGGGTGCCAGCGGGGAGCGAGGGGGAGGTCGAATCTCGTTCCCGGAGGAAAAGTGACGAAGGTGAGTGCACAGAGTGGAATAGTAGGGATAGGTGGTGGCGGTGGTAGGACGAAAGAACGAACAAATGCCACCCTAACAGTGGGATCTGCCGCTGAGGGCCGTAGTTCTGAGAAAAGAAACGCCGTCTGTTGGCCCAAAATTCCCACTGTTTGCCTGTTGTAAAAGGCGGACTGTCCTGAATACACCGCGGGTTCTCCGTGTTGCGACATTTCCCGCACTTTCTGCCAGCCTCTGTATCAATATGCAAGTGGCTATGTCCTTTTGATAGTACATGGGAGTTTTACTCAATACTTTCATCATTCGGACTGCGTCTTTCTGGACCATGGTCACCTCTGAAGCAGTGCCAGTGAATATACAGAGCTCTTTCGCAAGTCAAAGATTTCATTTAGATGCTATTGCACTCCTCGGATGTGCATCAGCCGGACCCCGAGTAGCGGCTGCTCTCTCGCACAACATTGAAAGTCCCAGAGCCATGATGAGCCCAAATTTGACGAGCGTCAGCAATTTCCAGGAATGAGGATGGGCAGGCATCTGGGTATCGAGAGCGAGTACAGTGGCGTGAAACAGCATTATTTATTTAGGGGGCAGAGAAACGACCAGTGACGTCGAAGGAAATGGCTGGATTGCGCTTCATTTTGCATCAGATGAGGGTCACCTCGCCCTTGTGCAGCTCCTCATCGAGCACAACGCATCTGTCAACCAAGCCACCGAAGATGGCTGGACTGCATTCCATTTTGCATCGAAACGGGGTCACCTCGACGTCGCACAGCTCCTCATTGAGCACAGCGCATCCGTCAACCAGACGGAAAGCGAAGGCTGGACTGCGCTCCATTTCGCATCGCAGTACGGTAGACTTGAGGTCGCGCGGCTCCTCATCGAGCACAACGCATCCCTCAACCAAGCCACCAAAGATGGCAGGGTTGCGCTCTATATCGCATTGGAGACGGGTTACCTCAATGTTGCGCACCTGCTCATCATGCACAACACATCCATTGACCAAGCAACCAAAGATGGCAGGACTGCCCTCCATATCGCATTGGAGAGGGGTCACCTCAATGTTGCACAGCTGCTCATCGAGCGTAGTGCATCCATTGACCAGGCCACCAAAGATGGCTGGACTGCACTGTATCTCACATCGAGAGAGGGTCACCTCAACCTCGCGTGGCTCTTCATCGAGCACAATGCATCTGTTGACCAAGCGGACAACAATGGCTGGACTGCGCTCCATTTCGCATCGGAGGGGGGTCACCTCGATGTCGTGCAACTCCTCATCGAGCACAATGCATCCATCAACCAAGCGGAAAACAATGGCTGGACTGTGCTCCATTTTGCATCAGATGAGGGTTACCTCGACCTTGCACAGCTACTCATCAAGCACAGCGCATCCATCAACCAAGCCACCGAAGATGGCGGAACTGCGCTCCATTTCACATTGGAGGGAGTCAGCTCGACATCGTGCAGCTACTCATGAAGCACAGCGGCAGTTCATCCGTCGCAAGGACAGCGGGCGAGCCCCCAAACATCGATGCACGGCTGCTGTCCTGAGCAGTCGGACTGCCATGATGAGACCGCAGCCTCAGTACGTTTCATTACAGAACTATAATATGTGTTTGCATTTAAAATTAAGGCTCCAACCATTCCTGTTTGTAAACGATTTTACAGCTAAGTGAGAAACGATAGACATCCTTCAATTCTGACGAAAAGTTCGGGCCGAGACAACAACTAGCTGACATCTGGGAGATGTTTTTGAAATCAAATGTTCACATAACATTGCCGTAACCTCCGGAGAACATTGATTGTACGTTAAAAAAATGTCGCTCTATGACCTCCCAGTCATATATGTCACGAATGGCGGTGTACATTGACGCCAATCCCCACGTATTCCTCGGCACCTCGTGGATCAACGCCATTCGAATCCCACGTTCGTCAGACGGTCATCCTAAGCAATTATAGTGAGCTTCGACATTGATATCGCCGGGCCACCAATTCCTGTAATGCCTTCCATGTATGTATACCAACGGTGAGATTCACTGTTGAATTCCACCATTAATCGGGTTTAAAATGTTGTTTACTCAAGTCTAATTGACGAGGCGAGTCTCAAAGCGTATGCCCCGCATAAGTACAAGGACTTACCCGAGCGTCCCCACCGATCAGGTCGTAAGCGGGACGCGGGACAATATCCACCCCTTGGGTCGCAAGTGGTATTAGAGAGTTTGCGATGCAGCCATTTGAGCCATCTGATGGCTGTTTGGCGTTGCGCAAATTGATGGCTAATGGCTCGAATGGCTTTGATGCTTGCCTATATTTTTGGAGTTATTGAGTTCCCTAAGATGTTGTAAACTATTCAAAATTTTGTTCTTTGAAGTCGTACGGCTCTTGTTTGCGCAGAATGCAAGGACCGATGATATCCGACCGACGCCGATTCGGCCCAAAATCGCAAAAGGAAATGCATTACTATTTTTGTAGGTTCATTGTCTACACGTCTCCCCACACCCTCTAGGTACTTTAAGCCAGACCTGAAGCTCATTTTTGTGGCCAGGAAAGCGGATTGTTGAAATCTCATGCAAGGACCGTGGAATGACTGTAGTCTGTCCTAGTTTATCCAGCTGCCCCCGCTAGCGGCTAAGCTGTTACAGTGAGACGGCATGAGGACCAAGCGCTCGGCCACACCCGGTGTTGCACAGGTCATCGCAAACTCAATGCTCATGAAACAGGATAATTCTATTTGTCACCCATCTATTTTCATCGGCTAAAGCTCGCTTACCCCGCTTATCGTTGTCGTTCATGTTGGCAGACATCATCGCATCAAATATATTTACAGCCTTTTGCAGAACATAGGGCGTGGGCCGTTTTATAACAAATGTAGCGCGCAGTCGCGGCAAAACCCACTAACTGGGACTCAATTATGGTACAGGCCGATTAGTTTTGTGAGGTTTCAATTTGTGATCACAGGTAAGTTGGAACTTGTTAGGAGACAACAAAAGCCCACATTATTGCTGGAAGGGCTCTTTATTATTTAACCTGTGTCTACAAACACAAGCCATGGTTAAAGCTCAAACACTGAGAAAGTGGCCAAAGCTGAGGAAACTTGAGTTCCCATTATGTGCTCTTATGTGCCTTTAAATAAATCATTTTTGTTTTAGATCTCAGCTACTAGTAATCCGAAGGTAGAGCTCTGCAGATTGTTTATGGGAACAGTGTGGTGACCGTTCATCTTGAATTTGATTCTCCTTCTTGCCCACGTAGAAAACTGTGATACCAATATTCTCAATTCACTTGCAACATCCTTTCCCCTCCAAGCCCGACCCTAGCTATAGGGTCGGGCTCGAGATTTTTTCCGGCCCAAGCCCATCAAGACCCGACACAAGCCATCCAGAAATGGCGCATACTGTAGACACTGGGCCGCTCTTCCTCGGAGGGCGGTTGATTTGGATGACCGCGAGCTGTCATCCTCAGATATTTGCAGCTGTCGAAATGATTGTTCGGTAAAGAACGGTGCGCATGAAATCAGAAATAAAATTGTTTGTATCATTGACCCGTGATAAACTGTACCAGTGACAATGTAGCGTGAGAACAAAAAACCTTACAGACATCAGAAGATGGGTTGACAATGCCGCGCAAGCATACCCGTTGATTGTGTATACAAACGTTGCTCGAGCCTGCCACAACAACAGCATGGCCGAGGCCTTCGCTACTGCGACGGGCGTCACGGGCCAAGGATACCATGTCTACCATTGAAAGGTTACGAGGGGTCGAGGGAAGAAGAGGCTCCAGCTCACTGGACTGGCCGCTGAGGCGGCCTGGGCCACCTGTGAAAGACGTGAAGGACCTCGGTGGGAAAGCATTTAACTACCCTGACCACCTCCGAATTTTCAGACTCTTACAAGATAATTCAGGTCCCGTATATTCCGGGAATGCCAGTCTTCTGCACCGAAAACATCGCGACCGAGCTCGGGATTTCGAACGGCAGTCCAGGGACCCTCGTCTCAGTCATATTCGAGGAGATTGAAGGTCGCCGCTATGCCATTTCTGCCGATGTTGACTTCAACCAAAGAATTGCAACAGGGCTTTCCCAGGTAGCGAACTGCCTTGGAACTATTCTTATAGAGGACAGGCCTACCAATTCATTGACTATCTCGCCATGAGGCGTGAAAGGTGGTCGAGAAGTCTATTTTTCATATAGTCAACAACGACATTTCGAACTTTGCAGGAGCAAATTCTGGGTTGTCAAGGTCGTTAAAAATATGAATCAAATTTCCATACAGAAGTTGAAATCCATACTGAGTGCGACGACATACGGGCTTCAGTCAAAATGGCTTGCGCATTTGATGGCATCAGACAAAATGGCTTGCGCAAGCCATTTTGTCTGATGCCATCAAAATCAGTGGGAATGTGGCTTGCGAGTCGCGACTCAGACGACGGGGAAGCAGGCTTGTAGAACATATGTGGTTCACTCTGACCACCACATAACATTCACTCGGAAAGAGCATTCATTCTCAAGCCGTGCGATGACAATGAATTTGGGAAGGCATTTCAAGCGCAAGCCATTTGTGTGAGCAAAATGGCTTGTGTGTAATAATGGCTTGTGCAAACAGGCTTGCGTCAGCGCAAAACACGTCAATGTCACGCGGCGACCACTTTGGAGAAGGACATATTACCGTGCTGGCGATCACGCGTGCATGATCGAACCGCTGGCCCGGAAATCACTGGGGAAAGTGGTTGAGACAGTATGGAGAGAAGTTGGAGAAAGTGCCAGGCAAGAAGGAGAGAACCGGAGGGTTCTTGGTGAAGGCAAATAAGTGCGGTGTTTGTGGCCACTTCGTGCATAATCGGGCAAGTACGTGCCCAATTTGCGAGGAAAAGGACATCTGGAAGGGTGCCTAAAGGTCATGTACGTGTAACTAAATTATCCGTACTTTTGGCTCTATCATGTGTTTAAAAAGGTATATATGTTGTCCCTCCCAAAATATTAGGTTGCTGGGCCGTGTTCTAGACGTGCTAGACAGCATTTGGCATGAAAATGGCCCAAAATCATAGATTACCTAATACATATCATTTTCACAAATTGCTTTCAATCACTAATTGCGCATGAATTAGCCCAACAAATCTACTTAGGTTTCATCGAAATCGGTGCAGACGGGAAGTATACGCCCCGAAGCTATACTCAATGTAAAGTCGACCTCACGAACTTGGAGGTGGGTGGCGCAGTCCATGCGATGAACGACTTCCTTCTCTCAAAACGATACAGTTACGACATTCATTAGATGGAGACTTTCGGATCTCCGGATATCTATCGGGATATGGGCCCTCGGCGGCGGCCGAATATAATCCGCAGTAATTGACTGCTGCTCTGCAGCGCTGTCGTCAATTGGCAAAGGTGGCAGCGGCTTATCCAAGCACACCGGCGCTGTTTCGGGGTACTGGATAAAACTTGGAATTGATTGCCCTGCATGTAGAGTCTTTGTCCTTGAGTGCCTATGACCCATCCAAAGTTGCAAGTATCCGAATCTCATTTCACTTCCTCAGAAAATAAAAGTGCTCACTATACACAACATGCGGCGCCCAACTTTCAAAGTGGCCCGTCAAAAGAATCTTACTGGCAAAGGATGCATGAAGACTACGCATATATGTGCTTTACACTGGTCTTCGCCTCCCGAGCCGTTCGAAGGACCGGCAATAACGAGCTGGCGCAGGCGAGGTCCAACGTTGGAGGTATGTAAATCCAATTCGTCAATAGATGATGATGAAATCAATTCCAATTAGCTATGCAGCATGGAAACACGCGTTCCTTCAGTGATTCCATTTTGGTTGGCTCCACTCTTCTCCAGGTTACCGTCGTGTTCTTGCAAACTGGAAACTTCGGGAGATATACCAGCACCTCGGAGGTTCCGACTGACTTATTTCCTTTGGGTTTTGGAGACCACTGCTCCAGGAACTTGAGCCAAACCGGAAATGTAGCCAAGATCGAGCTATCAGACTGGGCCTTTCTCCGAGCCCGTATTGGTTGATGTTCCGGAACCATTTTTGGGTCCGTATAACAGCCCAGAGTGGGCTGGGAAATTCGGAGGACACAGAAAGTTTTGTATTGAGCAGGGCTATCGATTCCGAGGGGGTTGCGCCTCAAAATGCGGATTCCCCACGGCACGCAAATAAAACGTCGTAGCTCGTTCGTCCTTCACTGGAGCGGACGACTGTTTCTTGCCGTGACCGTGTTCATTCACGCGTTGGACATGGAATCATTCGCGGTACGGTGATCCGGCGACTTATTAGCTGCCGGCTCACGCGCCACGCCGGCTTTCTTTTCATTGACCGGCTTAGGGGCGTCGGTCTGTTGTAGTCTCTCTCTTTATAAAATTAAGCATGTCTGAAGCCTTTTCGAACTCCGCCATCAGCTCTAACCTTTTTCGTCGAGCTCTCTGTTTCCACTCATGCCGTGCCTGCTGCGGCCGCGTTCCGACCGTCGCTTGACATGTACAGCCTCGCAAGTCTAGAAAAATGGGTTGTCTTGAACGCTCGGTCTGTGATTTGAATTTATTTTCATTGGATTTTTCACACAATACAACTTTGTTCTACAGTTTCAGTTCACACCAGAGGAAGGGGATGCGAGGCCGCGAAGCGGCCGAGCAGCCGCTTGTCTCTTATAAATTGCTCGCGCCGTTATTATATAATGATCGGAGTTTGAATCTCTTCCCACGTTCATTACCGGCGACAGCGACGCGTCTTCTCGCGTTTCCTCCATCGCTGGCACGTCCAATCCTGCAATCCGACGCGTATACGCTCCGTCACTACCCCCTGGAGTGCTCCAATGGATGGAAATCCTCCACCACCACGACCAGTGAAGTTGGTTCGTGCATACACACGGCTGCCGAAGCTTACCATCCCTACCATCGAATCCATCCGCGCAAAAGGCACCTCTTCCGTATTCAACAGTCCTATTGCTCCTTCCCCATCATCTGCATCGAATCAGACCTGATGTTTGAGATTTTGCGGCTTCAAATTTGATCCGATTTCTTATCCCTCTTACCAATGTGCTCCGTTCCAATGTCCAGGAAGATCTGTAAGAGGGATTTTTATTTACTGCAAAACTGAGTGAGCAAAAGAAAAGTTGCCCGCCGATTTGGCCACATGCACGTATTATATTGAAAAAAGCTGTCAGAGCCGTAAATAGGGGCAAAATGATGCACAGATTTCTACTCATTCCCCCTGCCTCTCGGGGGTGTGACATTGAATCCAATATAAGTCCATAATACATTCAAAAGTAGGCCTAAAATCCCTCCAGAGTACACTTAATTCATTTTTTTTTTCTCCGGCCGATTTGCCCACTAAATTTTGGTAGCAGTGACTAGGTGACCTGCACCATACAAAAATCATGATGCAACAATTAATAGTCAACCCATGAAAATTTGTTCTCTCGCAGGGCCACAAGGCGACGCGGAAGCGACATGTAAACCTTCCTAGTGTACTGCCGAAAGTCCTCTGACCACCAGACAGTCTTTAGCCCTCGTAAAGTGCAATTGATGTCTGTATATTGCCATATTGGGGCAAAAGCCTGACACAGAGTGCTTTGCGCTTTGTGGGGGTACAGTGGTTGTATTTGTGTATGTCAGATGCATTGTCGTTCATTGCGCTGTGGTGGTCGGATGCTAAGAATGGAAGTGACAGCATAGTGATTGACAGGCACTTCTCTTGCTGAGTTCCTCAAACTTTTTTCTGAGAAATAATATAGAGAGGTAGTATTGACATGTATGGACTATAATACATGAAGTCCCCGCAAAAAAAAACGATCTTCTGTGGCTCGAGAGAGTGGAAAAGGAATGAAATTGATGGCGATTTCCTTTTTTGGGGGTGGCATCAGATTTGGCCGCCGCTGTAGCAACTTCACTCTGCAGTCACGGGACGACATCACGTGGTATTTAGTGTTGTTTGTGGTTTTGTACTTCACCTTCTTCTCCCCGAACAAAATGGCGTCCTCTGGCAAGTCCTTCGACAAATCTTGGTGCGTAGCCTATCACGGGCGCGGGCGGTAGTCTGATACTCTCTTGCATCAGCACAAACCCTGCCGCCCCTGGGGGCTTCCGCCATCGTTCGACTTCCTGGTGGCTGAGAGAGACCGTCTCGTCGAGGAGGTCGGGGATTGCAAGCTTCTGTTCCCGACTCCCTTTACCCCAGTGCAACGCGCCCACCTTGCCCAGTATCTGGACATACCCGGACCGTCGCTCCCGACTTGGAGCGTTATGCTGCGGTACCCCCGACCTAAGGAGGCGTCCTTCGAGCCCATCGAGTTCAACGAGTCCATATTTCCCAAGCCCGTCATGCCAGAAATACCCCTGAAGCTCTTTCTCACTGAAGAGGAGCGTGTAGCCAGGCTTGACAGTTATCGGCCTGAACTGGACAACTGGAGGGCGGCCTCATTGAAGCGCGTCGACGCCCAGCTTGCCCATGCCTACCGCGAGCATGAGAGGCGAGAGGAGCACCACGCCACAGAGGCGACAAAGCTTCTTGAATGGTCCCTCCGCGTGTTCAAGGCGTTGAAGCGCGTCCCCGAGTTCGCACATCTACTGAACACTTCTGACGAGCAAACGGCCACCGCCGACGTCGCGATGCCGTGCCGGACAGCGTGGACGGTATTCCTCGTAGGCTTTCTTCAGACCAAGTCGCTTCCACAGATGGTGAAGGGTGTTTCTCCAATCCTCCCGCTGCGTCTATCGAGAAGGGCCCCATTGGCCCCCTCATTGGGTACCCTGAAGACCTCGAAATTGCAGATTCTGTGAACCGTTCTCCTATCGCCGTCGTCAAGGGTAAAGGTTGCGACCGATGCCTGATGGAACCCTTCCCGTGCCTGACACTGTCGGTGAACGGGAGGGCGGTCGACGAGCGCTGCATTTTGTGCCGGGAATCCGGGACGGAGTGCACTCCGGTGGGGGCATCCGTGTCTTGGACCGGTGCGCGGTCTCTTGCTTGGTGGAGTGGATGCCCTCATGTTGACTTACTTACAGACTATGCTCTGTTCATTCGGAAAGGGGGTGCCTCGGCGACTCCCACCTGCCCCCCCCCCCAGCCTCGACTTTTTTGGCGGGCTTGGCATGTCGCTGGTGCTTCGACATTCGTTCCGCACCTCGTCGGAGAATGCCACGATGGGGGCTGTCCTTGAGCGCTCCCTCAACTTGGAGTGCCTCACCGACAACGATCAAGCGGCCCTGGAGAAGGATATGGCTGCAATCGCGAACTCCCCCGAGGGGGCCACCTTGCTAGCGTTGATTGGTCGCCGGCACCGGAGTTTGAGGCAAACCGGCCACTATCCCGCCAATAGTACATTGGCCTAATTAGCAGCTGCTGTATCTTTGATTCGGACCATCTATTGCACCTCCATTGCTGTGAAAATCTGGGTTTGAATCATTTTTGATCAACACGGTGATTTTTGCCCTCTTTTAATTTATTCATGGAGGCCAACAGCAGTACTCCGTAGCCTTCTCTCATTGCACAGCGAGAGATTTCTGTGGGAATCACATATTCTGGGATTATATTCATTTTAGGCATGATATAAAAAATCTGGCAACGAGATGCCCTCCGGATTTGCATTCTGATTCTGTACGTATAGTTTGCAGAGATATAAAGCCAATATTGAGCCCGCAAGAACAAAAATGAGAAATTTTGACAAAAAAAAAAAAAACGGGCCGCGCCCTATGTTCCGCAAAGAGCTGTAAGACCTGATCACTTCGATTACCGTCGGCGTCCGACTCTTTGTCTGCGATGTTTTCGTACACATGCCCATTGTCTTCCCATCCTTAGCGAGCCTGGGAGATCCGAGGGTGTGTGAGCCGATTCGGATATTCGATGTGCACCCCATTTCCCGCTCTCCTCTTAATCGAGTTGCCAAAGCCAGGTCTTTCTGTTGCACAGTAACACGGTTGGCGCGTCGAGCGGTAATACTCGTATCTTCAAACAAGGATACCAGATATGTCTCTGCTGCTTCCTGCAATGCTCTGAGTGCAGATGATTGGAACCGCGCATCCTTCTGCCAATTCGACGTTAGTATTGCTTGAAGCATAGTATCAAGTGTACCACGAGCCTTTATATCTTCCGAGATTCCTCGGACCAGCCTTTGAAAAGGACGTTTGCGTATCAATAATTCTGTGGTTTTTTGGTATTTGCGGAGAGCAACGGTGCCCGGCCTGAATCTACGTCACCTATGTACTCTAGATGCTTGTGAGAACCCTTTCTGCTGGATCAGAGTCACAATTCACATTTCTGTGTCATTCCGTCCGTCAAACACCGAGCTACACGTCTCGGGGTGGAGCCTTTTCTGAACGTCAGTTGGCCCAGCGACTTTAAGTAGCATTTTAGAGCCGAATCTGCATCCGGGTCTCCTAAAATTCAAACCTCCGAGCCCGATGTCCGCAGCAAGAACCTCGGGTGCGTCCAACCCCGTCCTCGGCCTGCGCAACGACCGCGCACCGTACAGGTCAGTTCCCACGGGTGAGTCGGATCCCCGGCTCCCGGTACCCGCAGGTTTACGAGTACCCACGGGTTTTTAATGCGACAGGTACCTGTGGGTATCTACTTGCGCTCGCCAAAAGTAATGGCGTCGGTGGTTCTCGATGTTGGGCGCATCAGATCACTCCAAACAGCTTGTAGACCAAAATTATGGATAAATAGAAGACATTTGGCAATGTAAACAGACTTCCATAAAAGGCAATTCTCGTAGAGTATGCGATTTTGCTTAGATGTTGAAAACCGACTTTTTGTAGAGGATGCGTGGGAAAAATCTGTTACCACAGTCGAAAAGTACTTGTCGAGTAGTGCAGATTTCCACTTTGGATCATGTCAATACCATGTCATTTGAGCTCACAATCGTTCTCAGAAAGCGGCCATTTTTGCTCATTTTTGCCGTTTTTGGCCTGTTTTCGATAAAAATGGTCACTTTCTGAGAGCAATTGCGAGCTCAAATGACATGGTATTGACATGATCCAAAGTGGAAATCTGCACTACTCAACGAGTACTTTTTGCCTATGTGGGTCGTTTTTTCCCACGATGCCTATGCAAAAAGTCGATTTCAAATTCTGGCCAGTTTCATGTCAATACTAACAGAGTTGACCGAGGATATGGACAATTCTTTGAAAATGTCCAAAAGGGGGGAAAAATCAACCGCGCCTTCGGTACTGACATCGGCTGTAAGCTAATAGACGCAATCGAATTGGAATAGCACCAGGGTCTGTGCCGACAGTGTTGTCTTTGACCCAGGTTTGATGGGGTTTGACTTGAGGTCAGGAGAACGGTCAAGATTTGACTCACTTTTCTTGACCCGTCAAAGCCTCGGCCCGAGACGTCCGACTCTCTTATCGGGCGATGTCGGCCATTCCGGGATGCCCCGAACAAACTTTCAAAATCTCCTGAATTTTTTTGAGCGGGGTGACGGCACTTCTTGATAAGGTCAAGACGGGGTTACGACGGGTCACTGACCGGTCAATTGCTTGTTGGGTCAGAAATCTTGACCTTTCTTGACTTTTCTTGACTGACCCCGCCAACACTGTGTGCCGAGACCGGCACCAGACAAATTCATTAGTAAGAAAACATCAGTTTTGGGCCTTTCCTGCTACTCAACGACCTTTCGACGACCTGTATCGATAGCTCAGAACTGCGAAAGAAGTAGGGTCCTACATGAAAAACTGCCCAGACCGGGAAAAGAAAGGAAGCGAAAAAAGGGCGAAAAAAGGGCTACTGTGAAACCCCTGGTTTGCGACTCCCTTTTTCGTCCCCTTTTCACTTCCTTTTTGCTCTTATTTTGTTTATATCCTGTAGGTAACGGACCACAGAGACTTTACTCTACAGCACATGGCTGAAGGTTACCGAGACATAATAAAGACCATTTTTTGAAGTCCCTTCTACTTCCGTATTCGCTTTCTTCTAGTAGAATATCAGCCTACTCCAGTTAGCCTTGACGCGATGGCGAGGGCCCTCTCCTGCAATCCATCCACCTGAGGGATCTCTTCCTCCTTCACAGAAAGGAATTGCCTTTGGAACTCGGCCACACTAGCGAAGCGGGGGGTGTATCGCCAGATGGTACTACATTCCGCAGGAAAAGTTTGGTTCATGCTGTTGAAGGTCTTCTTGTGGTCACTGTCGCAAGGCCCAGCGATAGTGAAGAAAAATGTTTCGTTGTCGCTCTCAGGGAAGAAACTGATTGGAATAATGCATCCGTGGATGCCAAAGTAGGTCCGCAATGTGAGGGCTACGATCTCGACGGTGTTGTCGTTCGGGAATAAGATCTGCCGTGCCCACAACTCCAATCCACCGAGTGGTGACGGCCCTTCCCTGTGAGATCTTCTGGGACAGCTTGGTCGTTCCATGTCGAGTAGGGTATGGCATACTTGTCGGGCGGGAACGCCTGCAGGTTTGGTCAGTACTGACAGCCTCAATGAGCCTGGCAGGATAGAAAACGAACCTCGGCAGTGTCAACGGTCGGCGCGGGTGTGCGCTGGAGATATGGCCTGGAATCGCGAGCGTCGGGGACGTCCGCAGCCGCTCCTTGAAAAACAACTTTAAAAAATTCCCCCGCGCAAGTCCGACGTGACGCACTAGAATGCTCTGAATCACGAGCGTATTCTACTACAACGAACGAGGAACGAGTTAGGAACGTCTCTATAGCGTCTCGTCTGTCTTAGAGAGATTAACAACATTCCGCTTGACGCATGTTGTTGCAAACAGATATTGCAGTTGTCGCCTGACGTCCGCGAATTTCTTGGCCGAAAATTGAAGTGGGAGTACATATATCTCTGCATCTTTCCAAATAGTCAAGTTCTATCTTCGTGAACCCGCAAATGACATAGTCCCCTTTATTGAGTGAAGTGTCACCAACTGCAATAATTTGCTGATTGGGAACGCGTACCGGAGAGGCATGTGGACTCAGGATGCCTGTTTCATGACCGTAAGTTCAGTAAAAGTCTCAAAGATGTGTTCTGGATGACGGCACAGATGCTGTCGATGAGTAGAGGGTCATAGTCATATAGAGTCCCAATTTGGGTAGTCAAGAATTTTATAACTCGCTCATTTTTTACGCTAATAGAAATCTGTCTTGCAAAAAGCTTCCTCTTATTAAACTGAGCGTTTTCTTAAGAGAAATAAAAAATATGACTGCTTTTGCACTTGGCCATCACTATGGCGGGTTATTTGCGACGCCAATCTGCCAATCTTGAAGGCTCAGACGAAATACTGGAAGTTAAAAAACGGCGAAGAGGATATGCGTGAAGTCAATGCCGAAGTCCCGCTCCACTACCCTTACCTTGATACGTTTGGGAAGCCCCGTGGCTACGGGGGCCCCAAAATTCCAAACGTTGATATCAATACCCTAGGCTGGATACGCTTCACTCCTGACCCTTGAACCAAACGGTGAACAGTGAGAGAGAAGTCGACCGTCAACCATTCAACGTTTTTTCTAACACAGTCAGTAGTGTACTGTATGTAGATGTGCTGCCTGCAGTCTCATCATTGAGATGAAACCCTCCTGGCGCTATAGGGAGCTAGTTTGGAGAGTCAGTAGGCAAAGGGCATCTCCCCGAGTCAAAATCGAAACGTCCGTCGCTTCGGCGACTTAAGAGTCAGTGATGGCCATCTCGTCTCGCCAACTTGTTTCGGCATTGGCCATAATTATGATCCGGATGCAGCCATGATATATAAACCGTGTGATAAATTGCAGGTCCCTAGACCACCCTCTCCCTCTACCGCCACCCCACGGTTGAACCGGGCAATGCCTGTTCCACAGGCCGCCGCAGAGGCCGTCAACAAGAACCCGATGAAAATCTTGTTTCCAGTGAACAAATATATCCTCCACGATTGTAACATTTGATTCGTGATCGCAAGGAAGGACGTTACTGTCAGAGGTTCAGTATGGATGATGCGAGGCGAATGGGAAGTGTCTTACTAAGACCTGTGAAGGGATACGGCCATAGACCGAATAAATCAACGGATTCAGCCTACGGGTTTTCTCCTGCGGTAAAGAAACCTTACTGGCAATCACTCGAGGATTTGCGAAATTCCTATGGAAATGAATGAGTTCCCCGCCATCGCTCTCAAATGTTTTACCAACGTAACACAATAGAACCTAGATTGAGTAAGAGTCAACAATGGATCCAGCGGCATATTGTACACACTCACCACGACATGTACACGACGGCACCAGCCTGGGTAACGTTGACTATAAACAAATAAGCGACCAATAACCTACAACTCAATGAAGCGGGGCGATTGACAGACAAGAAATTGATTACCTGATCCACAGGATTACTGTACTATTACGACCATTTGTTCACAGCATGTCACCCGTCACCTCAAAAGCTCACTGGATAAGGTGTTCATTTCTCGGCAATCACTCCAAAATTACCATAAATGGTAATCCGGCGAATGCCGGAACGAGAATTTTGACGTTTTTTAGCCTAATTGGGCCCAAAAAGTTCAATGTCACCGTCACCGGGGGCAAGTTTATTCATTTCACGACCCTCCGTCACCCGTCACCTGAATAAATGGTCGTAATAGTACAGTATAGCCGGTTTGCCAAAGCTTCACAAACCATTATAACGCCTCGCCACGGTGATGAAGGGTTGGCCACATGCTATAATCCGGATAAAGGGTTTATAATGCTTGGTGACCGCCTGGCCCACCAGGCGCTCCGGTGACGCCGAGCATTTGATGCGGCCAGATCCTCGTTCTGTTTACTTTTTGTCGAAGAAGGGCGAACTGTTGGGGAAATTGTGAGAGTGAATACAACGTTTGGGTGGACCTTCCTGATGTTTCCCCTGCAACGTGAATGTCTTGGCGTGGCGCTCGTGAGTATTCAGTCACTGTAATGACTACATTTACCCGACCTTCCGTCTCATATACAGGCTATGACCTCAATGGATTGTGACCTTGCGCAGCTCGAAATACACTTCCGTCATGAGCTCTGCACATCTCCACACGGACATCAAAGAAGCCGCAGATGAATATTAACATAAAGTCCTCACAGTTCATCGTATCCAAAATCTGCAGGCGTGTCCTCATCTACAATGTCCTCCCCGTCCTCCGGTCCCATGTTCTCTGTGTTCGGCTCCTCTTCATCCTCCCACGGGTCTCCCTCGTCCGAATCTTCGTCCTCCGAGTCTTTCTCTTCGTCCGAGTCTTTATCTTCCTCGTCCTCCGAGTCCTGATCTTCATCGTCGGAGCCATCATCTTTGGGCGGCGCCGGATCTTTGCGCGGTTCGTCTGGGGGATCCATCGGATCATCGTCATCGTCGTCTGATAGGGAATTGTCTGGTGGTAAATCATCATCGGGGAAAAGCAGTTTGTAGTGGCCGACACCGCCACCCAGGTAACGCATGAACATATCGCGGTCGACAAAACTGAGAACAGCGTTAGAAAGGTAACGGAGGACAGAAACTTGGAAACTCACAAATTGACGTAGTGATATTTCCAGTCCTCAAACTCGTCGGTGGCCCTCGCGAGGGAAGAATGAGCAACAGGTTCAGTGGTGTCATGAGCAAAGGCTGGGATCAGGTGGGAGCCACGGATGACTTCGTCAGGGTTCAGGAATGCGAACGCGTTTGGGTCCGAGTCCGGTAGGAACTCTATTCGGTGCAGACACTTGTGTTTGAACCCGCCCTTGAAGCTGCGGTCGAGTCGGAACTGTCCCACCCAGAGGAAAGGCATGGGAACGGGTACAGTTGAGGCACCAGGAATATTATGAACGACATCAACGTGGAATACCCCGATGATCCGCGCGTAGGAGAAAGGGTGCTGGTCAGGATTGTCGGCACCATTCCCAAGCAGAGAACCACCCCACGGAGGACTGGGAGGTTACTAACGCTGATATTCGAAAGCGGAATATCCAACCAATTGCACCACCCACCACCAAGTCGACCCGCTCAACGTTAAACATTGGCTCCTTGAATATTGCAGGACGA
This sequence comes from Mycena olivaceomarginata, assembly GCA_029378375.1. Lineage (NCBI taxonomy): Eukaryota > Fungi > Basidiomycota > Agaricomycetes > Agaricales > Mycenaceae > Mycena > Mycena olivaceomarginata. The sequence goes on along the minus strand of JARKIC010000893.1, from coordinate 113,857 downwards.
GAAACTGCAGTATTAATGACCCGGAGAGCCTATGGGACAAATTCAGCACCGGGCAATCAAAACCTACAAATCTTTACAGCTAATGTCGGAACCTAAGGCGCGAACGAAAAATTTTCATTTTAGGAACTTTTTCGTCGCGCCGACCGATTCCCTCATATCTCTCTGAGTTTTGGTCAGATTACCTCGAAATCTATACCATTCTTTCAGAATAATTCATGCGCAATTAGTGACGTCGAGGAAATCGCGAAAATGTATTTTATCTTGCGATTTGGCACCTGAGGCATTGTTTCTATTGAACACCACCTCGGAGGGTGGGCACTTGTTCAAACACGCTAAATTTTTGGGACGGAAGACTTACATGCATTATAAAGAGGGTGATGTCGCCAGAATTATAATTCATTTCTCCATTGAGGCACTATTGACTCGGAAGTAATTGTTTGATCCAAATTGTTGAACTTCACATAACTTCCACCTCAGAGGGTGGGCACTTGTTCAAACACGCTAAATTTTTGGGACGGAAGACTTACATGCATTATAAAGAGGGTGATGTCTCCACGTGGAGCACGTGATAAAGTCACGCACATTGCACGTGTTTGTCCCACGGCTCGAGGTGGCCGCGCCCGAGAGCAGGGAGCGGAGCGACCGAAACGAGGGGTGCGGCCAATGAAATAAAGCCTCAAATCTGTGTATCAGCCGTGTGTGTGGACGAGGCCCCGTGGCGAAGACACGGGTCAAATATACTTGTATAAGCTAAATTTAATCAGTGGTTTGGCTCGTGATCAACGGGACTTGAACCCAGACCCGACGACACACTCGGTCTACTGCCCTTGCTGCGCCGACGACGTCCCTCGGGCAACTAAAGTCCGCCATTTGCGGACCCGCGGCTAGCAGAACGTCAAGAACTACGTTGAAACACACCACCACAACCTCACCTCACGCGTTCTGCCAGCGGAGATTCAGAAAGCGCAAACGACCAGGATAGGGTTTGGATAGTGAGGAAGATGAACCACCTCCGAGGAAGACTGCAAGAGAAGGTGTGTCGCCTCAAATCATTCCGAGCGGCACTGACTTTGAGTGGGAAGGCTCTTGTTGACAACGACTCCCCACCCCCGGAACCTTACCGCAACATTGACATCGACCAGGACAACCTCCCTTCTCCCCCACCAACCCTTCCGACCACGCGCCCGCGTCTCGTAACTGTCGAGACCTGTAGCAGCACCGGCAGCCAACCGGACGGCGGACCCTCTCTCACTGTCGTCGATGACGATGACCTCGATCCGGAGCTCGACGAGTCCCTCCTCACCCAGGTTAAACTCACTCCGCACCAACTCGATGGCTATCTGAAGTCGGAGGAGAACAAGCGGGGTGTGTTGATGTAATCCACAATCCGAGCATTGGACTAATATTTCCTCAGAGTGTCGCCTTACAGACGCTGCCATGGACTCTATTCGGGCTCATAACGCCAAGGTTTCGGTCGATCTCGGTGCTCGCGCATATGAGAAGCTCAAGCGTGCATTCCCGCAGCTGCGCGACCTCCCCACTCTCTGCCAGTTGCAGTCTGAAATTGCGTTCCTCTGCGGCGTCGACCCTGTCAGGTATGACTGCTGCAAATAGTTGTGCTGCTGCTTCGTCGGCCCTTACGCCGACTTGGACGAGTGCCCGTACTGCTCGGCCGCCCGCTACGATTTGCAAGGCCGTCCTCGCGCTACATTCGAATACCTTCCCCTCATCCCTCGTTTGAAGGCCATGTTTGCTGACAAGGCGATGTGCGAGAAGCTCGGCTATCGCATGCGGTACGAGATGAAGGACGGGAAGATTCGGGACATCTTCGATTCGTTCCACTATCGCCGTCTGCAGAGACGTCATGTCCGGATCCAGGACGAGGTTTTCGCCCACCGGTTCTTTGACCAGGACACCGACATCGCGATTGGGCTCAGTGCCGACGCGGCAGTGGCTGTGTTTTGACGCGCTAATGCCGCGCAGGATATATATCTTATTACAGCTCAATGCACATTGCCTGAATTGCTCGGATACCGCAATGTTGCGAAGTTTGCAGGCCCATTAAAAATATATCTGCTTTTAGCGTACTTTTGACTTCAGTTTCGTACCCTGAGTTCCCTGCAATCAACCTAGAATTTCATCTGCGATCACATTCGAACTGGAGTCGGTGGTCGCCGCTGTAGTTTCAGCCACTCGAAGGGCAGAGACTAAACCCCAAACCTGACTGCACCTGACATTTGGCGTCGCCTCTACTGTAAATCCCGACCCTGTACAAAAATACCCTCATTTCGGGAATCCTCGGACTGTGTCGACGAACTTTAGACGTGCTATCAGCTGTCGAAGCGAGATAATCGAGGCGAATCGTCGAGTAAGGTGGGGAATGAGACTGGCGCCAGTCTCCGATTTCGGATTTCACCCAGGAAACCGGCGTAGGGGGGAAACTGGCGTTAGTGCCTCATCACTAGCTCGGACGTAAAATTTCGCCATTTTGTGCGTCGCAAGCATCGTCTGCCCAGTGAACTTGCATTCTCCTTCACCCCAATCCTGTGATACAGGGTCTCAACTTTCGTGCTGTTCAAGTGCCGCTATTGAAAGTCGGTTCATTGACGTGTCTTTCAGTGTCCTCTCACCTTCAGCGGATCTCACTTCAATGTTGCAAACTTCTGCTATTTTCGCTGTCGAGTCTTTCGGGTTATTCTTCCACACTTGACTGGCATACTGGTCCTCGAATTTTCTCATGCGAATAAAATAACATGACGGGGGCCATATTTCGCTTGTAGACTATCCAAGAGAAATCGAGGGACGTAAAGTGTATACCTTCAGGTCCGCCTTCCATCAAGTTGGGATAAAAGGCCTCAAGCTTGGTCAAAAAATTAACCATTTATCATTTAAAAACCGTTTATATACGGTTGGCGGGGTCCTCAAACTAAACGAAAAGAATTGAAGCCTTACACTGTGGGGAGGATATTAAGTCAGCCTGAGATACTGGATACCCTCACGGTGAGAGGGTCAATATATCAAGGTGAGTGGGTCGACCTATCAACCCGAGTGGGTGGCCCTCTCAGCCTGAACATAAACCATATCTCAGGCTGAGGGAAGTTTGGCCATTTTGGTTAGGCAGCCTGAGAGGGTCACCCCTCGCCTTGACTGAGCTCACCCACGCACAGGGTCAAATCATTATATTTCTATATACAGATACAAACGTTCCCGTAGCTACAGTTGCCGGTTACAAGGCCCAAGGCAAGTGCCCGGGACGTAAGGAAGCTTATAAGATACAAGATCAATCAAAACGGAGTTCTGCAACTCACCATACATACGCCAACGAATTTGAAAAACCAAAATCTGACAAGTCCTCAGAAAATGCCATTGCGCAAAATAAGCTAAACTCACAGCACTGCTACGGAGATGGTGGACACTGGTAGGGCCAAGTTGCACTGTGACTCCGGAGAAAATATATTGGAATATGCTCAGTCCATGAATAATAATTGACGTACCACGGGCGCAAATATGATTCAGAGTTACAGAACGAAGGATATCAAACTGAACGATATTGGGCGTAGATGAACGTAAATTGACGCAGCTGACTCGTCTATTCGATTTATCCCCGGCTCAAAATCGAATAGAGCGACACTGGATGATAAGTCAGTAAACATTTTTTTGCTGGGTACAGAGGAGAAGCAACGGGCGAAGCAATGGACCCGAGGACGACACATCTGTACGAAGGCGTTGCAATTTCAGCAAGCTGCAAAGCTATTTTGAGCAATAGCAAGACGTACTTTCACATTTGCCGAGGCCCAGTATCGTCATCAAGGCTTGATTGGGTGTCGGATACGGCGTCATGGGTGTGATGCTACAACAACACGAGGTCAGTTCTTATATATACTCAAACATTGGAATGAACTTATCAACAGCTCGTCAGGGGACGGCGGAATATCGAATCAACATATTGACGGCCGCGCCCGAGGCTAACACTATGCTTGGGAACTCGACTGGTGCGGCAGGGACGCATCCAGAGTCGCGCGCGCGATGATCGACTCGCAGACGCGTCGGCGACGCGTTGGAGACCGACGCGGTAATGATGAATAGTCCGGATTCCAATACGTCGGTGCGCGCGATGCTAGACCAATAAATTGGTCAGAAATATGTTGAATGCACGCAGACGTGCGACTTACCATGCCGCTCTCGGGAATAACAAAGATGAAATTTAAGTCGGGCGCGGCGCTGCCCGCCGCGTCCGGTGCCAATGCCGGGTTAAACATGGACGCGATGTTCCCACTGCGAGAATCAAGTTTTGAACTCGCCAGCGTTCTGGAAGAACATCGGCATAATGTCGAGGCCTAGATGGAAAGGCACATACCGGAGATCTATCGTGCGAGCCGGTATGAAGAATAATCAAACAAAGGCGGAAATCGTACTTGCCACGGAGCCTGAGGTTGCACACAGCGGGGTGAGGAAATGATCGGCTGGTGGGAATGAAACAAAACACTCACCTCAACTTGAAATCCGAACGCAGAACACATACACAAATTGTGGTGATCAGAGACAAGTCGGCTGAATCAAAGAATAAGAAACTTACTTTCACAATAATGTGCGGCAGTGTACGAAGGATCTAAGAATTCAATCAATTTCTTGGGTCCACACGCGAATTGAATGGGCACGAACGAATGAAAATAAATTGTAGGTTGATCTGAAATAAGTTGGCCCAGTCAAACGAGAGAAACGCGGTGACATGAGACAGAAAATAAATAAATTAGAAGTCCAGAACTAACCGCAGGCGAACCAAGTCGATTTCAGTATAGTATCTGCCAAGTCGCATTCGACGCCCTACAGATAAAGGAACTCACACGCACGCCAACAGAGATTTTGCTACGACTGAAGAGGATCATTAGAAGATAGCAGCAAAAGAAAATAACTCTCGTACACAGTAAAGCTAACTCGGAGCAGGTGATTGAACTCTGCTAGCTGTCCCGCTTTCGATGTCAAAAACATGCACACCGATCTTGTGGAGATAAAGAATGGGTTAGTGATTAGTTTCAAAACTTTCGAAAGATAACGTACTCGCGCTGTGGAATTCGGAGGAAAAGATAATGTGACGAAAGCAGCCGACCCGGCCAGGGAGTCAGCAAAGTACCACCGATGCAGTGCAGACGTACGCAACTTCCGCAAGATGAGCTATGACTGGAAACTGCCCAAGTCTCAGCTAATGAGACCGCCATGGCGCAGCGTTGAGCTCAAATCTGAGAATCTAAAGAAAGAATGGGAAATAGCCGTAAGCAAAGAAAAGAACTCGACAAATCACGAGGAAGGCAGAGGAAAGCGATTGACTGAGAATACACGTAAGGAGGGCGAAGTGAGGCCAAGGTCGAGGCTAATTGATTGTTGACCTGATTTTCGAGTCAGTTGCCCCATTTAATTAGAAAAATGTAAAGGGCCAACCTAAATATTGATTTAAAGATTGTACCTGACCCGAAGTAGTTCCAAATTTCGATCAGCAAGAGACTTGGAATACGATAGAGTGAGTACTGCAGGAGAAACATCGGCCAATCGGCTCGATGGAGGGGGAAAAGTAATAACAAGACGACATAATCGGGGGAAGGACCCTTATGATCTGCTCTCTTGTCTGCCAAATATGGCTGTCAATCACGCGGCCACACCTCTTCAGAGATGTCGTCGTGTCACCAAGCAAAGTCGTCGCATTTTTGGAAATAGTGGCCTCACCCTCCTCGGCGACGATACTTTCCCATATCCACAGAATCAACTTTGTTGGGCTCCCTCGCGTACCTCACATTTACCCCGCAACCGGCGAGGAGCTGCAGTACGCAAATACTGTGGGAAAAATCCTCACCGTCATCCCCCAATTCACCTCACTGCGATTGGGTCCAACGCATTGGCCCCAGATGACCATGCGAACGAGAACTCTATCTCGGATGGATCTCGATTCCGTGGTCATGATGGACTTATCGATGTTGGTGCAAGTTATTTCGAAATTGGACGCATTGGAGAGCCTCCGTTTGCATGTGTATTTTACTAGGACACTGTCCGGTGCCATTGCAACTGCGCTCCCCCCTCCACTCCAACGCTTGAAAATATTGGACTGTGATCACATTAACGATCACCAGTTTTTTATTTGGCTCGTATCCATCTCGCCGAAGCCACCCATTACATCGCTTTCCCTTGGGGCACAGCTGTTTCCTTATACTCCCGCAGCACTCCAGTTGATAATATCGGCATCAGAAACACTCCAATTCTTCAAGGCTTCGAGAATTTTTATCGCCCAAAGGTGCGCATGTTCGTTAGATATTGATCATGATCTGATCCTATGTCTCAGATTGCCTACCGAATTTATTTCCCTCTCACAAAACGTTGCGAGCCGTCACATTCCTCGTCAAACGTGGCTGTATTCCGCCCCAAATGTTTTGGCATCGAGAAAGCACACAGGAGATGCAAAACGTCGACGAAAGGGGAAAGTCGTATACCATCTTGACTGTCAAGCTTGATGAATAAAAATCGGAGAGAACGTTGGAGACAACAGAGATGGTCAAGAAAAAGTAAAAAATAAAAAGAAGAAGAAAAAAGAACCACCGCGTGCGGTCCACGTAATGATCGTGGTTCGAAACTCACACGAAGGATTCCATGTGACGGAGAGCCTCTCGGTAGCCCTCCCAAAGACGGGCCTTCTGCATGGCGACAGGCCTTTTCACTTAGTCTCCCAATGTCGGACTCAAATAAAACTAAAATTAAGATACGGAGTCGAAATTCTTTAGTTTCTGATACAAGTGTCGGCTTCGAACTCTGCCGACACGGCATTCACGGGAGTGCGCCAGTGAAAACGGGCCAGAAAATCCGGGGCACAAGAGCTGATATCGAAGACCGCATGGTATTAGATCGCCAGCTGTTGTCTTATCGCCAAACACTAGTCTTTGGATTGCGGTCTTGGGACGTCTTAGTATCAAGGGATCGATTCAACGGTGAGAAGTATGAGAAAAACAACACCGAAGTTGTCAGTTCCGGGGGTTGAATATTTTGAGCAGTGCATACATGCTCTCAATGTTCCGAACCTTGAACCGAAGAGAATTCGAAACTGGGGAATGGAATATACGCTCCGCAGATTTGCAGACCAAAATCGAAGTTCGGAACCCGAGCGTATGAAGTAGAAATAGGACTCAAGTCCTCCCTGTAGAGTTGGAGTGTCTGGAGCCAAAGAGAATTGAACACGAAACGCTGAAGTGACTGTGGCACTTCCTCTGTGGAGCTCATATAATCAGCAGATAAATGGTCAGAAGGAGGACAGCTGGTTAGGCGGGTCAAACAGGACGGGTGGTGGCTAACGTGCCAAGGAGGGTTTGCAGCTAGGGTTCGAAGCCCAAGGGTGACCTCCCCACCCGCGTAGCCTACGAGCTACACCGCAGACAGCGGAATGACCTACAAGTCAAATACAAAGTCTGCGGGCACTCCCAAAGGGATGGTTGTATTGGAACGCCGTTTCCGTGCGGAGGAGGAGGGTTTCGGGAAGATCCTTGAGTCAGTCGTGGCGGAGCATTAATTGTTGGCTGATCAGGGGAATTAGCGACCCAGTCATACTCCAGATCCAAGTCACGTTTCCCGAGGTTTCCAAAGGTTGGCTTCAGATTCATGAGCACGACCAGTTTCTTGCATCCATTCTGCCTGATAGAAATGTTCTGCAGGATCTTCACTATCATTCGACTCTGAGTCACTTTCATTGTCCTCCTCAGGAACTACTGCTGTTGTTGGGAGAGTGTCATCCAGATGCACATGATGGCGGCCGAGACATTCTGCATGATAAGCAACTGTCCAGCTGACATACTTGCCACGTTGCCTCCTCTGAGATTCGAGGCAGGTCCTCACTTTCCAGCAGTTCTTGAATGGGTGGTGCAGAATCATTCTTGCATAGCAGTATTTCTCATAGTAGAGCTCATCATTATCACGGACAGGTCGAAAGCGAGGCCAGATATTGACAATGTACGGCAATACTCCTTTGCTTCCGCGTTTTTATAATCCTGTTCTGTTTCCAGTCCCAATGTGTGGCAAACTGAAGCAGTGAAACATCCTTCAACTTTTTCAGGATCTGTCTGAGCATGTTTCTGGTATCTGTGAAACAAGTGTTAGTAACCAAGAACTCGATTTGAAAAACAATCACCCATACCTATCAAGCACTGAAAATCTGTCGACTTGCCCATTTTAAAGTTGAAATGTCGAATCTGGATCAACAGTAGTAATTCTCCGCCATATACCCAAATTCCATCCATCCGTCCCTCATCGGTCTGTTCTCCAACCCACTTCCATGTACATTCCAGCTAGGATCTAGGTTCCACAGCAAGACATCCATGATGTCATTGTCCTCCAATTTGACTCCAATTGCCTTGAGTCTCGAGGCAAGGCCAGTGATTCCAGAAATATATTCTGAATCGGCTTGGCGGGATCATGGTTTATAGCCGTAGAATTGCCGCTTCAATGCGCTATTCTTCTCGTAAATCTTCTTCAACTTTTCACATGCTTCTACCCCGGTTTTGCAGCCGTCAATATATCGGTACTGACTGGGTCAATGGTCAATCCAATGGCTGTGAGCATTTCTTCAGCCCTGGGCATCCCATTTCTCTGCTGCGTCCCGAGTTGCCGGTCTGGTTGTTTCAATGACGTGATAACAACCGGCCCGACGGAAGACCATGGAGATTGCAAACTTCCAATCTTGGTTGCAAGCGAAGCGAGCAATTCTACCCTAAATGCACGTGACGAGGGGGAGGGCTAGAGTTTGCAGAAAACAAGGACAAACGGTGCTCGCGGTGGCTGACGGATCTTGGAGGAAAAAAATGCTTTCAAAAAACGTTCAATTCTGGATGTTTTTGGCTGAAAAGTCGTTCAATTGATAGCGCTTCCCCAGGGGGTTCGACTGATACCGAAATCAGGCCCAACGGACAGAAAAAATTGAGCTGGAAAAATAGGAGACGCGTAATCGTGACATCGTAATGTGCGGGTGATGCCGCTTCGCGAGCACCCGGCGCTTCCGGCGGATCCCTAGTAAGTATTGCCCGAGGATCCATCCTTCTTCTGTGCTTTGAGCTTTGGCACGGAAGCGAGAAGTGAATTGACGTTGTTCGACCACGGCGTGGGAGGATGACGAGGATGAGCGAACCAGCAAAGAGAGTGCAAGCTAAACGAGATTGTGTTGTAAATTCAATGGGTTGCACTGTAGCTGTGAGGCTTTGGGGTTGCAATCTCGTGAAGAGATTGGCCCACACACTCGAGTTTATATACTGTACAACTACCTAAACTAGAATATTCTACATAATTCGTGAGAGTTCTACATCAATCACTCATGACTAAAGCAGCTCGGGGATCTGGCAGATTGCCATTTACGGCCAATTCCCAACACCTGCAGATATCTTCGCCTCGTCCTCCTGAACACTGGCATATCTTGGTTTAGGGGAAAATATGTAGGCTCGTAACCAGCCTGCCTACGAAGAGCAAAAATGTGGCAAGTACTTTGAAATTAAGTTGTTCATTTGAGTGGGGAGACCAGAAAAGATCAGCGACTTATTACATCATGACATTTTATCCAACAGTCGGAAGAAACTTCACAAAAAAAATACTCGGAGCCTGAATTCAAAGTGGGGTATCCTCCATGCCAATCCAAACAAATGCACTATTGGATGTCGGTAAAGGCTTAATTTCCCTCGCAGTTGAACCGGCAACGTCCGTTCACCGCCGACGGCCGTCCCGTCACCCGTCCCGTGCCGTAGACATTTTATTAATTCACACGACAGACTGTTGGGTGACGGCAGCCGTGCCCGTTGTACACCCGTCGAAACGACGGCCGTGCCCGAGACGGGCACGGCGTGCAGCCCTAGTTGAACAATGGGAGTCGTACTGGAACAGAGGTACTTCATCAGCGGAGAGGGATTGTATTTCCACGTACAGTAGCGGACAGTCAAAAACATCAACTCGGCTAGTAGCCGGAGTTTTGTTTCAATCAAAAAACGGACTTCAGATTCAAATTCAGCGCCTTAAAATAAACCCATATACAATTTTCCCATTTTTTTAGTGAGAGATTACAGCTGTTTCGAGAAAATTGTCCGGTTTTTGATCGATTTTTGTTTACCTTTGATTGCCTTTGATTCACCTCAGCTCCACACAATAAGAGCAACAACGCACATGTCTTGAGCAAGAAAAACTATCCAATACTTTGCTTGTTCCACAATTTTCACCCGAATCAACATGACATGCCCTCAACCTAGGAATCTGCACCAGTACTATTGAAGGGGTACCTTTGCAAAAGTTTTTTGATGGGGCGACTGTGTGGGCGTTTCGGCTCGGATTCACCCAAAATTTGGAATAGGAGGAGCCATACATATAATTTGCTTCTGTGATTTTTTTCAGATTTGTGTGTCGCCAACGGAGGGAGATGTGCAGATGCCGGCGGGAGACACGTTTTGAGGCTGTTTTCGGTACCTTTGCAAAATTTTGTCACGGGTGCCACACGGCTGCCGACATTGCCGGAGCTCGGCTATGAGTAGCACCGATGCACTATAACCTCGAATCCTTAAGCCCACCCCAAGGGGGTACTTTTTTTGAATTTTTGGAACATACGCTGATTTTAGCTTAAAATTGGCCCAGGAATCCGAATCCGAAGTCGAAAAGTTCACCCGACCTGTAGTTCAAAAGATACAGCCACTTTTGTCTGAAAATAATCATATTTTTTCTTTCAATTTTTTTTTCGACAAAATTGGCTCAATCCGCGTAACTTTCGAAAAAAAAATTCCGCAAGGTTGAACCAACCAACGTAATAATGACGTCATAAATTCCCTTATATAGTAATCGATCACCCCAAAAGGGGAAGTGATAAAAGTCCCCATATCTTTCCAACCATTGCCCCAGCGAGCTTTTGGAGGTCAGATTCAGATTGCCAGCCCTCATTTTCAGCCCAAATCAGTGTATGTTCCATTTGTAACTTTTCTGGATCCCCTTGGCCCACCCAGGGCGAGGGGTACTTACAAGGCACAGAGACTCTCAGGAATATTAATTTACATGCTAGATAGACACCAACGGACCTGGTCTTATCAAGGGCGAACTCAAAACACAATGGCAGCAAATATTTAGCGATGCATTCTCATGGCACGGCGTCAACGAGTCTACTATGGAGTATGTACAGTAAACTAAAGAATGCTAATGCAAGTAATACTAAAGTAAGATAATGTGTCGTATTGAGTCATTGCGGCGCTATCGAGTGTGGAATCAAGTGTGTCGCATAAATGGTCGGGAGGGAGAACAAGATCATCAAAGCGAAATCGTGTCGCAGGAAGTGGGGATAAGACAGTATTTAAATGAATGTGAGTAAGCGAGGGCCTTACTATTGATAATGCAAAGGTGATGGACCGTAAGGAAGATCGTAAGGGTTAGGCGGGTGGCGCGTGGAGTAGAAGTCAGATGGAGGGTGGTCGTAGAATTCTGGAGGAAATGGCGGCGGGTGATCAACAGCACGCCCGAAAAAGCGTATGGGATGGCGGGGGTGTCCACGAATCTAGGAGCATGTAAGGAGCCACGGGAAGATGAGGAAGTGGAGAAGGTGCTCTATCGACATCCATCGGAAAGATCCACCGGCAACATTTTGAATGTCGGTGAACACCTCATTGCTGCTCCTCATGCTGCTCCTCCTCCTCCTCCTCCTCGGAGACGGCTGCACGGCGTCGACGTGTCCACAAATCGATATAGTGCTTATCCTCCTTCAGCACATTGTTCGTGGCAAAACACTCCAAGATCCGCGCAATCAGCACTTCACGGGTCCCATCCTCCTCCAGCGCCAGCAACCACGCAAGATCCTTCAGCTGTGGCGCTTTCAGCGACTTGATATTTCCATCAAATACCATCCCATCACGGCCCAAATCCCTTCGTCGTTTGAGCACCTCTGCGCTGGCAAGGAGCTTCTGGGTTTTGCTCTCATCTTGCTTCGTCTTTTTCTGAAGCTCTGTATTCCGCTTCTCCTCAGCTAGTGTGCGTCCCTCCGCTGAGGTGAGTATGCGGGCAGATGCTGCCAGGGTGCGTGCGTTGCCGCCTCGCTTCTTCGTCTTGGTAATCAGCTTTTTCTGCAGTGACCGGATGTGCAGACCAGCGATGACCGCATGCGCATCAGCGCCTTCGCGTTGTGATCGGGCATCGTTCCGCTGAGCCTTGAGCTTTGTGGCGACAGCTTGGTAGAACTCGACAAGCTCAGGTCCTTCGAGGTCGGAAGCAGGCTCGTCATCCGATTCGGTGTACGCGTGAGATCCTTCGTTAACGTCGACTGGTTCACGAGTCTACCTCTTTATAAAATTACACGTGTCTGTCTGTCTGAAGCTTTTTAAGCTCCGCTCAATCTCCGCTGATGCCGCCCTGCCTGGCAGCTCGCCGTCGGTGATTGTCGGGCTCCCGAGTCTGCCGGCCTACAGCCAATCAACATTTGGCCGGCATCACATCACCAATCCAACAAACTTTGGCAGACACTGCCTCGGCGCTAACATTGACAGAAGGCTCCCATCGCAACGAAACAAAGGCGCCGTGCGCGCCTATAAAAGTGTACACAATGCCAAACTCCACTTAAACGCTCATTCAAAGATTTCAAGATTTGTCCCCACCCATCAATCCCAATATGGTAACATCAACACGTGATCACGGCCTCGCCGCAAGCGACGGCGAGGACAACAATAAATCTATTCTAAGATATTCTAAGTGTGACAGGCGTGTTTTGGACACGTTTTCTGAGTGGCAATGTCATCATTTTCATTTCATTTGAATTCCATTGTGCCCACAGTGCGGTGCTTGTCTTTGAATAATGAAGCGGTGTGGAGGTGAATATTCTTCAAAAATGATTATTGCCTGAGCGGTAATGCCACTCTGATGTAATTGTATAGTATGCATAAGTGAGTAAAGAGAAAGTAACAGAGCAAGATGCCAAAAGGGGAAGTAATATACAGTGAATGAGTCAAAGGGCGCCGAGGCTGGTACCACGGGGAGGTGACCCATCGGTGGGCCAGCTGTTCGCCAACTCGCATTGCGAGCGGAGATTGCTCCCTCGATGCCTATCTGTCGACGGCCTCATTGCCCGCGATGCCAACGTGCGAGGAGACCCCGTTGGGGGGTGGGGGGCGTGAGAAGGAAACAGCTGGGAAAGAAGTGGACTGCGTGGAGGAGGTGTTGTCCGGGCTAGGGGTTGGACATCAGGGCGGCGATGGCACGTTGGCAGTCCATGAAGACGTCCACGCCTGCTGCCAATGATATTGATATCCAGCTGCAGCATTGCATCAGTAACCACTGACTCAAATATGGTGTGCTCACTGGTGGTGCCCAAATGTTGCATCCTCTCCTTCCCTCTCACTGTGACCGCCGCCGCTCCAACACCTCCCTTGAAACTGGAGTCTGGTTCCCACACCCGCAGGGAGGGGGTGTGCGGGTGTGGGCGGGTAGGAGAGATGCCAGAATTGGGTCGAGGACACGTCTGTACAGCAGAGGGGCATATTATGGGAGATGGTTCCGAGCAAGTGAGAGAAAGAAAGTAATATCAACAAGATCCCGTGATGTTGTGTTCACGCGGTGTGTGACAGACATATGCGAGTAACGTTGTTATTCACGGCGAAGCAAAAACAGTTTTCGGAGGACACGGACATCACGTGCAACGATTACTATATCGGGAAATTGATTGTGGGGACCAATCTCAGAAGCTGTGGTTGCTAGTATAGTTGCCCATCCCGAAACTTGTGGAAAGTTTTGGCACTGTTTTGGCGGGCGTAAGCTAACGGCGTGATCATTTGATCGTCTGCCAAAAGCGTGGGAATTGCCCATACCCAGGGCCAGGTACCGCTGCTCCCCCAGACGAGTGTGCCGAGGATAGGCCGGAATGGTTTGTCGAGCATGAAGGCGGCGTCTTCTGCGGAGAGCGGAGAAGTGGAGGCACAGATCTGATAGCGGGTGGGAACGGCGTTGACAGCGGAGGAAGATCTTGGAAGCCGAAATGCGCCAAGACCTTCTTGAAGTACTGTGTTTGGCTGAGTGAAATTGATCCGTCCTCCAATTTCTCGACGGTCAACCCGAGCAGCAACACCACATCAACCTCCTTCAAGTCCCATTTGGCGGCGAATTCTTCCACAACGTGTTTGCTCTCCTCGTCGGATGAGGACACTCCGAGTACGTCATCCGTGTGGGTTGAGGTAAGTGTATAATCCATGCCTCGTTTGCGTGTGCGAATGCATGGGTCGGCTAAGCTCTCCTTGTAACCCAGGTCAGCGTAACCCGAGGCGAGAAGCTTGTACCATATATGCCCTGCCTGTACCAGCCCGTAGAGCGGTCGCAGAAGCAAACAGACTTTATCCTCCTCCCCCTGCTTCGCGAAACCCCTCGGCTGCTTCATGTACACGGGCTTGTCCATCTCCCTGTTCAAGTACGCTCCCGAGAAATCCCACTGCCGCACGCGCACCCCATCCACTGCCGCCACCGCGAACACCATCCTCACCGACTCCATCCTCGCCACCATGGCCCACTTCACCTCGAAGTCCTTCCCCTCAATCATCTCGTCCCCGCGCGCCACATACCTCGCCTTCCGTTTCAACACCTTCCCCTTCCCATCCAACTTAAGGTCGTAAACCCACATCCCGTCGATCGTGTGCTCCCCTGGCGGTAGGTCTACGCGCTTCCATACTCCGCGGTTCTCGAGCTGATCGAATTCAGCTTGCATCGGGGGCATCCACTTTTCTGGCTCCCGCATTCCGTCGCGGTACGAGCACGGGATGGAACCTTTAATGGAGCTTGCAAATGCCCATGGGTTACGCAGCAGAACGTCGTCAAACGTCTCCCCAACCGATGTCGACGGCATTCGCTGTGGGCTGCCTATTGTCACGCGCCCAATCCTGCTGCGCAGCCCTCGCCGCTGCCTCCATCTCGCTCGATGCTTGCATGTCGAGAAGGGCGCGTGTGGGTTTCTGAGCGCATTCGCTCCGGCGGGGTAGGTCCGGGACAACAAGAGGCGGGGGAGGTGGTGCGTCCTCGGGGATGTCGGGTTGCGGCGGAGGTGAGTTCTCCCTTTGGAAAATAGAAGGATCCTGAAGCGCGGCGTCTTCCTCAGGCTCTGCCAGGCGCGTTCGATGGGGCATCCCCTCCTCGAAGATCACATTTCGCACCTGGTAGACCCTCGACCGCGACGCGTCGAAGATCCGATATCCATGGCGTCCCACATAACCCACCATTTTACCCTTTCCACAACTGCTTCCCCATCTTCCCCTCTTTGTTGTCGAGGTCCTTCACCCAGCACACACTCCCCCACGCGCGGAGATGCGATATGTTCAGCTTGACAAGCTTCCCGGCTGCATCCTTCTTCCTGAACCACACGACCCACGGTATGATATCGGGGTGGCGGGAGGAAGGTATGAAACCGCGAACATAGCAGTGAGCTGCAGCTGCCTCGGCCTAGAACCGCCCGTCGAGCCCCGACTCGATGAGCTGTGTTCTGGTTCCCTCCACGACCGTGCGGTTCCCCCTCTCCACATGCCCGTTTGCCGCTGATGACACTTTAGGAACTTTCTCCACTGTCACCCCCCTTGCCGAGCAATACGACAAGAACAGGCCGTTATCAAACTCCTTCCCCAGATCGATCCGAACACACTTCAAGCACTTCGATGTTTGTAATTCCGCGGCCGTTACCCATTCGCGGAACGCTGCGAGCGTCTAGTGCTGGCCACTGGATGTGCAGCCATCCTGGGGTTGCGATTCGGTAGTAATCCATGCGTGAAAATTATGCGTTCCGCACTTAGTTTGATCGTTAGGTGTTTCCTTGTCTAAATCTCTGACCGTCGCACTGATATTGAATGAGCCTTCGTTCGCCAGTGCGATGGTTCTTGTGCACGTCACGTTATTCGTTACGTAGTCCTTGAACATGTGTCTAGCGGGCTAACCCGCCGGTTCAGACTTTCAGCAGCATTATGGCGGGATATGAAGTGGCTTGGCCGTCTTCAGATAATCAATCGAATTTATACTCTTTTGAGCGCAGGATTCGGGTTGCTCCTTTTAATCTTAATGTTCGCGAGCCAACGACATCGTCCAAAACGCTTAAGGATGTGCACGGGTCACCCGCGGGTCTACCTCGAGCGGACCGGACCCGTACCCATCTATACCCCACCCCTACAGGGGTACGGGTCTATACCCTGAGCGTATGCGTACGCCCCCCACCCGAGCTAACGTCGGACCCGCCGTGGCGTGAGCCTCCAAAGTTAATTGCGGGTGAGCACAGATCGTGGAATATCTGATTTGCAGTCACTTAATTTTAAGTTGAAGGTGAGCTCAATGGTGAATGGCTCTGCATTCCGGGCTTAGCGAAAAAGCGTGTGGACGTGAAGCTCGAGGGGTTGTACACGTTCGTCATCGCAAGATGAGAAACAACTCCGACAATACGAGCCCTGGACGGTCGTACCGGCTATCTGCTTCTAGTCAACCCGGTCACCAAATCAAGCCTTGACAACGAGAAAATTAAGGTCTGGGCTGTGGGGAAAAATTCCATGGCGCACGGTATACCTGGCCCTTGCATCAGGCCCGCGAGACAGACCGACGATGGCACCCCAATCACTCAAATCGTTGATCGGGTCGTCATTATTGGCCCAGATGTGCTGGGGGACGCGAGCAAAATCGGTTTCTACGCGCAGACAGACCCTGCGCGTACCCACTCGTATGGCTCTGGTGTTGTGTCCATCAAATTCGAGCGACTGGCAACATATACAGATACATCTTGATCGTCATCCGTTTCTGGTCTGTAACAGAGACTAGTTGACGACTGTGATTGTTTACGGCGTACAAATGGACTCTCCCGACCGAATCGTCGTTCGGATAGCGGCGCTAGAATACCTCCGGGTAGCAAGCAGAATGAGTGAATGATCACCAATTTCGGTCGCCGCGGCGGGACGGGCCACATCTGACATGATGACATCAGATGTTTCAGAATTTACCGGCTAACACGTGATGTGATTGTTGGTAACACGTCATTTGCTCTCAACTCACGATGGCCTCCGTGCCCGTTACGCCTGTAAAAAACCCCTCATCCGATACCACCCACAGCACTCCACATAGTCGAACGACCGCTCACGCCACAACGCTGAACACAGCGCCTGTCGCCTCGCTTCAGTCAGAGCTCAAGAAGGATATCGCCGACGAGTTCGGTGGCCACATCTGGCAATTTTCGCCCAAGAGAATCTCGCAGATGCTTTCCCCAAAGCACCTCAAGTCAGCATATACCAAAGCCCTGGTCACCAGCGGGCAGAAGGGGCCGCTCCATCCTCGTCTGGACGATCACATTTGCCTCGTAGACGACGCGGTGGTGGCGAGTGCCCTCGACGGGATTGAAATCCCTCCCTCGACATCGAAACCTGTCGATCGGGAGTCGCAGAGCTATCAAACTCTTTGCGTCTTCCTCAATGACTGCGGGCAGGCAATCAACAGCGCTTACGACCGTCTCGCCCAGGCACACCCCAGTGTCGGTGAGTTCGTGCTGAAGCCCAGAGAGAAACGATGGTATCCGCAGCTCCATTTTCACCCCAACGATGAAGCTACCGCGGACGGCATCGATTCAGCGGCTCCGCTGAAACCGGACATCGTGGGGCTCCACGAAAAGGACTTCGATCCCAAGGCCCTTCCTTGCTGCTGGGGCTTCTCGGCTGCGAAAAATCCACAAGTCCGGATTCCCGTGGAGGTGAAGAAGGCGTGGCCGGAGCTCATATGGCAGGCGGGAACCTACGCCCGTGCTCTCCGTAGCGCCACCCCCGAGCGCGCATTGAGGCTCGTCTTTGGCTATAACCAGGTCACTTGCGACTTTCGGGTCCTTATCTTCCACAACGGCGGCCTCGCTGCAAGCCTGCCGTGCGATCTTCGATCCACCTCCGGCCGCAAAGACGTAGTGCGCATGCTCTGGCCCGTCTTCCTCTGGCAGGACGCCGAAGATGCGGGATTCCCTCTTTCACCGACGGTGACCAGCTTGCGCTGTGCGGGAGCGAAAATATGGACTACATCGCTCGTCGTGTGTCCCTCCTATCGCATTCTCTGAGCTGCAGAGGCCGTGGCACACTCGTAATCAAGGCTCAACTTGGCCTGCTGACCGACACTCGTATCCAAGTGGCTTCATTCATTGGCATGCAACCTCAGACCTGTCTGGATGGTGGTCCACGCCGCACGCGAGCCTCGACGCAATCCAAAACCCAGGCATCGAGAGACCGCAAAGGTAAGTTCTCACTAGTATTTGGCAATGTGTTGATTGGGATGCGTAGTAGATCAGCGCGACGCCAAGAAGACCACCACCCTGGGTCAGAAGCAATCGGGTACGCTTGGCTTTCCTGTCTTCCCTGTTGCTTTGAAATGACTTGAACTTGAGGCTCTGGCGGCAAAAAACCGGCATCTTCCGAGCTGGTGAAATCTCGCAAGCCGTTGTCCCCGCAGCCCTCCTGTAAGTGCTGGCTGCGCTCGAGTTCCCAGTCTGACCTGTGTTCAAGCCCCTGGGAGCCAACAGTCGCCGGCACCACCAATTTCTGCCGACATCCCACGTATGCCCAGGCTGTTTGCCTCGCTCTATCTCGCCTATCCTCACGAGTTGCTATAGAGATCCGATCTGTGAAGTACCACGAAGAGGCGGTCGCAGCATGCGTTCCCACGGAGTTTCGCACACTTGGCGCAGCCTTCGCTCCCGTGGGTGATCTGGAGACCGTTCAAACCCCAGCCTCGCGCTTCCATACGGCTCCCGATGGTTTGTCGTCGTCTGCGACCTGTGTTGTCCGAATTTCTTCTCCTACGACCTCTGGCTCAGGGCCGTTGAACGAAACGGCGATGGCCTCCGCTTGTTCCGGCCTTTTCGGACTTCCCATCACACAGACCTGGTTCCAAGGCTGCTTCAAAAGCGGGCGACCTGCCTCCTCTGCTCTTTTCGAGCCCACAGAAAACGAAAGGACACTCTTCATTGGGCGTTCTCTAAGGATAACAAAGTTAGCCCCAACCCTGACTGTCGACCGTTGATTGTCTGCGTTATGGAGGAGGAGGGGATGTCTTTGGAACGATGCGCTAGTGCTGGAGATCTGTGTGAATCGATACTCCACGCGCTTCTAGGTGCGATAGTACCCAGAGCATCGACCTTCTTTAATCTATCTTTAGGGTGGCTGGCTGCTTACGAGCGAGGCTGGCTTCAACGCGACCCTAGCATCGGGAACATTCTAAGACTTTGTCAGGATCGAGTTCAGTCTTGGGGGCGCCGATACCAAGTTGAAGGAGGATTCGGAGGATCTCACAAAGCAGTTGGCATCAATTCACCTTGAGCCGCCCATCTCGGGGACCGCTGACACCTGGGACCCGAAACGCGCCTCGGAGCTCGAAAAAGCTTTGGTTATTTTTGGCAGACCTCACATCTGTAAAGCTATCTTGACCGATTTCGATCTGTCGGCTTATCTGCAAGACTACTTTACGGCAGAGCACGGTGATGCGAGGTCATTATCGGTGAGTCCTTTTAGATTCAACTCCCTGCATGCACTCAGTCTGGCATAGGGCACGGTCGAATTCATGTCAGTTTCGATTACGGGCAGCGTTCAGTGCCTCAGAACCCTATTTACAATCTCCCCTGGATGACCTTTGGGCCTTCTTCTACACCCACCGTTTGGGCCACCCTTTTTCATGCCCGCCGTCCAAGCACGGACCTGCTTCCCTTGTCGAGCCAAGAGATAACGTGGCGGCTGCATATAAGGTCGCGCTCGGCCGACGAGCGTGAGGGGACTATCAGGGCGATCATCAAAGTCCAAGATTTTCAAACACAGTTCCCTCCGATGCTCCGAGCCATGGCGCCTGTTCTCAAAGACTGGCTCTCGGCTCTTGATCAAATGGACGATGCCTGGACAGCCCGGCAGTATCAGGCGAGCACGACGGGCGGAGTTGGCCTACCGGACTTCAATCACCTAGCCTACAGTGGGGTTCAGGACTTCATCCGTATTTTTACGAACCATCGAGAGCGTTTGGCTGGAGCGGGGCACGACTAAGTATTTTTATCCCAGTGTCTTGAAAAAATCTGTTGCAGCTTGTCGGGACTACGGCGTAGTTTATTGCAGCTAAATTGTGCGCTCGAGAAATTCGACAGACCCTCGTGTGACCCGTGACCCCGACCAAAATTCGACATCGACAGAAGGCTATGTCAATTTGAACAAAATACTACCAGAAGGACGGGCAAATTTTCTCCAATGGAACTTCGGAGTTACTGCAATTCCTGAAAATAATAGCAAAAACCGATTTTTTTTTTATGCGCGCTTCCCAAAAACTATGTTATGTTCTTGGATTCTCGAGTAAGAGCCGGCTGTGCAGTGTCATGCCTTGCCGATAATGACCTCGCATCACTGTGGTCTGCAGCAAAGTAGTCTTGCAGATAAGCCGACAGATCGAAATCAGTCAAGATAGCTTTACAGATGCGAGGTCTGCCAGAAGCAACCAAAGCATTTTCGAGCTCCGAGGCGCGTTTCGGGTGCCAGGTGCCAACGGTCACCGAGACGGGCGACTCCAAGTGAGTTGACTGTAATTGCTTTGTGAGATCCTCCGAATCCTCCTTCAACTTGGTATCGGCGCCCCAAGACTGAACTCGATCCTGACAAAGTCTTAGAATGTTCCCGATGCTAGAAGGGCGAGCGACATCTGTTCGTGGCGCCGAGTTTCTGCCAATGCTTCTGCTGTCCAAATGGGATCCCTTCTTTGCTACATGTCGAGCTTTGGCGATTGGGCTGACTGCACCGCTGTCAGTTGATCACAGTATGGCGGTGGCGGCGGAGTAAATCATCCTTTGTGGACTTCTTGTCTTGGACGAGTTTCTTTTCATCTTCCCACTTAAAGATGGACTCTATCGAATCTTTGTAGGTCTCCTCCAGCCCCCATCCCCCCTGACATAACCACTCACTCCCCTGCACTCATCGGTCAACAGACAGCGGCAACGTCATCCGTCTGCGGCACTTTTCAACCCAAGCAGTGGCAGTCTTGCTTTCATTTGCGGTAGTCATGTGTCTATCTACGGCAGTCTACAACTTACTTCAAGCACAACCATCGGCTGTCCAATAGCTCATAGCAACATCTCGTTTCCCAAGTCACCATCACTGCTATTCCCCGTCCTAGGCCCTACATAAGGATATACTTGAATTACATGTATTCTATTGAAATGTATAGTGTTCAGGCCCTAAATTCATTTTTTTCTGTGCGGCTTTGCACAATGCCCAAAAGCCGCATGAAGCCGCATGCGACCCGTGTGGCTTTTGCGAAACCTGTCTAATAAAATGAAGAGCATTGTATCAAAAATCTACATGAATCCGACCACTACCGCTACTGTGCGGGGCATTCTGCTGAAACAGGTGAATTTGACCCAGCTGTGTCCGGTTGCTTTACGACATAGCGAGTATCTGGAGAGTTCTGAAGTAATGCCCACCATTGCTCCCACTTAGAAAGACCAGCTTCCTGGAATTTTCAAAAATGGTCCAGCACGGAATGTTGTGCGCGATGTTGAACTACTTTTGGCCTAGTGTATATTCCTTCGTTCCAGCTGTGGTGACAACAATGGAAAAAATTATTGAATCAATTCAATAGGTAACAGCGTTCAATCTATGATAATAGTTGCGCTAAGATTACTATCCGCCCTCAAGGCTGCCACCCTCATGTTATCTTCGTGTGCCTTGGATCTTTTTCAAAACATTCGATTTATCGCATACATGGTGCTGGGACGGTGTTGCATTTTTCTCGCCCGTTGTCGTCAACACAACGCCTGTCATTGGAGAGATTTTTTTGACCCCGTCGCCAGACACTTTATTAGCTCATCTTAAGTTCTAGGTGGTCCAGACCGCTGGAGGACTTAAGTGATAGAGAACTCAAGTCCTTGCAACAAGCATTAAATGCAACACAAAAACAAATCCACCCAAGAGATTCGAACAGGAGACCTTCTAACTTTCGGCAGCAGACAAGAGGAGGAGTTAATCACTACACCAGGAAGACCATACCTGAACTTCTCAATGACTGTCATTAGATTTTTCCATGCTTTCATGCGCTCATAGTAAGTACTGCATATGTATTAACTCACTTGTCATATCCAGTCATCTTTCATCATGTTTTTTTATATAGATTAATTTATTGAAACAGATTAATCTCTGAATCATGTATGGTATAATTGATGAATGAATGAATGAATGAATGATTGCTCAGTGGCAGTGCCCATAATGATACCATCAAATATCGGATCGTGAGAGTGCAACCAAAGAGACCTAAACATTTGTCACGCTGGCAACACTCACTAACGCTCTCCATCCATGCGCGTGAGGCGGGTGAGAGAACCACCCGGATTCTATTCTAACCTCTTGAAGGGTCAGCTAATGTCGGAACCTAGGGCTCGAACGAAAAATTTCTGTTTTGGGAAGTTTTTCATTGCGCCGACCGATTCCCTCATAAGTCCCTGAGTTTTGGTCCGACCACCTCGAAACCTATACCAATCTTCCAGAATAATTTGTCCGCAATTAGTGATGTAAAGGAAAACACGAAAATGCATTTCATTTCTCCATTTGGCACTGAGGGCTGTGTTTCTGTTCAGCACCACCTAGGAGGGTGGGCACTTGTTCAAACACACTGAATTTTTATGAGGGAAGACTTACATGCATTATAAAGAGGGTGATCTAGCCAAAATTACAATTTTCCTCTCCACTGAGTCACTATTGGCTCGGAAGTAATCTTTCGATCAAAATTCTTGAACCCCTCATAACTTCTTCAATCTGGAACTAAATCCGAAGCTGAAACTACACGGGACATCGCATTCAACCTACCCCCCAGGCCATATGCTCGAATTATTCAAAAATATGCATAGAAAAACTATTTCTGAATCTGAGCTGTCGGATGCACCACCTCCAAGAAAACCAGGACAAGAAAACTAGGACAATTGGAGCATATAACCTGAGGGGGACGTCGAATGCGATGTCCTGTGTAGTTTCAGCTTCGAATTTAGTTCCAGATTGAAGAAGTTATGAGGGGTTCAAGAATTTTGATCGAAAGATTACTTCCGAGCCAATAGTGACTCAGTGGAGAAGAAAATTGTAATTTTGGCTGGATCACCCTCTTTATAATGCATGTAAGTCTTCCCTCATAAAAATTCAGTGTGTTTGAACAAGTGCCCACCCTCCTAGGTAGTGCTGAACAGAAACACAGCCCTCAGTGCCAAATGGAGAAATGAAATGCATTTTCGTGTTTTCCTTTACATCACTAATTGCGGACAAATTATTCTGGAAGATTGGTATAGGTTTCGAGGTGGTCGGACCAAAACTCAGGGACTTATGAGGGAACCGGTCGGCGCAATGAAAAACTTCCCAAAACAGAAATCTTTCGTTCGCGCCCTAGGTTCCGACATTAGCTGTAATAGAGTAAGATGACTTGCCTTGAGATGGGTGGGTATCGTTCGTGACAAAGGGGAAATAAATCTGATTCCAAAAGACAAAGAAAAAAAGCGGGTTAGTTGGCCATGTTTGGCAATTGATGTGGCGGTACCCCTTGACTGCCGTCTTGCTGAATTGTGTTATTCCACATAACATTTTTGCTGTGACAACAATTATTTGGTTTTGTGTAGGTCCTATCGGCAGTGGCAAGGTAGGGCTCTCGTTATCCGTGTCGAGTCCGGGACAGGCCTGACTTCGAAGAATTACTTTTTTATCAGCTACAACAAGGTTTGTCTCGTATGTTACTCCTCCGCCTCTATCCCATCTGCAGGAATGAACTCCAGTCAAACCATCCCACCAGTCCAATCAATCACATACCACTTGTTACGAGTTTGCACTCGGCACACAGCTGCCATGCTCTGAATGTCAGTCATAATGGGGGTAAGAGCTTGTGAGTGGGACACAATCCCGTGCACGGCATCCCTCCCCCCGGTTCTGTAAGGTATTATCACAGCCATTATTCGAACTTGACCCATCAGTATTCCCCATAATTTCTTGTTGCTGGTTGGAGACCATAAGATTTTTGAGGGGCCCAAGTGCCGGATTGTTTGACCTGAATCACATACTGTAAGAAAACTCAATAGCAATCAGGGTGAGATATGGGAGACCACCGATTCGTTAACGTTGCCATTCCCTAAATGTCTCGCAAACCGACCCCACACAATGTATATGGCCTCTCATCGGTATTTCGGAGTGACTGCAGCGCAAACTGGCTATTTCGATAGACGCGTCTCAAAACGGGGCCGGAAGACTACGGTCGCGGCAACGGGAGTTAAGTGTGTCCGGTTCCTCATAAAAGGGAGCATTGTTGCAGTTGCAACAGTAATGTCGGATCCCCAAGAAAAGTCGATCACAGGCGTACAAAATGGTGCAGCGGAGAGCGTAGGGTTCGAAACGGCGCCAGTCCCCGATGTTACGCCGACGCTGGATACGGCCACAGCCATCGATGTGGAGGGAAATCCACAAGTAAACGTGGGTAAATCTAAAGGCCGTGTGATGTCTGCTGAGGGAGCTCCTAGGACATACCCAACACCCACAACAGGAATCCCGTGGCTGGCTCAACGACGAGTACATCTATGGTAGATTGCACCACGCCGCGGAACACATGCTGACCTACATTTCAGATCGATGCGCATAATCCCAAATTGATGAGAGTGTTCGTCAAAAACCTCCCAAAGAATTTTGACAAGGAGAAACTCGAAGACGAATTTCTGAAGTGCAATATTTCGATTGTCAAAGCTTTCGTCCGCTTTGCCTGGGACAAAAGTTGCCGCTTGGCGGAGATCCTTGTGGATGACACTACATAGCTACACTAAAGCATTGGGAATGAACGGAAGCGTGATTTCGGGGAAGACCATCCGGGTCGAACCGTTCAAGTCTAAGCCAAGAATGCACGAGGAAAAAACCTCAAAACCTGCCTCGCCCAACGGAAGACCGTTTTTCAGTAGAGCTTAGCTCCGTGGAGTGGTCGATTGTGCAGCTTTTCCGAATTCTTCAGAGTCAGGGCGCATGATGAATCAATTACAGTACCTAATGTGTGTATAAACGAGACCAAAAATAAGATTCTGCTAGCCCCTCACTCAGTTCATTGCATTTAACGGGCAGTGGTAAAATATCTATTATACTCGTCATCACAAAAAAGGACCGGAAACTCGTGTTTTACCACCATAGCAAAGGTGATCGGTTACAAGTAGATAGAGAGCTCAAAAGGCAAGCCTTTCACGTGGTTCAAAATGGCAGGGATATACTAATAATTCAATTTGCATTTGGTCACGCTGCTCAAAAGGCAAGCCTTTCATGTGGTTCATAATGGCAGGGTATATACTTAGCTAACAATTCAATTGGCATTGAGACATCAGCTAACACTGCCTCAGGTGTGGTAGTCGCAACAGAGCCGCTGGTACTTAATGATTCAGTCTCCATAATATCATTACCATTGGGAAAAAATGAAGAAAATATGCTACTAACCGCTCCTTGGTTTACATTATCTGATGTTCTATCTGAGCGTATGAATGCTACCCCCCTGTTCTTTCAACTGTGTCCTCAAGTATTTGATAAGTGAGGATGAGAAAGAGCGCTTGGTGGACTCTGTTCTCGCACTATCTTGATCTAATTTTCGGATGAAGCCACTCAGCATGAAGTAGTGACTGAAGAAGTGCCTGAATTTTGGGATCAACCAGCAAGGTGGTGTTCCCAGCGGAGGTCTCATCAATTTCTAGTAGATCTGTGGAATCTAATGTGCTCATTGACTTTGTGAGAGCCTTAGCTGCTTTCTGAGCAGACAACTGTTTCTTCATGCGTTCTGCATCCCGCTCATCCTCACACTCATGAAGAGCCTCCCAATTCTCAAGGAGACGAGAGTTGAAAGAGCTGAATCTGAAATGATTGAAGGCTTGCTCAAAAGTTTTCGTTTTCTGCAAGTAATGGTTCAGTGGCCGAAAAAGGTTTGAAGTGGGACAGTACAAACGTGGGATATAGCGACGAGGTTTTTCTGGGAATAGATGCCCCAATAACCTGTGGCACACATAGCTTATGTACAGGTCCTCATTGATAATTGATCCTTTCAGCAATCTGGTATTTTCCTGCTTTTCGATGTGGTGGTCGGAGTTCAAATCTCTTGAATGTACCGGTACGCGAAGACTTTGTACACCTCTCAATGGAAAAGCGGTGAATGAAATCGTAAAATGAAACATCTGCCAAAGCCAAATCTCGGTAGAGATAGTCCTCGATTTGCGAAGAATGTACAATATCACCCTGTGGTGTAACAATAACTCGCACAGGAAATTCTGCTGCAGAGATCTTTGAAGCAACATTGCTTTCTGATCCTGATTCATCTTCATCATCGGAATCGTCTTCCCCTGCTACTACTGTGTGAGCCTCATCTCGAATTTGGGAAGCATACATTTTCTTGACCGTGGCAAGCAACGCAGTTGACATCATTGGCACAACCTCATGTGACATCACAGCATCACCATGGCCCCGGATATACCACGCTGCTTGTTGTGCATGAATCTGCTGCTGTCTGGTCAGCTGAGAAAGACATTTGTGCAGAAGACTTTTTGTTGCTGCAAGTGGACTGGCTTCATTCCTCAAATTATTCTTATTTGCTACCACAGCTTGTGAGAGCAATGATAATGCATGATATGTTTTTTCGTCAAACTTGGTGATATAGTCGGAAATATAGAACATAGCAGCCTTGGCAGCCTTCCCAGACAAAATGCATTTGAGATCATGATTGTGTCTTGCACAAACAAGGATATATGGATTAAACCAATTGATAAAGGGCTGTAGACACCGCAACAAAAATGAATTTGTATCAGTATTAAAGCTCGAATTTTCAACAACTTCATGTGGAAACAAGAAACGACAATCATCTTGATGCCCATACTTGTGGCACACAGGTCTACACACATGTTTCTGTAATTTCTCACCCAAATCAACCAGTTCTGTTAAGAACTGAGCCCACCATTCAAGAAAGTCATTAGAGAAACTCGATTGAGCTTGAATCTCATGATCTAAAAGTGGAGCTGTGGAATATTTTCCTGGTTGTTGTCGAAGGATTTGAACCATGGAGGTAAATTGTTAGGTAAATCCGGTGGTGGTTGGAATCATTCCGACCTTGGTTCAAAGTTAGGTCTGGGTGTATGGTCTACATCGGGTAAGTGATGCCAAACAATACTCTCAAAGAATTCATATACACGCTTCTCAAAGTCTGCATCACTAGCCAGGCGTCGGTGCATCTGTGATGGATTGAGTGCACCGTGTAGCCAAATTAGAATATGAGCATGCAGTCCACCACGCTCCGTGAGCTCATTAACATCGTACCAGGCTTGTAAATGGCCTAATACTCCCCCTTCAGATGAACTCTCTTGTTTATCAAAATCCCAACCAAAGAGATATTTGAAAATGCAGTTTATTGAAAATTCAAAGAAATCCGCTGCTGTTACAGGATCTTGTGCGAGACGCTGTGCACGTTGATTGTATTCTACTAGCTTTGGAAATCGGTCTTTCAAGTCAACATGCACATCTCCGTAGATGACTTGGAACATTGGACTGTGTACTGCATTAGGGTTACATGTAAAGAACACAGGCATACCAAACAAACCCATGTAACCCCGAATCTGTTTACGTGAAGTGAGTTTCAATGCACTTGAACCTGGAATATGAGCAGATATAGCTTTCACCTCTCGAAGCAAATCAAATACCTTGTGTTCTTCCTCTGATATACTGGAGAGCTGTTTCTCGGTTTCCAATCGTTTAGCTACTTGCAAAACAATAGAATGGTCTAATGTGTGGAGCATCCGTGCCAAGTTATCAAATCGATCTTGTTGGACTAGCATATAGGTGCGGAGATGTGCACGACGACGCTGTAGCATGAAAACAACAAAAAGAAATGAGTGATGATAGCGTACATTGCGATCACACACATCAAGCAGGTAGTTTGCTTGGACTTCAAAAGATATTTTCACTGATCGCGCAACTTCAAATCCTCCGATTCCATAAGGGAAAAGAGTCGGGTACATGCCTGGAAACAGAGACGTGTTTTGATATTCCGGTACCGCCTGGTGAGAGTAATGCAGTGCAAGGTCAGGTTCATTTGGATCACGATCTCGTCGAATGAACATATTTCGTAGAGCAGATGCAGTTGCCACATTACCGCTGATATTATCACATTCAGGATCAGACACTCCCATATTTTCCAAGAAGAATACTGGTTCACCATCTGTGGAGTCCACCAGGTCAGCTGCAGGATGGTTATCGATTCCTGCTGACTCTTCTTCAAACACTTGCTGAGAATTGCTATGGACATCATGGATTATCCGGTCATAGATTCCAGGTAGGACATCTTCATTCTCACTGAATTGAAGCAAATTGTCATCAGACAATGGTATATCTGCATATAATGGGTTCTTGGCTGTAAACTTTAGCCAGCAGAGAAATGCCCAAACCTTGTTGCAGCGAATTCTGAAAAGCTTATGTATCGCATCAGCCTTGAACTTCTCAGGCCCAATGAAGACGACCGAGATGCTATCGTTGATATCCTGTGGGGTGCGTGGGAGTTTATCTGCAGTGCTGACAAGATTCATTTCATGGGCACATACATTTCCATGAAATACCTTTGGTTGTTTATCATTATCAGAGTTGAACAATCGAACAACATGGGCAGTTGTACGATAAACACAACATGCCATCTCCTCAACCCATGTGAGATCGGAAAATTCCTCAGGGACTTGTCCACGGTAGAGGTGCAAATTTTGGGAGTTCTGACTGCTGGAATTTAGTGAGACATCCAGCACAAACTTCGATCGAACCGTTGTCGTGAACTGCATGACGATCAAGCATCAATCCATTTAAATTTTCATTGGTGGGGAATTTGAAGTTGGTCTGGAGTCGCCTGTCTCGGCACCTGAGCACTTCCAGATTATCAAGTGTTAATTTTGAATCTTTGAAATTGGGATTGATAGTTGCCTTGTAAGCCGTGAAAATAGTTTTGCATGCACTACAAATTAGTCTGGAGCGAGGGAACTGTAGGCCAATGTTTGTCAATATTGGACCAAAAGCCCTGGTAAGCCTGAAAAGTATCAGCTAAATGATTTTCCCGTTGCTGATGACGATTCTTACTGTGGCGTTCATTAGCATCAGTCAGTAAATGTGTAATGAGATCTGCACCATACTCATACTCCAAAAATACCTGGATGGAATCGGCATCTGTGTGATGTGCCGCTGGGGTGTATTTGGGATCAAAACATCGAATAAATGAAACTATATCAACAGTCTGAGAATTGTTGTGCAGGCTTCATATACGCTGACAAATACTCCGAACCACAAATTGTGAAAGATCCTTGAAAGAAAATGAACTAGGTGCATTTGTTGGTTGCCGAAGTGGATGAAGTCTCTTCACTACCCTTGATCCTCAAAAATCCGCATTTCATCTATTGAGCCAGCCATCAAGCACTTCTCCAGAGTCCGCAGCTCGGCATGCGAGCGGAGCTGAATATAATGATTGCTTTCTGCATGCCGGTTGGATGGCGCTAACAGCTCTGCCGTGCTTTGGTCATGCTGCGCAATATAACCATATGGAGATACAGCTTCAGACGAACAGAAGGCTCAATTTTATAAAAAGGGTGATGTCACTCCGGCTTTCGCGTTGTTCGACTCTGGCTGCACTACTGAACCACAATTCTGGCCATACAAGATAGCATTCGCCCCTGGGCCCACTGCGTGGTGCTTGCGCTCGCCGCCGGGCCCACTGCGCGGTGCAAAACAACAAAACGACATTCACGTGGATCGAACGCGCGCCCTCGGCATAATGCAAGAAATTATTAGCTGGCGTTAGAACACAAATAAAGAAAGAGGCCACAACAAAAGTGTGACATTTACTAATGGGGACCGGCATCAGCCAATCAAACAATGGCAGCTTTGGCCGTGTTTGGTTGGCAGAGGCGGTCGGTTCCGGTTTGGAAAATGCTAAGGCTTTTCTCCGTCGCTCTTCATCTAAATTCTGAATAGACAGTTTTTATTCAAAATATGTCAAAGAATGAAATGACCATGCCGAATTTTTTATGTTCATCAAATATACAAAAATACACCTGAATGTCTGTGATTTTATGCATTTACTCAAAGATTAAAAGCGTGCAGGCCAGCATACCCATATTGCGGTTTGCTCAGAAAAAAAAAAAAACACCCCAATGTACCCACTTCACCATGAGATGAAAACCCCAGTGAACAGCTCCATGGATCACTATAGATCATGCAAAATGGTGCATAAATGGGCCCAAAAATGCATTTTTTCTCCCTGGCTGGTGCCAGGGGTCCCTACCCACCAAACAGGCCAGTGGGATATCCCAAACAGGATTTTGAACCTGCAAGGGATGTCCCATACTATACCTGTGGGATGTCCCAAGGCAAAACAGTATAAAGCATGGGATGTCCCATGCAGCATGGGACACCCACTTAAAAACACCCCCTATAGGCCCAATTAACTAGGGCCTGACTTGGATATCCATTGGATGATTTCCCACGATATTATATGTACATTGCTCGCTCAAATTCCTTCGGGAAAAGACGGGAAACAATCTTTCAGTGTCTCGAAGGTGATCAGTAGAGACTAGAAATTTATCCGGTCTATTGTGGTGGAGGATTTATCCATGGCGAGCGTGGGAAATCATCCAAATGATGGGAATGGATATCCAAGTCAGGCCCTACAATTAACTACCCTCAAAAATTTGGCCCTATGGGGGCCAGGTCAGGGTAGCCTGAGGTGGTGCAAAAGCCACATGAGCCGCATGTGGCTTTTTGGCATTGTGCACAGCCGCACAAGAAACTGAAGCATTTGAGGGTGAATCCATGTGGATTTCGAGGATATATTGGTATGCGATACATTGAACCACTTACCAAATGTAACCTGCCTCATTTTGACGTCACTTCGTCACAGCCGCTGTGCGGCTATGGCCGAGATGTTGCCGTAAAAGCAACGTAAAAGGCCACTTGCCTAGGCTCGTCCCCGTCCGGTATCCAGGAAAACAAAGACAAACCCATCACTCGCTAACGCTGGGGAGGCAGTCCTGGATACCGGTGATCTCCCTGTTGTGCACTCTTTGTCTGATCGTTGGCTATGTTGTGTGATCTTCCCGATTCAGCTTACGTCCGGTCTCTGACTGAGATCATCCGTTAATGTCGACTGGTTCACGAGTCTACCACTTGCCACGCTTCCTGCTCGCATCTGATGCCGGAATCAACACCAACGGCATTCCAAGCACAGTATGCAAGGTTTGCATGTGTCATACATAGAGAAACAAAAGCCACACAGTGCTGCATGCGGCTTTGCACAACGCAAAAAAGCCGCATGCGGCTCACGCAGCTTTTGCACAACCTCTCTAATATGTGATTATGGGGGCCTGGACCCGGGACCCACAGCTCCGCATGGAGCCGGGTTCTTTCGGGGCCGGCTGGATCCCGTGTTTGTATAAAGGGCAGACTGAAGACATGGATAATCATGCCATTCCGGACCTAGATCTTTATTCCATCATTTTACAAAGCCACTACCGCACCCCCTAATCCTTGAGTATTACACTCCTGGATGTGAGGCTTTGTTTGTGAGAGAATAAAAGGCTCAGATTACTGGATCGAGTGCAACCTGCCCAGTTGCTCTTGGTTCGGTTCGTGTATCCGCTTTCGTGTGAGCCGCGTCCCGGATACATAGATGAGGTGCAAACTCAATCGAATAATCCCATCCACAGCGTGCTCATCTTTTTCATCTTAAGATCTTTTGATTTTCTCTGGTTTCGCAGATTGGTCCAATGTTTTGGAGTAGCGCTCATATAGTATGAATGTACGCATTTATAGTGCCCGAGGGCGCCATTGTAAGCAATAGTATCGATGCCGCACATCTTCTGAAGTGCAGCGTTCAGGGTCTGCATTGATTGGACGGATGGCACATCATCGACTTCGTTGACTTTAAGCAGCCAAAGGAAGAGTTCAAGTTGACGGTGAGAAAATACGGAGCGAGGAAGATGCATGAGAATATCAAGGGTGCATGTTTGAAAGCAGAATTCAACTGGACAGCAACAAAAACATTGGAAATACTTACAATTCTTTCGTGCCACGGGAACCAAAATTTTTGACAATGTATCTGTTTCTGTGGTACGAGCCCGTTTTGGTGGTTGGTGCGCATTTTCTGACATCAAGGTATGAAGATACTGTGGACTATGCGTCCTTGATTTTGCGCGTGACACATAATATTTCAAATAGGTCTGGGTTAGGCTCCGATAACCCGGGGACATAATTTCAATCAAGAATCGACTCATAATTCGACAGTTAAACTGGCTGCATCTGAAGGTCTGGCTGGCTGTGTATGAGGCTGTTGTCCACTCTGTACAGACAGCTATTTTTGACTCCATACCGAACCGGCGAGCCATTTCCCACGGAGTTTTTCCTGATGAACGGGGACGGCTGTCAAAATGACGGCCGTTTTTGTTGACGGACGGCCTGACCCGTCCCGTCAGAGGCAAGCTGAGAGCCTCGAAACGGACGGGTCCCGTCCGTCCCGTCCGTAACGGCCGTCTTGACGGGTCACGGAGACAGCTTCAGACCATCCTATGTAAGTAAGATAAAACAATTATGCCTTGTGTAAAAATGGATCGGGAACTTACCTGGACATCTAAGGTCACTTGAATGGTGCCAATACTGAATTATTTCATTCAAATCGACAGTCACGCGTCACGGACCCCTCTGTCGATGTCGAATATTGGTCGATGTCACGCGTCACGAAGGCTTTTGTCGAACCTCCAACAAGCCGTCACAGGTATCCTCCCCCCCCCCCCCCCCCCTAGAGCGCAAAATTTCCGTAAGATTGTCGAAATTTTGGAGGGTGTCACGCAAAAATTCGGCCGTTGTCGAAATGTCGAATAGGTAAATCCGGTCACGCGTCACCCCCCCTGTCGATTTGAATGAAATAATTCAGTATGGGCTCACGCAAGGGCAACAGGCGGTGAGAGCTACTGGGATCAGAAACCGGCAAATGCCGAGAACCCCATCCACAACCCATCCATGCAATTACGGGGCACGAAGAATGATACATTCTCAGTTAATTTCTATTTGGGTCCCAATAACAAATATGAATTGCAGGGGGATAGCCGGCGCAATTTTGGGCAAGGCTGTCTATTCAGATTTTTGTCTTGTGCCCTCCTTGTTGAGTGGGAGGGCCCATAAGGGTTTCATGGTTAAATAAACAAATGCTATTGTATTGACCCAGCACTGTGTCCAAATCGCCAATTCCAGCATGCCGAGCTTATTTGGGTCCCTATCGCAAATCTCGATTGCCGGGTGATAGCCACAGCGGTCCCGGAGACACTTTCTGAGGCGCGCCCCGCCCATATGGATAGCCAGGGTCATCGCATTTCTCTCGCTTTAGATTCCGCCCGGAGCCAGTATTGCATTTTCCACAAGGCATTCATTTTGAAACATGTACTTCAATGGCCTTGCATTCAAGCCATTATTGTGTTTTCCATTCATTTTGAAACGCGTGCTTCAATGGCCTTGTCTTCAAGTCATTATTGTGGTGCCACAGTGCTATTTTCTGCGGCTTCCTTAAAGAAAGGTACAAATATTCTACTTCTAGGGCACTGAGTACATTGTTCACATTTAGGCATCAGTTGGTACTATTCGAACAAAAAACTCCGAAAGAAACATTATAAACAGGGAGGTGAGAAAATTTGCCGCGTTTTTACCAGCGTGGGTTGAAAAATGTGCATAACAGCCTTAAATTCGCACGTGCGCAGGTCGCAAATTTCCTAATTTCTCCCCCGCCTCCCCGCCTCCCCGCTTGTTCCCTGCCTTCGTGTTTACTCTCTACCAATGACACTTCAACTCATATTCGGAGGTCCGAAGCAGCCGCGGGTGGACAAAACTGTCGACATGAGTGATGGAGGTGGAGGAAAATTCGATGGCGACCTTCACAGATGCAAAAAAGGAGGCATATCCCGACGAGGGTGCCATAGAGATTTGTTCAGGCAAGGAGGACGAGTTTAGTTAGGGTAGTTTTGTCTGTGCCAAACAGCGTGGGAATTTTCTTTGAAGGGCTTAAAAGGCCCTTAATTTAAGGCCTTAACCTCAATAAGGCCTTAATGGTCCCGCGACCCCCGATTTAAGGCTTTTAGAGCGAACACTGGGCGCAACGTCTCGTTTCATTCGATTGCGGATCCAGGCAAATGACGCTGAGTAGCAATTCCCGACGACTCAACAGCATTTAGCGCTGAGATGATGCAAGAAAACCGTCCAATGGGAAGTGCCCGGAAAGGTCACGTGCGGCGGAATATGCGCCAGGGTGGGGTTCTGAAGCCCGGGTTAACCTGGGGTTAATAGAGTGCCCTCCTTGTGTAGCCACCGAGTACTGAATGTTCGAGGGCGCGATTTTATATGGATGCCAGAGGATCGATTACTGTACTATTTCATTCGTTGTCACGCGTCACACCCACTTTTTTTTTTTATTGCGGCAATAATTTTTCTCGATTTGTCGGATTTCTTTTGGATTTTGATTGTATCAAAAATTCCGAAAACACGAATTGATCGAAATAGTACAGTACGAGTACTTTAGTAGTCGTTCATAAAATCTCGCAGGGCCAAATCAAATATGCTTGCAACACCCCTGTCGGCCCAAACGATGCAATGAAAATAGTGGCTGTGATTATTTTGCTTCATTTTTGTGATGCTGATTTAGGGCCGGTTGTCTTCACTGATATTTTTCATTAGATTTCAATGTAATGGACGTCAGCGTCCGTCACGCTGTCAAAGTTTCGCTTATCTAACAGATTCCGATTTTCCTTTCAACGCACAACTGTGGCTCCTTTTGCAACCTGAAATAGAGCTGGCTTGGACACTCTATAAGTATGTTTTGGCTTCCGATATGTTTTTTAGCTCACTTGTAGTTGGACTGCAAAGTTGCGGACAGGGATTTCGAACGGAATGTGACGTCACTTGTAACTGGGCTTTCAAGTCCGAACCATCGGCTTTTCCGAAAGTCATCGTACGTATTCAACTCCATACGATGCTCCGCTGGCCAATTCTGCCGGTTCCAAGCTGGTTCCTTTCAACTTCGTACACCCTGCCCGCGGCCATATTGCTGCAGTGCTAGCGTTGGGGCTGTTTTGACGCATATCCTTAGTGCCGATTTTGTCTCCTCAATGTAGCGGCGCTGTCCCTGATCGCTGTTGTAACCCTCCAGTTCGGCTTTCGCCTTCATGGAGGTATGCGAAACGACGGAGTTCAAGTGGATTTACCTCCAGAGGATTATTAGTGTATTTAATGTACTGCCTGTATTTTCCGTACCTTGTCTTCTCAACGCCCGTTTCGTGCCCCGCTCCCCGTGCTCTCCTCGCCCTCAGCTTCCTGCCCTCGTCTCATCGCCTCTGATCTCGCTTAGATTAACGGAGCATCCCGCACTGTTACACTCAACTGTTTGACATCAGCCCCTATTTGTTCCCCGCTTCTACTTTCCTGTCGATTTTTGTCAAATGCATAAGAAAGCGAATATGATAGTCACCCCTGTGAAGTCCGATAGCAATCCGAACAT
The DNA here is from genome assembly GCA_029378375.1 of Mycena olivaceomarginata. Lineage (NCBI taxonomy): Eukaryota > Fungi > Basidiomycota > Agaricomycetes > Agaricales > Mycenaceae > Mycena > Mycena olivaceomarginata. The sequence continues at coordinate 78,292 of JARKIC010000893.1, read as the reverse complement.
GAGGTTTCTTGGTGGAGGCCAATTCAAAAAAACAAAAAAAAAGTATTCACTCACTGTAGTCGGCCCAAATTAGCGCGAACGTGTTTGTGCCCACATTCAATTGTAACTCCCGGCATCTTATGCCGCATTCAGCTCATACGATGGTCCGAACCCCTATTTGTATTTTCTTCCGCGCAATCATGCACCTTTTCGCATTGCCGTCAATTATTCGGTCAATATTCAAGGTCGCCCTATAACCTGAACCGCTTAATTTCTCGATATCTTGTTGTTTCTTGTTCATAGAGCTAACTGACCGCTCTCGCTACTATCTAGGTTTCTCCACATAGGGGGGGACGGCGCCTTCGCCCCTTTGTGCTCATTTTAAGGGGTCTCGATGTCCGTTGCCCTCGTTTCCGGAGTGCCTGGCCTAATCAATTCTTCCCAAACTTCCTCTAGCCCACCATGCGCCTCGCCCTTCTCGGATCCCTGTTTATCTGTTGTGCATGGATTTTCCGTGCACATCGCACCTTGTTTCCCGCTCTGGACTCTGTGGGGTGCTCCCCTGTAGAACGCTGTTCTACCTTCCCGAACGAAACCAATTGTTTTTGAATCCCGAACCTCCCATACCCCAGTCCACGAATTCTTATGCATTTGACGACCATATGCAAGATGCATTCGTTGTTATATATTGCACAGATTACGCTGCCCTTGTGGACTCATATACCACGCGGATCTTGCCCGTCATTCACCAATTGTGCATGAATTTGCTCCCCATATATCGCTTCTGTTTGACCATTATCTGGTGCCTTCAACTTCATTTGGTTTGCGTTCACGCAGACCACCTGGTTATACCAGTCTGCGCACGCATCTACAGGCTGTGGTATTCCTGTTTGAAAACAATTACTTTGCGCCACGATTGGCTGGTCGGTTATAGACCTATCGACGATACCCTGCTATCTAGGACTCACGAGAATATCTGACCTCCGTTTAACGTCATTGAGCATTTGAAGGACGTTGACAGGACAGCATCGGGGCGATAGTCTTTGTAACAGAACCGATATACTGGGAGACTGTAAACAAGTATCACAGCATGCTCGGTGACTGTTGGTTGACTTCTGTTGAACCCGAGCATTGAGCAGAATCGGACAAGTCGATAAATAAGACATAGTTCTTCATGTAAACAGCTGAAATGAATGTATTCTAATAGAACAGGGTCGACTCCTCGCTCCCAGACCTTCCCCTCCTTCCATTGGCTGGGATTCATAGCGACGTGGCGGAGCGACCAATTTGGGTCCTATGGAGGTCTCAGCCACACATGCGCAAGCACCGGTGCGGTGATCCGGGTCTTGGACGCGACCCCGCCGTGACCGCCATGACCCGGCCCATCGTGCCAGACAACGGGCGGGTAGGTCCCATCATTGTCCCGGACGACGTCGTCCGGCGGGTGTTGGAGTTCAATCCCGACGCTATGCTAATGGCTGTTGAACGGCTTCACAGCTCCATAAGTATTCATTTTCATTGCTATGCTCATATACTGTATGGGCACACATACGCCTGGCACAGCCCGTTAACAGCTTACTATTTGAATTATAGACTAGCAGAAACCCGTGCTTCGCCACGGAATTAGCAAGCATAAATCTGGGAGCCAGAATTATGTACACAGTAATTATATGTAGTCCTTGAACATTGCAATCTTTAAGTGGACACTCATCACCAACCTGCGGTTGGTTCCTCGTGTCCTCCGTATCCAGCTTTAGTTTTTCACAAATTTCAGAATGCATAGACTCAGATAAATGAAGACACCATTGTTGCGGCTCCCTGAAATCAAAGCCTCAGAAATGAGACAAACCTTAAGAAGAAACGCGGTCAAGCCCTTTGGACAAATATTATATTGTGGTCATACTCAAACCCCTAGCTACCCATAGTCAGACTGCAATGTAACCTGTTCTGTACATACTTATGAAGATTGTCACCCGTACATGCATGTCATAAACTCGTAGACTCGTAGTTTGCTCGTCAAGTTGCTCGTAGTCCTTCTAAGTTCCTGTACTACCCATTCAAATCATTGCCTCTTAATTGTCTTTTATGCACCCCTGTGCACTTGTGCCTTTTGCCCTTCCTTCCAGGACCTTTTCCATGCGCTGGTATGCCACCGTCTTCGTTGCATTCTGTTCAGACGATGTCGCGAGACGGAGGTCCGAAGAAAGCCGAGTATATCCGATTGTTTGTCCTCGCGTGCCAAAACGCTAACGGAAGAACCTGATTGGCCAGTAGAACTCTTACGGCACGATTGTCTTTTGTATAAGTAGATATATAAAGGATCCGACGTGCCGGGTGAGCTCACTTCGCAGACATCCCGAAACTCCCTACGGTAGCCGTTCACGGACTGGGCTCTCTTGGCACGGTTTTGGGTGAACGAAATTTCCCCGCCATTTGAAGGGCTCGGACTCAGCAGAATGCAGGCCAAAACAGTCCTGGACACTCTGAAAAAGTGTAAAAACTTCCTATATGAAAGTGGGATAACTTGCAATTCTATACAGAACAAGCCTAAGATGTTTCGGGGTATTACCCCAACTCGAGCTCATCGTCTGCGCACGGACCTCTTGACGGCAACAACGACATGTAAAATGTACCCCCAAACCATGTGGTGTTCATTGGATAGAGAATTGAGATCTATCCATCTTTCATGTAGGAAGTTTATCGGGTTTAAAATATTGTTTACTCAAGTCTAATTGGAGAGGCGGGTCTCTCGCGTCGAAAGCGGAACGCGGGATAATACCTACCCCTTGGGTCGCAAATGGTATTGTCCCCCCGGCGAGGTCAACCCGAGCGGCCCAAGCGCAACGCTTGCCGCCGCGCAGCTCATATACACCTGGCAGGACAGTGGTAGCTCCCTAGCTTCTAACTCTGTCTTGTCAGCATTGCCTTTCTTATTGCTCTCACTCTGTTGCGTCAGCATCGCGTTTCTTATTGCTCTTCTCTCAATACACACATTCCATCTAAATCTCATCCTACTGCGAAAAATGCAAGATGCCGAGAACCAGTTCTCCGAAGACGTCGAATCCCTCGAACAGATTGAGCAGTTTGTTGACGGGGGCGTCGAATGCAACGACACTATTTTATCGCTCACCTCGGGCATCGTATCGATTTGCACCACTCGAAAGTTCTCGTTCACATCCAGGTTCCTTCTCCCGTGTCTCGAACAGCTCGACGCACACGATGCTGAACAAGAGCGCGGGGATGAACACGGTGGTGGCTACCGCGGCGATGGCAACGGTGACGCCGATAGCCACAACAACGGCGGCGACGGTAGCCCTGACAGCATGCGCAAACTTGCTGATCTCCTCTCCAACCCCGACGACCGGGATGATGAGTTCGACGAGGCAAGGTCGATGCCAGCAGTTTCGCGTGGTACTCCCGGGCGGACGAATTCCTCAGCTCCCTCGTCCTCACCGCAGCATTAGAACATCCAGCACCACTCACTAGACCCCAAAGAAACCATACGAGATCTCATCATCTTGTTCCACGCGCCCACACTCCCAGAATCCCTCTGGAAGCCCGTCACTCCAGAATACGCTTGAGTACATCATATAAAAAATCTAGGCCAATCTGAGCATTATTAGTACTGTGGGACCCGTACTGCTCTCGGACAGCCAAAAAAACCCAAATCTGACCCACCAAATCGTCTCGAGATAGTTGGGCAAAATCGGGGGACGACATGCCCTGCGGCTCTTCCGTCCGAATCGAATGAGCCTATGAGTTGTGGAATTTGTCCTTCAGTCGGAGTAGCGTGGGCGGAGTTTCACGCGCTGTTCTCTCACCGGCTGCCTTTTGAATGGTCCACATTTTGAAACATGTGACTTAATATCCTGCAGACCATTTTTATTCCAATTAAGCCCCGGAGCCATTTTCTGAGCCGCACATTTCGGGGAAAGATAGCCCTGCTCACTGCAAACATTTACAGCCATTCAGATCGTGCTCGGAGGCAGTGGTTTATATCTTGAAACGCGTGACCCTGTTGCCTTTACAAATGGTCCACATTTTTAAACGCGTGACTTGACATCCTTCAATACCGATAAAGTCTAGGACCATTTTCTAAGCCACCCGTCCGATAAATGGATAGCCCTGCTCACTGGGAACATTTACAGCCATTCAGATCGCACTCGGAGGCATTATTGCGCTTTTCAGAGCGCAATTGATTGTTTACATTTTGAACCGTGTGTGACTGCCGCTAGCCAAATTTAGGCCTCAACTACAAACAAATAACAAATTTAAATATGCCGCCCCCGAACAAGGGCGGTTTTTGCCTTTCCGCCCCACGACTTTGACGGTCACGTGGACGGCTTGTTCGGTATTTTGGGAGGGCCTTGAATATTCAGAATAGTGCCATCCACCCGGATGCTTTGGATTCATCATACAGCTACTTGCGGAAGGCCTTGGCCGATACTCTGGGCATGGACCCGCAATATACTTCGCAATTACCGGGAGATGTATCGTGTTTACAATCGCTATTCGAATATCAACGCCAAGAGGTGAGCGATCATCCCGATCTTAACACAGACCTCTTTGACAACCCCCCCAAAAGGGGAATCCCGAAGCCCATCAGCGATTTCCATAGGTCTCATCTCTGGATTTTTTACTGTGATCCCAAATATGACCCGATAGCTCTGAAATTTGGCAAACCCCCCCAATTTGGCATATAATACAACGATCTATCACTTCAGAATATTTTCTTTCTCCCAGAAACGAACACAGTAGATGTTACAATGATTTTTTGATCTCTCTCGGCACATTTCGGCACAAAAACATTCATGACGTCAACGGTCGGAGGTCTCTCTTTTGCGGTCCGAAGGCTCCGGAGAAAGTGTTTTCTCAGTACAAAACGATTACGTCCCCCCCCCCCCACCCCCCTCTGACAGCTGTCACCGAAAATCGGAGGTCTGTGTCAGGGATTTTAATGCCACTCACCTCTTGATCAACGCCCATGATCTCAATAGAGGCTTTGCGCAGAGCCACCCGGAGCCACCCGGTGGCTATTTCGGCATGCGGTGTCCGGTGGCTACGCCAGCCACGACGTCATCCGGTGGCTCCACTGGTGGCTAAAAATAGAATTTTTTGCGTTATTTTAGCCACCATGACCGCATGCCTGACGAGCCACCTGGTGGCTTCTGGTGGCTCAGCGCAAAGCCTCTAATCACCTTGTCATCGAAGCACACTGACACATTGGAGCAGTCAACACGACTCAGCAACATGTGAGTTAGCTCCGTTTTCTCCTCCTCAATCTTTGCATTGTCCCCCTCCTCATACGCCTTCTCTACTCTCCGCACCTCATCCAGCCATTGAACGTTCTCCTGGTTAATTTTGGGTGCGCTGCCCGGAGGACATGGTTCAAGCCCAATGGAAAAGAGCAACCAATTTCGCCGCTCGAGTGACGCAGTGTGAAGCGAGTGGGAGTGACGGTAAACTCATTCTTCACAATGGAAAGGCTCGCCGTTTATTTTCGCAAACCAAGGAACATTAACCGTTCTTTAAGCAAAAGGCTCCTCGGCTGTGCTATTCCCCCATATATCCATCTCCTTTCGTTTTTCCTCTGCTCTTGCTCTTCCTTTAAATCCTTTTGTCCTCAATTTCCAGTGACAATCGGACACTGCCTCTTCATTTACTGCCTCTCCGCCGACCTACGTGCAGGCAACTCAGCGTGTACACGGAATTTGATTAAACTCAACCCCTTTTACATAAATTGACTTGGAGGGTGTGGCCATCACTTAGCGTGGGGGATACTCGCAATTATGTATTATAATTGGAAACAAGTACCGTGATTTCTTCTTCACCAGGGAATAATGTGCAGCATGTTATGGAATTTCTTGACTCTTGAGCCATAGGAAAGAAAAGAAGGACCAAAACTTGAAGGAAATGTTGACAAGACCAAGAACAGGATGATTCCCACGAAAGGATGACCGGCCAGTCTTGCCAACAAATTTACGGGAGCTCAAAACATGATTGGGAGCAGAAGATGTGTGTATTGAGAAGCTCCCTGCATAGTTTTACCAATGTCAAGATTTTGTCTGCCTGTGTGTGACTTGATCTGCAACAGCCGCTCTCAAACCAATATTATTACATGTTTGAAACATAGCCGCACACACTTTGCTGCCCATTCTTTCCACCATTCCATTGAACTCAAAGTTTGCCTGATGCCAATTTGTTTCTCCATTTGCGATGTGAACCGTAAATGAGGCTGCTGTCCACTGACAACACTTTTCGAATACAGCAACTCATAATGTACACAATTAGAGAGCTGACTCAAATGGTTGGGAACGGTGTTTGTCGCCTTTATGTGGTGATCATGTTGGGTTCACTAGAAAAGGAGAGAAAAGAAACCGTCACCCGCTGGGTTCGAAACCACGCGCACAAATTATGCAAGCCGGTCGGACAGTGTTATATCCGGTCACAGCCACTGGGATGTTTACCACAACCCGCGCATTGCCGGGGCATGGCTGTCTGTGTCACCCCACAGCTGTACAGTTTTTATATTCTTGGTTGTTTTTATTCCTCCATCCGCTATGTCTCGGTCTTTGCAAAGGTGGGAGTGTCAGGATATGATTGTTCGCATCAGTCCGAGTAGATGATCAGTATCACTTCTTTGATATGATGTATCTATATGTAGTCTTCCATTGTCGGACATAGCCTCAATTCATTGTCTTATCTCTTCCCCCATCGTCCTCTGTGCCAGCTCCTTGCACTCGACTAGCTCCTCGTCCCCTGTGAGCTTCTTCGGCTTTTAGCCTCCTCGGGATATTTTCTGATAAATAACAATGAGATATTGGAAAGCCCTGTTTGGGGGGCAAAGGAAAGAAATAGTTACCGGGATCAGGCGCCCAAGGACGCAAATTATTGTTTTGTGCGCCACGCTCATGCCCTTAATTCATTTGCCTGGTGGGGTTTTCAAACAACCTAGGCTTCAGATAAATACACTAAGTGGACAACAAAAATGTCCGATTCCTGCTCTCGGCTGAATTAAACCATTTGATAGTGAGGCACAGGGTTCAAAATGCCATTACGAAGCATGTGATTCAAAATGGCATTTCGGGGCATGTGGATGCGAATTAAACCATTCAATTGTGTTCAAAATGCCATTACGAAGCATGTGATTCAAAATGCCATTTCGGGGCATGTGGTTCAAAATGTGAAAATCTCGCGGGATTGATTCAAACCTTAAATATGTCTACAGTGCGCCTCACCAGGTCACGACTACCCGATTGGGTGTAAAATGATGGCAAATTTGAAACCGTATCTACTGTGGGCACAATATGTTTGTTGCTCCAAAACCATGCTTAAAACACTTGCATAGGGTGACTGTCTGTGTGGTGTGCAGGAATAATTGCTGGGACTAAATTAAGTTTTTTGACCATCGAAAAAACAACACATGACATAAGCATATCCTAATCGGGAAACAGCTCCGCGATAAGAGTTGTGCGGCTCGCACGCTTCTGCCATGACACGCCTGCAAGCACTCCAAACATGAGGAACAGTTTCCTAGTAATCAAATGGACTGAAGAAGTAAGTCTACTGGATGAATAAATGTCTACACAGTCTAAGCACGGCGGATTATCTCTTCGTCCTGTGCGATATAGGCAGGGACCCGACGGTGCGATGGATATTTCTTGACTGCATATGCAGCTTGCTTTATATTCAAACCAAGTCTGTGAAATAATTGATTCAGAAACAGCTTGTTTAAAAGGTAAAGGCAAGAAAAGTACCTGTAAGCATCAAGATATCTCCAGCAGTGTCGAAAGTATCGGCGGATGTTGAGAGTACTGACATGATCCAAGCACTGTGGTACAAGCTCCTTTGCACAAGGGAATGTTCCATCAGCGAATTCACGGAAGCCTGCACACAAATGTTAACTAAATGTTTATAAACAAATAAAGACTCACGGCGCTTCGCCTGACCCCAAACCATTTCGATCGGGTTCAGTTCACAGTGAAATTTGGGTAAGAACAGGCATTTGTGGCCTGCCTTCTCGATTATGACCTGGAGCAATGGTTTTTTCCGCCAAGAAATCAGGCTGGAATGATAAAACACGTTGCATGCAGCAAGTCTTGCTGCGCTCCAAATCCTCTGTCTCAGTCTCTGAGACACTGCGGCTGCCCATGGCCGGCATTCCGGAGCCCTCAATTTCGTCTTGGCGGGCTTTTGCTTCCTTTGCAAGCCTTGTCTCGTGCTGCCTGGGATTTTTTGCACTCTGCACACACCCCGAGCACTCGACCATTCTTGGTGTCAAGTGTCTTGAGCAGATCGCGTTCCTTGAGAACCTGTTCCATCCCTTTCGCTTGGCAGGCCAGTGGATTCCCTTTTTCATCCTTTCCTTCGAAGTCAGCTGGATACACCATCTGCTGGGCCTGCCCGGTGGTCGGATTTATGGTGTCATGCATTTTGGGTTGAGCACCGCCTGGGCCGCGATTCATTTTCTGCGCTAGAAGAGCATCAGAAGCGAAGGCCTCGTGTGCAGAAGAGCAGTCGAAGATCAAAACAGCGACACCATCAGGATGCAAGGCGCATGTGAAAGTCCTCCGGCGAATTGATAGACCCCGACTCTTTTGGAATTTCCGAGTTTTCGGTGTCCGCTGGATCCGGGAGACCATCAAGTTCGTCAGTTTCTTCGGCTGCAGGTTCAGTGAGTCCATTATCAGAGTCACGAGAATCAATCTGAGGCAGAACAGCAGTAGGGATTTCTGCCTCAAGGGGAACAGAAACCAGAGGCATAGAGGACTGTAGCTCAACAGCAAGATTGGAGGCCATCCAAGACATCTGCTCATCAATATGCGAGGCAGCAGGAGTTGCTGTTTTGGAGCATTGACCTTTTAAACGTAAACAACAAGTTGAAGGAATGAACGAGGCCCTACTTCAACATTCATCTCTGAATATTCTGAGAACAACTCAGCATCTAGGACCAACGGCGGTGGGCCCGTGTCATCACCTGGCTGGTCAATAATCTGGAAAGATGAATATCTGCACACTGAAAGAACAGGACAACTGACCTCAATATCTGAATCAATATCGCCGCCGGAATCTCTGTTTGACAACTGATCTCAGTGATAGGTGGCGGCAGTGGTTTTTTTCTGTTTCCCTGAGGTCAGAATCCTGACTCAAAGTGAATCACTAACAGTAAAGAATGTTGCGATGCTTTGCTGCCCAATTTTGTCCCTGCTTTTTTTGGTGAAGCCATTTTTATTGCGATAAATTGCCGAACGACTTGTCCCCAGTGCACGGTCATGCACCAGATCCCAGTCCTCTTGGGGGTATTTTACTGACGGGAGCCTTTGAAGAACAGTTACTGAGTGAATTTTAAAGTTCTCTTGTGTCCCACCTCGCTGGATTCAGCTTCCGAATCATCACGTCCATGCTTGGAACCGGTTGCGACATCCGGATGATGAGTCGGGATATCTACATATGTGGGATCCGCCTTCAGTGAGGCAGCATCTGCGGGTGGATTTCTCTCTTTTGGTTGCTTCTCGCGCCTTTGCAGCGCTGCGCTTCCCTGTCAGCGGGCGGCATGAGAGTGGGGAGAAGATGATGGATGCAGACGTGTTATTGATTCTCATGTCATTTTCAATGGTTACCGGTTCATTGGGTCAATCACGGCAAAAAAAAAACAAATTTAGGGGCGGAGATTGGGCCGAAAAAAACGACACACAACCGTGGGAAAAAGTGAGTTTGGGGTGCCAATCGCATTCTTTTGGCGAGGTTCACAGCTAAAATCATATTTTCGAACTCTAATTTGAATTACTAAAAGCGCAGAGCGGTGGCGGTGAGGTGATGAGGCGCACTGTAGTCCCTTATCCCTCCTGCTCTTGGCTGAATTAAACCATTCGATAGTGAGGCACAGGGTTCAAAATGGCATTGCGAAGCATATGATTCATAATGGAATTTCGGGGCATGTGGTTCAAAATGCGAATTAAACCATTCAATTGTGTTCAAAATGGTATTACAAAGCATGTGATTTGAAATGGCATTTCGAGGCATGTGGTTCAAAATGCGAATTAAACCATTCATTTGTGTTCAAAATGGCATTCTTTCCAACATTTCATTGAACTCAAAGTTTGCCTGATGCCAATTTGTTCTTCTCCATTTGCGATGTGAACCGTAAATGAGGCTGCTGTCCACTGACAAGAATTTTTGAAAACAGTAACTCATAATGTACACAAATTAAAGAGCTGACTCAAATGGTTGGGAACGGTGTTTGTCGCCTTTATGTGGTGATCATGTTGGGTTCACCAGCAAAAGGAGAGAAAAGAAACTGTCACCCGCTGGGTTTGAAACCGCGCGCACAGATTACGCAAGCCGGTCCGGCAGTGTTATATCCTGTCACCGCCACTGGGATGTTTACCTCAACCCGCGCATTGCCGGGGCATGGCTGTCTGTGTCACCCCACAGCTGTACAGTTTGGCAGATCATGAGGCAACGTGGTTTTGACTCCAATTGACTCTGAATTCAAGGTCGCTCGAGGTTCAATGCTTTTATACATACATCCCATCCTAAACATTTGGATTGCCAACTATCCCGATGTGTCACTAGCTAAGACTAGAGTCTGGTTGTCCCAATAGAAACCTGTCAAGCAAAGAAGAGAAATGCCCAACCTCATTCCTCTCCTCCATTCACAGAATCCAAAATCCATTGTGATGGGTTATGTTGAGGGGCGGCACGACCGGCCGGCGCCAAGGTTCTGCCATCGTCCTCTGAAAACTGAGAAAAATGCGAGTTAAAACAGTTCCTCCGGCCTAGAGAGAGACATACCTGCGATTTGCCCATACACCTTTAAAGGCGTGCAAGAAGTAACCAGAGAAGAGCTTGTTGTCGGCAACAAGCATGTCTGCGGCAAGAAGATTGCCGAGTCAGCAGTCATAAATAATAAATAATGTGAGGCTCACCGTCTCCGAAGCCCAGGTATTGAGCAAGTACGTTGTAATCGCTGGCTTCCCAGGCCTCCCAAACACCGTCAGGGCCAGCGGACAGAAGGATTTCCAAGTACAAATCTTTGCGTTATGTGATGTCTGCTCAATGAAGTCCTCAGGGGGACCCACCTTCATGCTCTGTTTGCATTAGCTCATTCACCATTAGCTTCTCTATCATGCCCCTGAGAAAATGGACGGAGGAATAGATTTCCAAAATCTCGTCCAGCGGGTAGGTGTCGAGGACCGCAGTGCGCTGGCTCCAAATGCGGTTAAATATCTGCTCGTCCAGGATGTCAATTTCATCAGGTTCCAGCGGCTGCCGTTGAATAGCTCGCAGTACAGCATAATGCGATACATTGAGCGGCGAAAGCGGTGGGATTCCTCCCAATTCAAAACACTCGTCTGTGAATTCCGGTCTTTAAACCTAATTACAGTCAGTTCACATCCAAGGCCACAGAATGGGACGCACAATGAACTATATAGATTCTCAAGTGCCTCAACCAACTCAGAGTCGAGTTGGAGGAGGATTTTTTCTTTTGCAGTTATCAAACTGGCAGTATCATGTTCTTCAGGGCAATTGGTGGCAAGGATGATGGGGTCTATAGAGGTGCCGGCCTTATCCTTTGGATACGGATACCGTAAGAGCCGCAAGGCCTGGGGTAGCGCAGGTCCAACAATATTATATGCTATGGCATATGTTATGGACTGGGTCAAAAACAAAGATTAGTGGCTCGACACAAGCAAACAGCCACCTGCCTTGGGGTGCGCACTGAAGACACGGTGAAATGTGTGGGCAGACAAGAGTAGCTGAATGAAGACTGCCAAGGTGGAGCAAAAAGGTCATGATATGGGCCACAATATCATCATCCAGAGGAAATGCACTGAGAGCACACATGGGGGGTGCTGAGAGGAGGACCAGCACGTCATGATGGTGGGAGAGAATCATGAACAGTAGATTGGCACAGATCTGCTGACAAAACATAGACAGGATCTGCCAGTGATAGTCACTGAGTTCCCACCCCATGTAGACAGAGGGTCCGTCTACCCCCGTAGCCAAAGGTAGATGGACCCCTATGTCTACATGATGTAGATGCAGTTAGTCTACATATGTCTACAGTCCATCCACATTGGTCTACATTCATCGGTCGACGTTGCCGCATGTTGGCCGACGTAGCCGCATATTAGCCGACGTAGCCGCATGTAGTCACTTGTAGGTGATGCAAAGGTTATGTAAAACTTTAAAAGGCATATGCCATATATTGAGCAAACTGAGATTTTACCAAGAGACTTAAGACTTGTCCGAGGAGCGATTTTGATGCTGTCTCATACCAAGATTGGCTGAGTTTGCATTACGGGGTTGAGCGAGGTGTATCTACGCTGTAGATGCAGGCAGACGCACGTAGCCGACGGGTAGATGCACTGCATCTACCTCACGTAAACGAACATAGCTGGACATCATCAACCGCGGCAAAGGTGTATCTACATTAGAGCATGGACGCAGATCGCCGGACATAGCCGAACATCGCCACATGTGACCGCTTGGAGGTTCGACAGAGGCCCGAGTGACGCGTGACATCGACCAAAGTTTGTGATCGACAGGGGGGTGCGTGATGCGTGACTGCCGATTTGAACGAAATTGTACCAGTATTGATGTCAAGCCATGCCCATCAAAATATATGGCAATCCGGTCACGCTTTTCAAAGTATGAACCAGCTATTGACGTCAAGTCATGTCTTTCAAAATCTAATGGCAATCTGGTCACGCTTTTCAAAATGTGAACCAGTAATTGCCCTCTGGAAAGGGCAATAATGCCTCTGAGCGGGATCTGAATAGCTGGTAATGTTCGCAATGATGAGGGCTGTCCATTCCTGCGCCTTTCAAAATCTAATGGCAATCGGGTCATGCGTTTCAAAATGTGAACCAGCTATTGATGTCAGGCCATGCCTTTCAAAATATAATGGCAATCGGGTCATGCCTCTCAAAATATGAACCAGCTATTGACGTCAAGTCATGTCTTTCAAAATCTAATGGCAATCTGGTCACGCTTTTCAAAATGTGAACCAGTAATTGCCCTCTGTGGTATACATTTTGAAATGTGTGACTTGACATCCTGCAAACCATTTCGATGCCAACAAAGTCCAGGGCCATTTTCTAAGCCGTGCGTCCGAGAAGTGGATAGCCCTGCTCACTGCGAACATTTACAGCTATTCCGACCGCACTTGGAGGCATTATCCAGAGCGCAATTACTGGTTTACATTTTGAACCACATGACCCTATTACCTTTACAATGGTCGACATTTTGAACCGCGTGACTTGACATCTTGCCAACCATTTCAAGGCCAGTGAAGTCCCAGGGCCATTTTCTAAGCTGCACGTTGCGCTTTCCAGAGCGCAATTACTGGTTTACATTTGAACCATGTGACCCTATTGCCTTTTGAATGGTCCACATTTTAAAATGTGTGACTTGATATCCTGCAGACCATTTTGATTCCAATGAAGCCCCCAGAGCCATTTTCTAAGCCGCGCGTCTCAGGAATAGATAGCCCTGCTCGCTGTGAACATTTACAGCTATTCAGATCGCGCTCAGAGGCACTATTGCGCTTTCCACAGCACAATTAGTGGTTTACATTTTGAAACGCGTGACTTAACATCCTGCAAACCAGCTGAATGCCAATGGAGTCCAGAGCCATTTTCTAAGCCGCTCGTCCGAGAAATGGATAGCCCCACCTTGATTCCCTATCGCGAGAGGACGAGCCTGCCTGTGGTGAGGGCGCAGGAGGAGGAGGAGAGTACGCCGGCGGCGACCAGCGGACGGAACGAGGAAGGTAGGGGGTGCAGTCCCCGCCGCAGAGTCTCCTGCAGAGAGGGCGCCGCCGAGCGAGGTGGCCGCAGAGGTGGAGCGGGTCCTGTGTTGCGAGCAGGGGAGACGGCTTGTCGATGGAAGAGCTATCCACCAATTTCGCGATCAGCCGGATCGGTGGCTGCATTCAAACTCGCACTTTTCATGAAAACCAGATAGATCTACTCAGCCAATCCATGCTCAATTAGTGACAGAGAGGGATTTGTGAAAATATTATGTATCGGATAATTAAGTTTTTGGGGCCGTTTTCGCACTGAATACTGTTTAGCAGGCTCACAATATGTCCGAGTGACCTATGATTGTGTCAGGTACAACATATATACCGTAGCAAGGATGTGACAGAGCCGAAATTTGACGAAAGCTCCGGATAATCAGAATTCTTCCAAATATCTCCCAGCGTCGAAATCACCCAATGTGTCCAATGCAGTTGGAGGGAGTGTGATTAGATTATCCTTCCTTCTGGCCCCCTCACGTCCCACAAAATGTATGTATGTTGATCCTCCCAGAATATTAGGCCTTTGGGACATCTTCTGGTTTTACTAAACGGCATCTTGGGCAAAAACAGACTGAAAACATACATTATCTAACACATGATATTTTTGTAAAAATCCTCTCTTTCGCTGGTTGCACGTGAATTAGCCTGACATATCCACCTACATTTCATCCCAATCGGCAAAGAACTGGCTGAGATATTTGGAATTCTTTGAAAACACCCCAAAAGAGAAAAAAATTGTCCACAACTTCAGTTCCGACATTAGCTGTAAGGGTTGGCATCCAATACAAAATTTGACCAAGAAGAAATAACTTCAAAGAAAATCGGGTGAAACTCCGCCCACGCTACTCCGACTGAAGGACAAATTCCACAATTTTTGAGGTGCTGGAACCAAGGGTTGGCATCCAATACTAGACTCATCACCAGTCTGCCAGCGAGCAGTAACATTGTGGCGGAGCACGTTGCCGCAGGCAGACTGGTACTTCTCGGGCCATGCAATTGGCCTGAGGGTGGAGTTTGAAATTTTGAGCGGTGCCGATCATCGGCATCATGGTGGCTATGCTATGTCATCAATTCTCAATTAAATTCGAGCGTTCAGAACACACCGCACACGCACTCACTGAAAATATGAAGAGACAGTTTTCAAGAATATGGTGGTGAGACTCTCCTGTCCCTTTGAAAATTTTATAACCGAGTTAAAATGGGCTCAGAACGAGAGAAAAGAAAAAAATTCAAACTCCGCGCTCAGCCCAATTGGATCAAACGAGAAGTACCAGTCTGCCTGCGGCAACGTGCTCACCACATTTGTTGCTCATCGCAGGCAGACTGGTTACGAGTCTAATCCAATACGCCCCGTCACCAAGTTACAAGAAATTTGACCAAGAAGAAATAACTTTCAAGAAAATCGGTTAAAACTCCGCCCACGCTACTTCGACTGAAGGACAAATTCCACAATTCTTTTGAGGTGCTGGAATCAAGTTTTGGCACCAAATAAGTCTCCTGACCAATTTACAAGAAATTTACAGCTAATGTCAGAACCGAAGGCACGGATGAAATTTCTTGTTTTGGAATGTTTTCAAGAATTGTAAATATCTCGGTCAGTTTTGCACCGATTTGCATCAAAGTGAATAGATATACTCAATGAATTCATGCGCAATTACTATCCCCCTCCCAACGCGCCGGACAAACCTAGCACTCGGACAAACAGACATTTCTCATCCAATACTGATGGTTTTCTGGGATTTCTGGCTCTATATAAGCGGTAGGGTGTGGCTTAGCCATCCACGATGTAATAATCCTTCATATCGAAGGGTCATGGATAGATAAGAGTCGAAACATCTGGCAACTACTAGGAATTTCGAAGAATTTGGGTATTTTTTGGGCCTAGGGCCCTTGATATGGGGCAATATCATCCCGAAAGTTTGGTCGTGTTAACTTGATCTAACTTGGCCCACAAGTTCGCTTAAGTTAGCTTTGGCTACCTTCAGTTAACTTAGCATCTTGCAGTTCAACTCGATGAATGGAGTGTTCGAAGAGAACAGGGTTGTTTAACTTGGAGAAACAGACAAACTGGTGGTAACTGATGGCATCAAAGTTAATTTGTTCGTGTTACGTTGATCTAACTTGGCAGGCAAGTTAGTTGCTCGCAGTCGACTTGTGCTACCTTCAGTTCACTTCATAACTTACAGGTCAAGACAACAGTTGAATGGGTAGCATGTTTTGAAGGTCATTTAAGTTGAGGCAAGAGTCCTAGTGTTGCCACGACTCAAAAAGTCGAGTCACGACTCACGAAGTCGACTTCAAACAAGGTTTGACTCGACTCGACTCGACTTGGTCCCTCCGAGTCACTCGAAGTCGACTCAAGTCGATGGAGTCGGAATTTTTTAGATATGTATTATTGAGGCTCCTGGCAACATAGAAAGGGTCAATTGAGGTTGGATTTACCTCGGAGGGGTATGGTGGTACAATATTTGTCTTTCTTGCGATGTATAGAGGCTCCATTTGACAAACTCTGAAAGATGGGATTTCTTTGAATTATCAATGGACTGGCACAATACTGACAACACCTTGTGGAATATCTCGAAATTATATCACCCGAGACCAGAAATTTGACCTGAGTTATTTTTTGAGGTTTTTCTACATACTAGGCATCAATGGAGGTCTGTTTCCGAGTGCCTACAACCCATTTTGAATCCCTACCGGCCCGAACGACTCCAAGTCGACTCCAAGTCGAGGAAGTCGACTTGCCTAGACTCCAGAGTCAAACCAAGTCACACCAATGACTCAACTCGACTAGACTCAAGTCGATGACCTCAAGTCGACTTGAGGGGCTGGAGTTGTGAGTTGCGGCAACACTAGGCGAGACTGATTATGAAAAGTATGTAACCTTTCCCACACATTTCGTGGTCCATCTCCTATCTATTTTCTGACCACACTTGGCCTGTAGATGGAAAATACATGAGGAAGAGAGCATATATCCAGCATATCAAAGATACTGATTGAGTCAGGTTGACCCTGTGAGCAGTTGGCCGCCAGTTGTTAGTAGTTACTCTATGGTGAGGCATGCGGTGCTCTTACAGATGTATATTCTTGCTAATATACAAGTAGAGGAAGATAGAATAAATTTAAAAGGGTCTTTCAGAAGACTTGAAGGCAATACAAGTTAGCAACCCGCCAAGTTAGTACAAGTTAGATTTGCGGCCCGTGAGAAAACTTAAGCTAACTTGCGGCACGCCTGCCGAAAGAGGCAAGTTCCGCACAATTTACTTTCATAAGTTACTTTTCACGGTGCTGGTTCCGCACGTTGCTACCCAGCTCATTGCGCGCGACATGGAAGTTTCTCATCTAGAAGCCATCAATGTCAAAAATGATAGCAATGATTTTGGCGACGTATTCCAAGCGAACGTCAAAAACCCCCATCTAATTGTAATTCTCCTACATGGAGCTAAACTGCAATCGGTGTATACCCCGGGCGTGATAAAACGGCAGCACCACCGCCTGGTCTCGATGGCGAGAATCCTGGCTCCAGATTACCACCAATACGTTACTCCCCAATTTTGTCAATGTTTTGGGTAAAATATTATTGTCCATTCTCCGAGCCGTCTCCGATGTTCGACACGTCATCCTGGATTCCCGAAATTTGAAGTTTGTAGGAATGGTAAGAATGGGCCACATATGCGCAAATGGATACACACCTCAATAATATACAATGAAGGGTGGAAAAATTCACCTATTTTTTTTCATTGACCTTGCAGACCTCCACGATATACACTAAAGGGTGAAAAAATTCAAAAGGCCAGCTGCTGCTGCACCAGTGTGTCGGAATGGTTCCGACACAAGTACAGCACCTCTTTTTTTTCATTGACCTTTGCAGACCTCAATAATATACAATGAAGGGTGAAAAAAGTCGAAAGGCCATCTGCTGCTGCACCAGTGTGTGGGAACGGTTCCGACACAGGGACAGCACCTCTATTTTTTCATTGACTTTGCAGACCTCCACAATATACAATGAAGGGTTAAAAATTTGAAAGGCCATCTGTTGCTGCACCAGCGTGTCGGAACCGTTCCGACACAAGGACAGCACCTTTCTTTTTTCGCTGACCTTGCATACCTCTACAATATACAATGAAGGGTGAAAAAATTCTAAAGGCCATCTGCTGCTGCACGAGTGTGTCCAACTTTTGTTGTGTGACTAGGGCTAGAAAATTTGAAAAGAAATCTGTTGCTGCCCCATTGTGTTGGAACGGTTCCGATACAAGGATAGCACCTCTGTTTTTTTTCAATGACCTTGCAGACCTCAATAATATACAATGAAGGGTGAAAAAACTCGAAAGGCCATCTGCTGCTATACCAGTGTGTGGGAACGGTTTCGACATGGGGACAGCACCTTTATTTTTTCATTGACTTTGCAGACCTCCACAATATACAATGAAGGGTCAAAAAATTCGAAAGGCCATCTGTTGCTGCACCAGTGTGTCGGAACCGTTCCAACACAAGGACAGCACCTTTCTTTTTTCGCTGACCTTGCATAGACCATTTGGCAGAGGAATTTACTAAATGGAATTTTATTTTGGGATCCCGAACAGGGCCTAAGGAATCAATCACATATGTTAACATTGCTGAAGACATCTGCTTTGATAAGGAACATACCGCCTCGAGATCTCCGACAAAGAAGAACTGGTCAGGCTCACTGCTGTTGACATTGAAGCCATCTTCTCTTTTCACAATCTCCGAGTCATCAACACAGTGTCAAAATGCAGAGGGAAAAAAGGAGCACCTTGATTTGGCAGTAATAAATACCATCGGCAAAATGGACCAGGTCCGGGGTGTTTGAGCGTCCTTCTTCAAATGCATATTTCTACGATTTTTCTAGGATTTTTGGCCCAACCGTCACCAAAAACATACGTATATTTCAGGGGTAACAGCGGTGATCTGTATGGAAAGGCAATGTACGGAAATGAGTAGTCGAGCCGGATATAGAAAGCACGTCGTCGGAGTCTTCCTCCATTCAGTAAATTATGCACCTGAATGAACTCCGCCGTCATAAAAAGGGCCATCGTGTAAGTGTGGGTGCGGCACTGGTGCCTTCATCCTCAAGCCCACTCCACCGCCCCGACGAAGCCAGCCGAGATTGCAGACGGCCGAGGCAAGCACATCGCCTTTCTTCCCCTGGAGTAGAAGTGTGGCGATCTCTCCACAGCGGTGCTCATCCTCTTCTGGTGTTAGGGGGCCTTGTGTGACCTTTGACGCGGTAATGGAGATAGACGGACTATCATCCCGCGTGTTGTTCGTCTGGTGAAACCTGTATGGGTACTTGAGACGGTGCTCCGCCTTTGCTTGCTTGGCTTTTGTTTCCCAGATATGTTTTTCTGAAGGGGGGAGCGCGTGCCAGCAGCGGCCTGCAGGAGCGGTGGGTCATGCAGGGAGGATCATGAGACGTTTATGTGCCTACCTACGATCTTACTCAGGCTTCCGCGATTCGTCTCGATGCTCAGCGGAACGTGCTGCTGGCGGACAAAGTCTGCACGGAAGAGCATGAACGCATTTGGTGGCCGCGGAACGTATGCTTCGCCGTATCTTTTAGGCGGCGACCTTCGATTTCGAGCAGGGAGAGGTGCACAGGTGATGCTGGGCGGAAAGAGCAGATGTCCGGTGGAGAGCGGTTTGGACTGGGCCGACACTGCGGTGGCCGGCTCAATGGGCTCATTCAAGCTGCGTGCAGATGTTATCGGGGCGTGCGGCGGGGCCGACGGATTGCACGGGTTGGACATAGGGCCAAAGAAAGAGCGCTGACGGGCGATTGGGTGAGTTGGTGGGAGCAACGAGAAAACGCTATCCACCAACAATGGCGCGCAAACACGTGACCCGGTGATCGCGGTCCGCTCACGTGTCCCTACGCAACACGCCAACACTTCGCAAGGCCAGCGTGCTGCGCATGTGGTTGCCGGCCTGAAGTGTCAGAGGAGCGAGATTTCACTGCATTGAATGTTTGTATACTAGAAAGTACTGTACTCCATTTACTGTACAATTTTGTTCAAATCGACAGGGGGTGTGACGCGTGACCCATTTTACCTATTCGACATTTCGGCAGCCGCCGAATTGTGTGACACCTCGAAAATTTCGGCATTTGAACCGAAAATTTTGCCTTTTTTGCCTTTTTTTTTTTTTTTTAAGGCAATTCGAGGCCTGTGTGACCATTGGAGGTTCGACAGAGGCCCGAGTGATGCGTGACATCGACCAAAGTTCGTGATCGACAGGGGGGTGCGTGATGCGTGACTGCCGATTTGAACGAAATTGTACAGTACCATATGAAGAATTCTTGTACTGTACTATTTCGTTCAAATCGGCAGTCACGCTTCATGCACCCCCCCTGTCGATCACGAACTTTGGTTGATGTCACGCGTCACTCCAGCCTTTGTCGAACCTTCAAGCCGTCACGCAGGCCCCAAAAATGCTCATACAGCACCAAAAAGACTAAAATTTCGGTCCGAATGTCGAAATTTTCGAGGTGTCACGCAAAAATTTTGCGGCTGCCGAAATGTCGAATAGGTAAAATGGGTCACGCATCACAACCCCTGTTGATTTGATCGAAATTGTCCAGTATTTGTTTTTTGAACCCGTTGTTGGCTCAAGCAAAGAATGAGAAGCTTCAGAGCAGGCCGAGAAAATTTGCCCCTCTTTTGCCCATCCCCAATTTCTTCCACCTGTTTCTGGATTGATTTCGACAGGTAGGGTTGAGGTAGGGTGCAGTAGAGTATTGAAATAATGATTTTGGGCCGAATTTAGCACCATCTGGCACTATGGGCCTCAGACAGAGGGAAATAAAGATTCCCTGCACTTTATCCATCTTTGAGAATATCTGCTGTCTTAGCGCTCACCGACTCGCGCTGGACTTCAAGAGGCGAGCGAGATCTGGATCTTGGAAGTTGATCTGTCCACATGAGTGGCGCTGCCGTAAGTCGCTGCGATGGAGCAAGCGCGTTCCAAGATATATTTGCATTATTTGACGGTCCAGTATGTGCACTATTCACAAAGGTGTTAGTTTTCCATTTGAAGGTTTGCAGGTTGCCGATGAGATGCGGGGAACGGTTAGCAGCGACGCGCTCGACGCGTCGGTGCTGGCGAGTGATCTCGAGTGACAGGCGGTGCGCAGCTGATGGCCGAGAAGACGCCGCTGACTCAGGATTGCCTTATTCGGGGGGTAGGTCCCCCGTGGGAATTTATCCAAGATCTAGAGATCGCACATTGCTGGACTTGCAAAGTTGGCGTGTTGCGTAAGGACACGTGAGCGGACTGCGATCACCGGGTCACGTGTTTGCGCGCGATCGTTGGGGGATAGTAGGCTCGTGACCAACCGCGTTCGCCTCACGTGGCTGCGCTTATCACGATGGGCGAAGCGGCTGGGATCATTGGTTGCCCTTTTGGGTGGGCCCGCCAAACTTAGTTGATACTTAGAAAATTTTCGTGGCGAACCTTGAAAAAAAATGTAAAAAAGTTGCGTAGTCAAACTTGAATAACTTTTAAATTATGTTTCTTGACCTTTGGTGAGCATTTTTGGCACGTCTGATGCGGTTTGCCTCCATCCACCGTCTTTCTGCTCTCGTTCAAGCTGCGAAAACTCACTTTGGTCTCAGAAGATGTTGAAAATGTCTAACATTGATTTGAACCACTACTAGGGAAGCTATTCTGCGGAGTCCGCGGAGTCTGCGAGGTCTGGACACTTCGTCGTGTCTGTTCAAATGAAGCCCACAATGCCGTCGCTGCAGGACTAGGCTGGAAACTTGCTCGGATTTTGTCTGGTGTCTGCGCGACCGCTCTCTGTCTCCTCGTCGCGCTGGGTACTGACGCAGTGCTGGTGCCAGCAACTGGTGTACTTCCTGAGGTGATTGTCAGCCCATCAGAGCGGCGACCTTTTGACGTACTCTCGTCCACCCCAACGCCGCTGTCCTTCTCTGGCGCTGCGCGTTTCTTCCCCCTCGTCTTTGGTGCTAGTGGAACCATCTCCGGGATGTCCTCCGCCGAAAGACAGTCATACAGTTCCTGCCGTACTTGCTCCACCAAGTCCATTGTCCAGCCAGGACTTTTTGGAGGCACTGTTTAGAATTGATGGGTCCAACCGATGAAAGCAACGCGATAGTTTCGTCTCGGAGGATCGCCGCTGCAGCAAACAAGGGGGATGGATAGTCCCGCTCCTTAATTTTGTGTCGCCAGTTGTCCAGTACTGCCCGTAGGTCCGTGTTGACCTCGCCGTGTTTTTATTGCAGACTGACGCGTTACTTTCGGCGGTTCTCCAGGTCGCACAAGGTCGAGAAGCTCGGGACAGCAGATGTCACAGCAGAGTACTGTGGGTTCTACTCTTTGTAAGTACACTTTTCGATTCTGTAAGTACACTTTTCGATTCAATGCTGTGTTCAAAAGACTTACTTGCAGGCTCGTTACGATAGATAGTCGTGAAGATCGCCCGACGGCATATTCCTGCCTGCACTAGAGCATACAGGCCCTAGTATTTTTGATGCCATCAGAAAATGCAATTTCTGCCGAAAAATCTTGGCTTTCAGCAAGTCACCTGTAGCACTTGGAGTACTGCTTGAATTGACCTAATTTTTTTTGATATGCTAGAGTGCTGAGTGTATACATACACTCTAGTCAACCATTACATCTTTACATGTGGACATACCCAAATCTGCTTTGAGTGCTCTATTTTCTGAAGGAGGAGAATGACCATTTCAACAAAGTGCACAATGAATTACAATTACTTTCAATATTGTCTGTCCAAAGTTCAGGTTGACTAGAATATACGTATAGGTATAATATATCCAAAAACTAGGTCAATCCGAGGAGTACTCTAAGTGCTACAGGTGACTTGCTGAAAGCCGAGATTTTCCGTCCTGTTCTTCCCATTAAGTTTGAGCCTCTGTGATCTCCGAGGAGACGCATTTTCGAACTTCACCCGTTCATTAGCTAGGGGCTGAACGGAAGACTCCGCCTTCAGCCGCCCACAACTATGCACTGGAGATTTGGGAAATTTTATCAGGGGAAAACCATGAGCACAATCCTCTGTATCACATGTGCTCAGTGCAAAAAACCTGAGGTGGATGGGTGCTTGAGCGTGTAGAACGAGACAATTTAAGTGAGGCTGCTCTCACGTCATGTCAATATTTGCACAAACAATATGGTCTAAGCACTCCACCATGCTACGACTGACACAATAGAGAGGCTAGGCAAGCCCCGAGGTGTAAAATGCCAATGGTCAGTCCTCACAAGAAAGAGCTGGAGAAACCAGCCGAAATACATCGATGTAGTGGTGATAGCACTCAGGGATAAGACTTTTCACAACACATTGACTGCAGATTTTCAGTGCGAATATAATGGGCCATATCCCGAGGCAATCCGACAAGAATTGCGCCCGGGACACGTGGTTTGAAAGAATGCTGTCGGAAGCCATCAACCGAATTTATGCCAAATGGAAGGACAAGAAACGGTTCTATGGGAAAACGCCTGGGCGGGGGTCGAAAACCCGTGTTAACCGACCGAGATGTGCGTAGAATCATTTGCATACTCCATACGCGCCAGCACATTCCAAAGGGCTCCTGCAGTTTCTTGAATCCTGCAGGTCCCTATCATTTAAAGCATTGTTTAAATTGTATCATTGTCCAAATTCCTACACTTTGAATACTGTGAGACCCATATTTGTTTTTCTGACCTATACAAGGGACTGGTTGGCTGCTTCGCGGCCTCCCATCCCCTTATCTCCCTTTTTATAAAATTAATATGAATTCAACAAAGTCATAGGCGGGGTGTAACAAAGAAAGAAACAAAATGTTGCCTTTTGAACGGGTGTTGAACGTATGATCGGGGAGGTTGATTGAGCCTAGGCAGTAAAGCGGGTGATGCGCGAGGTGTTATGTACGAACTTGGAGTTCTGTAGCTCGAAACCTCCAAGAAGTGAACAAATGCACAAGGTTTGATGGAGCGGTTTGATATCTGGGAGAACTTGATGCTTTGAGGTATTGCGGAGGGCCAAGAGGTAAACAGTGCTCGACACGATCAAATGATTAGGTAGAGGACTGAAATTGGTTGAGCCACTTCTCCACCAGTGTTCTTGAGGCGGAATTCTAAGGGTTTAGACTTGAAGCGTAACTGCGCATTGGTAGTTTGAGTGTCTTGGATATGTCTTGCTGATCCTTGCAGTGTATAACAAAAAAAAGAGGAACAAAGGCGGTGACACGGGCAGTGAGAAGGCAGAGATGATGAGGGTGGGACGGAAGAATCGACACAATGGATACCCTGCCTTTTGAGTGGAGCTTTAGGGTCTGATCGGGCACTTGAAAATCCCTAAGCGCCGGGGCGTCTTGTAGATATAGTCTTGCATAGCACGGAAGTTGAGCGGGGGCTGGTTACGAGCCTAAGATTTCTGGGCTTGTGACCTGTGACCCTACGAATTGAACGAAATCGAACAGTATGCCAACTGGGACTCGACGAACACCTAACTGCAGCTCCTCCGGACCTGCTACACGAGAGAACGGCGCGGGAATTTTGTCAACGAGGATGTCCAACGCCTTCTCCTCCTCGTGAGGCACGTGAATGCGGCCTAGCGCGTCGAGGAAGAATGGCAAGTGAAGCGAGAGGACATTGGCCCCCCACAGGCTCCTCATCCAATCCGGGTACAAGACCCCGTGCGTTCCACCCAAATATCCTCCTATGCGCTGCTTGCGGGCAACGTTGAGGTCCTCGTCACCGAGGCGGAATGTACCGGGACAAGCGTCAGTTGTTCGCTGGGACTCGTGGTCGGTCGTCACACTACTTACCGCGTCGATAGATACCCCAATATATTCATTCTATTGTACTGTGAGATACTGTATCTGTGTCAATCTAATGTACTGTAGTATTTCGCTCAATTCGTGCCACCTGTGACCCATGACACCAAAAACCGAACTTCAATATTCGTGGATTGGCCTTCAGGAGCGTGACACAAGAAAGAATTCGTGTTTTCATGGGAAATAATCAGATTCATTACCCAGACACACAGACTACATTCCTCACACAAAATAGGTCCAGTTGAGCTGTCTTGATGTATTTCTGGTGCCACCAAGACAAGTTGGATCAAAAAATGGTGCAACATCAATTGGGTGCTGTAACTCTTTTTTATGCCTGTCATCCTCGCCATGAGTGGGCTTCCAGACTTCCTCAAGGTCCCGGAAGGAACAGAAAAGCTTTCAAAAATGTCAATTGTGTGAGTGCGGTGACAAATCCAACGCCAAGGCATCGCGGGGGAGAAAAAATTGAATTTTTCGCCTTTTCTGGGGTTTTTTGTGACTTCTTTTGCAAGTTCGTGGTCGGTCTCGGTGACCTGTAAAAGGGTGTATGGAACGAAGGAAAAGGCTGTAGAAGAAGGCTGTATGGCTGTAGAAATGCTGTAGGCTGTAAACAAGCTGTAACGAGAATAATGATGAACCGTGAGAAATAGCTGTACAATAATCGCAATGAAATAGGATGCGTCACGGGCCATATTCCAACTTCTGCTATCTCCCAAGTGACACCGTTCATGAGAGTGTTTGCACTGCAGCCATTGGAGGGAAATCAAACTCACGCCGCCAAAGGCGGAGTTTGAATTTATGACAAATGTAGATTACGCATGACATCATCAATAAACAACGCGTCCTACTCTCTTCCGTCGTGTCTTTCGTTGCTCCAATCCGCCTCATTCGCTTCAATGGCTCTTCGGACGGACTCTCTCAAGCAAAAGCTTTACTTTTCCATTCACTCTGGTGTGCCTGGCCTCGAAGGAATCCCTCCTATGAAGCAGCAGAACAAAGATCTGCTATCGAGCTACACATAGCTTCTGTCGGTATTGAGCTGTGGCGTTATGATTATGGGTGTCGAGATCAGTGTGCGTCATTATCGAACATCTGCCAATCAGTGTTCGGTGCTCATATCCAGACATCGGCAGCATCTGCACTGCAATTTCTGGCTCTCATGAATATTTTTATCCCTGGACTGGATGGCCGGCTGCCTCTCAAAAGCGAGAATGATTCTGATTCCGACTCTGACACCGCAACACCATCCGTGCCCACCAGTCGTGATGTTCAGTCTAAATTTGCGATACTCCGGACCTCCGCCAATGTTCTCAGTGGAGCCAAGGTTCCCGCCAAGTGCTACAAGCGGATTACCCGCTTCCTGCAGTGTCAGTGCGGCGTTGATCATATGACGGGTCGCTTTGCGAAGAAAGGATCTGACACGACTCGACAAATTCCTTGGCCTGACGTCGGCTGTCTGGTATTCATCAAGATTGTGAGTTTACATGATCTCCAACATGGTATGCCTGTTTCCTCTATTTCACAGCTTTGATTGACTGGAAACAGACGGCCAGCTAATAGCAATAGATCACATCTCCGGTGTACTGGATCACTCCCCCGCGAAGACATTATCGAGATGAGTCAAAACCCGCCCGTAGGTTTACATCCAGAATTACGTGAATACGCCCTCTCGCTACTCCGGAAAAAGGCCCCAATCAGTCTCATCCGTTCTGAGTGCGCAACTTGGGCAAAGGAAAAATGGGGATCTTCACCCGGCAACACTTCTTTCCGATATTTTCTCACTCCTCATGACTCTACCTCCCTCTATCGGTCGTACGCCGCCGAGTGCAACATCTCGCAACGCTCCGCTGCTGAGGACAACCTCGATCAGTGGTTTAACTCCACGAGCCCACAGCCCCCATCCACTGATTTTTCGGCAGCCCTGCTTCACCACCAGCCCCATCTCCCTCCCGCCACCGATGGCTTTGTGCTAATCTTGGCAACACAGGATATGCAAGCAGCAGCGTGCCAATTTGGTCACAATAAACTCGTCATCATGGACCTCACATTCAACGTGTGTTCTGCCCGAGTCCTCCTCGCTATTCTCATGGTCATTGATGGCGAGAATCACGGTATCTTGTTTATTCCTTTCGCCAAGCACCATTGACAAAGACTCCAGGTGTTCCCATTGCATTCATTCTGTTTACAGCCCGCCCGGAAGCTGCCGCCGTCCACGCAGACTATAATACCGCCATTTTAACAGAGCTTCTAGGATTATACAAGAAAAAGATGCCGAAGAATGAGCACGGCGAAAGGATTGACTTCAAAGTCGCCATCACAGACATGGATCCCCGCGAACGTGCCGCCCTCGCTTCCATTTGGCCCAATATTTATCTTTTGCTCTGCATCTTCCATGTCTACCAGGCGTGGCGTAATGGGCTAAATCGGTATCTCAAACCCATTCCAAAAGGCGACGTTAAGAAAGAAACTCGCGGCCGTCTTGGCAAGCTTCTGATGCGCCTTCTGAAGGAGGAAACAGTCCAATCGGAAGCCGTGAAAGCATACAAAGCAGAAATCACCTATTTCAAGCGTCGCGGCCGGAAACGAGATCCCCTTTCGAAAATTCAAAGCTCCGCCGCTCTCGCTTTCCTCGGCTACCTCTCCGATTACGTTGGCGAAGCCAAATGGACGGCTGATTCGCTTGCTGGTACAATTGAGGCGGCTCAGGTTCTCGGCGTCCCCGTCGACTCACTTCCTCGCACATCAAATCATCTCGAGAGTTTCAATGCATGCATAAAGGGCCCCATGTACGCTGCCTACCGCCACAACGGCCATCTTCCGTGGATCGACGTCTGGGTTCATGCTTCCATTACCACTGTCATCCCTGCATTCTTCGAGAAGAGACGCAGTCGTGTTGTCGTATCAAACTACTTTTCGGACCCGAACATTGAAAAAATCGAAACCATCCTCAACACATTCACCCACCTCGCCTTCATTGACCACATCCCCCACATTGTCGTCTTCGTCCAGCTCGTCTCCTTCATCCTCCTCCTTCACATCTTCTGACTCGCCGCCACCGCAGCACAGCATCCCCGCTCGTACGTCTCAGGATCAAAGGATCGAGAAATGGCTTGAAGAACTCATCAACGACACGGACACGGACTCGAACGAGGACGGCACGGGCATTCCTACGTCCGAAGAAATTGCTTTGATGATGGCAAAACTCGATCCCGACATTGATGACGGACTGGGCATCGAAGACGTATGGTAGCGGAGGTCACTTCATATCAAGGCGTAATTTTGATCGTTTTCATCCGGGATTTGAGATTTAGAACCGGGGAAACATGTTTAATAGACAAAAAATTTGTTTCGAGGGTAGTTGTACCGTGGGAAAAAAAACGCGAAATTCCTGAGGGAAAATCCAAAAAATTGACACCCTCTAACGTCGGAGGCGCTGTCATCGTCTGATAGACAGTTTTTGGCTGACATATGGGTAGATGAGAATGTTCCGTTGGCAACCCTCGACGCATGGGCCGGGTTAGGTCATTGTGCTTGAACAACAGAGACAATGATGATTCTGACCTGTGGGCCAATCAGAGTCTCGAATAACCCCATCACAAGCTCAAACTCGTCCTCGCTGATAAATAACCGGCCGCATATCTCTTGTGTGTCTGCCGACCGCGGCTCTTGAGCAATTCGCTCTTCAACGCGACACTGGTAGTTTGTGTTATCGAGCCACATCTTGTCGGACTCGTCCATGTAATATGTATAGTCGTGGTTAAGCAGGGCTGCAGAGCATGATTCGGAGATGGTTTGTGTCGAGTGAAGGTATGTCGCGGTGTCTATCCATCTATTGCTGGGATACAGCTCCGCGTAATTCTCGACGAGCCGAACTGAGCCACGTATCGGGATCTGTACTGTATGGGTGGCCAATGCCACCTGCAGGTGATGCTCCTCAATGTCCTCCGAGTTAGCTGGGTCAGAATATGTAGCCAGCCGTTACTCACAGATGTCTCGTTTCTATCAATGTTTCCAACAACCGAAACTTGAAGCAAGGCTTGCCAATTGGCATCTCTTCGGTTTTCCAAAAGACCCTTGTGTATTTTCAGCGGGGTGTGTCGTCCTGGGGGACGAGGCTGTCTGTTTCGTGGAAAAAGTGGGGTGGCCATGAAAGTGAGAGGAAAACTGCTACTTTGTGACCGAAGTGTAACAGCGTTTCAACCAAAACTGAACTTCTCGATAAATGGGGATGCTTTGCTGACAAAGGGAACGAGATTGGCCGGTATATCGCTCTTTACACCCCCCCTACGTGGCCACCACTGACTTGGAAACGGAGGTGGTGAGTCACTCCAGCGCCCATTCGGAAAAATAAAATGCTGTCCAGAAATCATGACAAATACTAAAGGGTGTAAAGGCCGCGAAACAGGACTTGGCGCAACTGTCTTAGAAGTGGAGGATTGGTGGCCATTGAGAAATGTGAAACATGTGCGTTCGGCGTCCGATCGCTTTCCTAATCAGGATACGTTTGCGGTGGAGGGGGCTTCGTGATTTTTTTTTCAGAGCTCTGACTCTGCTTCCTTTCATCAAATGATTGACCTCCGCTGATATCACCGCTTTCACGCTGCCAAATATTGAGGCAGTTACCTATAGATGATCAACCGTTCGCGTGATGACCGGCTTCGTACGTCACGAAAAGCGTAAAATCCGTGCCAGAGGTAGCGCGAGACCCAGCATACCTACCGCGCGAACGCTCCGGTATCGGAAACGAGCCGCAGAAGCAATAAAACGAGATACTTCATCAGAGGTTAAACGGCAGGCATGCAGAAAGAGAGTATGTCGACAGCTGCGACTGGGGAAGAATCCATATGACAAGCCACTTCTGGAAGACCGCTTGCCAGGTACGGGTATGGGACTTGTAAGTGGTTCTTTTTCGTGTTTCTCTGGTTTTTTTTAAGGATCCGATGTTGACATCACGTCCGTCCACATTCAGTTTTGTTCAACGGGGAATATACACATGCGGCGATTCGTACTTCCAAACTGCCCATTTCCACTGGGCCAAGTAAATATTCTAAATGGAAGCTCTCTTGCGGAGGTCACAAAGAATGGGACGCCGGTTGATCCAGATCGGCGAAAAGCATGGACACTCTAAACTCCAAATTTCTCCATTGAAACGTCGCATTACTTGATATCTAGCATTTCCGTGTTCATTATGTTCCCAAATAGAATCCAGATCTTCTCCAGGTTTTTTTGGCCAGGCGTGCCTTAGAAATACCATGACTTAGTCTTGAGGATACCCCTCTGTGGTGGTTGGACTGTATTTTTCTCTTCATATCGACAGTTATATATATATATGTCCGGGCCGTGTAAGCTGCGCAGAGCAAGAATTCTGTCCCCCAGATTTTTGTGAATGTCGAGACGCGAGCCGGCGATTGCAATTTTTCGCCTCCGCACATGTGCAGTTAGCCACTTCATAGATGAAGGCTTGAAGATTCAGGACTTGCAGTCTCGGTGTTCATTTTCTTTGCCGTGCCGACCATTCTTACCCAACCCCCAGGAACAAGCTCCGACACCTCACTCTCAATACCGATGACCACGATTTAGGGGTAAAAAGGAAGGAAATATCCCTTCGTACCTCAAAATTGGCTGCACGCATTGAAAAGTGGCGTAAAATTCAGAAGGAGTTAATGCCACGGACCGGTGACAAAATTGCGGCGCAAGCTATTTTGTCGCTGCCTATCCAGAACGAGAAACTTTTTTTGCCCTCAGATTTCACCTCATACTAGGTTGAGTCCAAACTCGAGGAATATCAGTGATTTTGGGAGGGACTCGTGGATATCAACAGACTCTCAGATCTTTGTACGTGTACGGAAGATTTCCTTTCAATGCATTAGCTTGGTAACTATGCAGAAACAACAAGGATGATGTGTTTCAAACTCCGCCAAGAGGTGCCGTAATGCCGATGGACCTGATCCCGGACTGATTTCCCAGACTTTCCAACTCCCAAATGCCCTGAAGGACTCAAGCTGTCTTCCCGATTGTCAGTTTTTCTCCCAACGAAAAGGGGGGGAACAAAAAGCAAACAAAAACTGTAAATTAATTAAAGGGAAACAATCGAGACTTACAAGATTTGAACCGCTGACCTTCAGATTCCATCACCCCAACCTTGTTCAGTGTTCAGCCGCTGCAATCATACCAGTTAGACTATTTTGCCAAGTAGAAGGGACCTGCACAAAGGCATCCTGATATGATCAATACAAGAAATCACAAATAATGCTTTTTTCACAATCAAACCAACTCATGTTTGATGTCGGCCTGACAACGCTCACCCACAGAATTGTTGCGGCTCTTATTAATCTATAAAATCAAGACCAACATTTGCCGAATTTCAGGCATGAAAGCGACTTGGTGGATAGAATTTGAAGCCCCGCTTTTCCCGTTTTCTTTCAGCTAATTAATATTGAAACCTCGTATTTGATGGTGTTCGCTTGCTTCAACTCCGGTTCTTATTCTGGCTAGGCCTTCGCAGTTAAAGGTTTGGTTTTTTTGTATGTTTTAGAGGCCTGGCTAGTGTTGGGACACCCTTCAGTGCGTCTATGGCACACTGAAATCAGTGATGTTGAATCGTACACAGTAAGATTGACACATCCTTGCGCAATTTCGCACTACTGATGTCTTTCCGGGCTGAGCTGGGAACATGCAGTAACGATTTCATCAATATCACTCCTCCATCTTTTTTTTTTTTTTTTTTTTTTCTCTTTATTCATCCAGCTCGATCAGAGGCGAGAAGAGGATTTGGCATCTGGAGTTGCGCCAAATCCGATTCCTAGTGGACTCAGACATACCGCTGCAGTGAGTGCGCCTCTCATTTGTACTTATCATATGAGCTTGTAACAAATCCCGTTCTTGTGGGCTAGGAGGCACGTGCACGCGACTGTTATCCGTTTTATAGTCAGTTAATTGGACACATAAGTACATACGTACCTGGATTCCGGGGGCGAGGCGATCAGCTGGCACTCTTCCGCCCGCTCACCATCCCTCGCTCGCATATAGCTGCCGCGATCGCTCTGCATGGTACCTGTGCGCAAGACGACTCGGCGTATCGCACGGAAATTGCGCGCAGAACGCAGGTGTCTCGGGGGGCTGCGACTTAGCAGACCGCCTGCGCAATAAATAAGTTAAGGTCAAGCAAGACACACGCGATTTTATAAAGAGTGTAATTTGTGACTGGGTAACCGGCCACCTTAGCAATCTTGGCCTCGAGCACACACATACAGGTAAGTGGGTGCGGTCTTATTTGCCATAAAAAGAAGATATGCATCCTACGATTGAGCTAGGACCTTGTCTTGAATTTATTCATCATGATTTCATCACGTTCCGAATTTATTTCGGCGGCAGGTCGGAAACGGGGATAAACGGCCTAACCGGCCACCCCACCAAATTATTGGCTGGAGCTCGTATTATTTGTCCCAGTGCACGCCATGTCATCCATACGATGAAAATACCCCATTATACACACTCGAGCTATATATCTAAGGGGTGTCCATACCATGAGCAGCTCCCTTTGTCACCAGATAGGGTGGGTGGGAGTCTTGCGGCTCACAGGAAGATCAGATACATCACTGCCTATTTGAACATGAAATAGCTCGGGTTCATCTTTCCGTGTACGTCAAACAGCACACCTAATTCCAACATCAATTTTCAAGGAAAGGAAGCGGTGGCTCAATCAAGTCCCCCACCAGATATGCAGAGCATCAAGACCAGGGACTACGCAATGTTTCGCAACTGCATTTGATGTCTGCTCCGACTCATCGATATCATGCGCGCCAGCTGGCTACTTTTCTCTCTCTTTCAATGTGATGTTCAACGGCTGTACTTGCATGAGATAAGCTCTCCGCACGCCTCATCCCAGCGTCAAGACCAAGTAACAAGATCATGTGGCTAAAACGGTGCGATGGTCAGGCACAACTCCGCATCAAACTACCCTTAACTGGTCCCGACAATAAACGCACAATACATCTCGGGACTTGCAACGCTTTTTCGGAAGATTAACCACTACAAGACCTCGAACCGACTCTGAGACTCCTGGCAAGGTTCCTCAAGTTATTCAATCTTACAACGAGGCCTCCATTCTTCCATTCTGACCTGTGACCAGAAGCCGTCCTCGACGTTACATCCCATCCTTCTTTTCACTACTCTCCGAGCGTGTCCCTCATTCTTCCGGTCTTCTCATTTTTTCGGGCGGATTTTGCTCAAAATTATCCACAGCTGTGGCCTGGAACAAGAGCTGTACGTATGAGTGAACTTTTATCAACTCGATGCGACGCTCAATAACGTCTTTCCCCAGCATGGTTTCACTCAACTCGGCGCTAGATACTTGCATATCGCCCGCAAGTGTGTTACTGTGTTCCCTTCCTATATTATTATTCCCAAATCAACCGTCTCTGGAAACTTTATCCAAGTCCTGGAGCTTCCCCGATGTGGAGGGGTCGTATGGCCGGCGTGTGGAAGTTCGACCACACGCTGGTTTCGACTCTAGCCCATTCCTATTTTTATTTCTAGTTACATAATTGTTTGTACTGTAAATACGCGCGGAAGGCGTCAGTGAATCATCATCACACGTCTTACGCTCATCTGTGCGAGCCAGTGCGGGCTAGTGCCCAATTACAGTGTCTTCAACGTCGCCGATATCGAACTAGAATACCACGCAGAACGCACTTCGGCGTTCACAACACCTCGTTTCCACGCACAAACGCACTCACGACCATTTCCACGGCCTACCGATACCCTCTTCCTTCCCAGGTTTATCAGCCTACCGACAGGTTGATCTTCCTGGGATATTCTTATTCATCTTACTCTAAATTCGACCAGCCACCAACCTCCATCCAGAATCCGCATCTCGGGTTACTAGCCCTTCTTCACCGAGCACGTCATTCGGAATTTATTCCTCTTATTTCTGTCTCAATTTTCTTATGCGACGCGCTGTTGCAAATCCGCTCTGTCTGTCCTTACGCCTCCGCTCAGCCGTGACGTGGCGCTTACTCATATCTCCTTCGATTTCAGAATCGTGCATGCACTTCTGTAACGTCTACTAGTTTGCTGCCCTACTGCCTGCTTTCTTCCCATCGCGGCATCAAATCTCCCTTTACGGCTCCGGTTTTGTTCTTCGATTACATGTTCCACGGTCTTGCGAGCTGGTCACCGCTTTTCTGGTCGGCCCACTTCTTCGAACTGTCCTCACCTGCGATATCTCCTCAGCATGAAACCGCCAGGCGCAGTTCCGTGAGTTCTCGTGTGAACCTGGTGATGTTGTTCCCGTTCTCCCTGCTACCCCTCCTTCCCGATATATTTTTGGCTGGTGTCAACAACCCTGTGGCTGTGCTGATTATATAACAAGTGCTTACCCCAATCGGGACCCCGCGCTTAACAACAGACTACCATGCCAGCGAGACTGCCAAACCGTATGCCACCCTTCTCCTTCCTTGTTCTTCCAATTCATAAAAAGCGGAGACGCTATCGGCGAATTTGGATCTGAACCCGTTTGCTTGCTTCATCAAGACGGACTCAACTCGAATTCTTCGCGCCCTCCAGGGTTCGGTGATCTCGCAATTGTGCAGCGTGATACAGATTGTGCTTAGGCAACAGGTGTGTGCAAAATGATCGTCCGACCCTCGAGCATCGCCAGTAGGTTGTCTGCACTGAACATATACGAGTCAGGACGAGGGATGTGAGCGCCGGAAGCGCAGCTGCTTCCCGTGAAAATGGAGTGGGTTCTTTGAGGACGGAATTTGTGATGGCGTTGGGAATTGGATCTTTCATTTCTAAGGTGTGGAGGGTTGGTATTAAGGAGAGAGAAGCGCAAGGAGTTCTCCGGGATGAACACGAGGGTCCAGCAACAGAAGGCACCCAAGGGAGCATCCTGAGCGCTGAAGAAACGATGCTATGTTGAAAAGGTAAGCAGTATCGATTCCGCAAAAAATCGCCTCAGGAAACAGCACGGACACTCAACATTGAGATGGTTCAACCATATGACATCTTTCAGAATGTATTAAAGCCTTACCTGACAAAAATCCACATGATTTGGATGCGTCTATAGGCCTGTAAACTGCATTGATCCACAAAAAGCCCTCAAGCCAATATCACTGAATATACAATATTTTTACTACTTTCTTTCTATCACTAATTCCGCATGGCTTAGCTGAGTACTTCTATATACTGTAAGTCTCATTTGAATCGGTGCGGATCTCGCTGACATATTGATAATTCTTTGAAAACATCCCAAAATGTAAAATTTTTGATCTGTGCCTTGGTACTGCCAATGGCTGTGACATTCGTGCTCAAGGACAAATTCCACAATTCTTTTAGGTGCTGAGATCTTGGGTGGGCGTCCAATAAGCCCTCTCGCCAACTTTTACAAAATTTAACCCAGAAACAATCGGGCGGCAGGACGAACAATGTTTGCTTGACACGGAAATTTGTCGAAACGACGCCAACGCGATTGCTGCTCTAGGCCGATCAATCTGGGTGAACCAAGGTACAATTATGGTCGCCTTTCCAGGTACTTTCATGCTGTGTTCACCATTTTTGCATAGGGTGTAGATTGCAAACTCGATTTTTCAGGAAGCCCGAGATTGTTTTATTGTGGACCGAGCTGGCCATGTGCAGCAGTGAGGTGGCACTCCTGGGACTAGGCTCATTCGATTCGCGTTGTACATACGGAGAGCTGGGGCACATTTGCTACCCTGCAACCCCAGAGGGTTCGTTAGTTCAGATTTCGGGGTTGTTGGGTGTGGGAGTGCAGAACGTGTCCCTGGAGACAAACGGCTCGACAGCCAATCAGGTTTATCTCGAGTCAAAGGTGCGGTGTTCGATTGTAATATAGATGCCCTTCGCGGCCTCCCATTCCCTTATTTTTTGCAACTGAATAAAGTGGTGGGTAATTAGGAGCAAGACACCATTCAAAATTATCTCACACTTCGTTGAATTGAACTGAGTTGAGTTGACACTTGATTCCCCTTCACTCCACCGCTGATGAAATATGTCTGTTTTTGAAATTCTGTTCTTATTGTATGTACTGTTTTCACGTTCGCCTGCTTGTCTGCCACCGCAGCCGTTGTTTCTCCACCTCAGACGAAATATGTCGTTTTTTAGATACTGTTCCTATTGGATGTACTGTTTTCACGTTCGCCTACTCGTTCGCCGCGGCAACCTTTGTTGCGGGGTGGTGGGAGCCATCTGTCAATGTTAGCGCCAGGGCAAAGTTTGTTAGAGAAGACGTCAAATGCCGCCAATGCCGAAGGATTGCTTGGCCATGTGCCGGCGGGAAAGAGTACTCCGGCACCGGGGGGCAAGTTGCCGCGGCGTACGGCATCAGCGGAGATGAGCGGAGCTTAAAAAGCTTCGGACGGACAGGACGAGGACCCGTTTGTGTGGTACTTGACGGCCCATGGGTCCATTTTAGTGCCAGGACCCCTGGCACCAGCCCAGCTTGAAAACAGCATTTTGGGCCCATTTCTGGGCCGTTTTGCACATTCCTTGGTGATTCAAAAGCCCTTGCCCAGGGCTTTTATCCTATGCATAAACTAGTCATATCCAGGTATTTTTTTGGGGGGCCTGTTCCAGTTAGCTTTCTGGTCGCCTTTCCGGTTAGCTTTCCGGTCGCTGTTCTGACCGCATTTCTGGTTGGCTTTCTGACCATGTTTCTGGTGAGCTTTCTTGTTGCCTTTCTGGTTAGCTTTCCGGTTGCACTTCTAGTTAGCTTTCCACTTGCCTTTCTGGTTAGCTTTCTGGCCACCTTTTGTTCTGGTCACCCTTCCAGTAGGCTCTCTACTTGTGTTCCATTTGAGTATACAAGAGTTACTTCCAAGTTTAAATTGAGCAGCCTATTGCCTCTTGGTAGGCCTTCATTCATCCCCTTTCTTGATAATCTGCTCAGTCACTCTGTTTTGTGAGAGGTTGAAACAACCTGTTCTGACTCTGTTTGGATTACAACCAGACTTACTTCCAAGTTTGAGCCAACGTATGTTGGCCTGGCCCATCCCTTTGTTTACAACATGGGCTAGCCCACCCAGGGTTACAATTGTCAGTGGGCTTGCCCACCTTGG
This sequence comes from Mycena olivaceomarginata, assembly GCA_029378375.1. Classification (NCBI taxonomy): domain Eukaryota; kingdom Fungi; phylum Basidiomycota; class Agaricomycetes; order Agaricales; family Mycenaceae; genus Mycena; species Mycena olivaceomarginata. Next base: position 41,612 of record JARKIC010000893.1, on the reverse strand, counting down.
TTGATTTTCACCATGGGCCAGCCCACTCATTTTCATAATCTATGTGGGCTTGCCCACAGAATTTTATTTTTCAACATGGGCTGGCCCATCCACTTTCATAATCTATGTGGGCTTGCCCAGCATGTTTTATTTTCTATGTGGGCTGGCCCACCCATTTTCATGTTCTATGTGGACTTATTCTTTATCGTGGGCTGGCCCACCCATTTGCGTAGGCTGCGTGGCTTGCCCATACTCAAAAAACCAACCAAAAAAAGCACTAACTTCAGGGTTTGAACTCAAGACCGTTGAAGAAGGGATTTGTCATCAACTTAAAACACGATATACATCACTACACCAAGCAACCAGTAGTATTTAGCCATTTATGACACACACATGCTGGCCCAACATTCACCCCTCAATCTAGTCTACTGTAGTATTTTGCTCAATTCGTGGCCGCCTGTGACCCGTGACACCAAAACCGAACTTTAATATTCGTGGACCGGCCTTCAGGAGCGTGACACAAGAAAAAATTCGTGTTTTCATGGGAAATAATTAGCGTTGCATCTCTGCTTCTGCCCCGAACCACTGTACTCGATCACCTGTCATTCAGGTCAACTTTTGAACTGCATCTCTTGCGTCGAGTTGATTCACCTTCACTGGACCATTCTTCCATCTCTGTCTCAGTCATCCTCGTAAGTTTCCCCAGCTGCCAGATCCAGCCCTCTGGCTGTTCAGGCCGCTCATCGACCACAACCTTAGCCGCATTTATTTTCTTCCTAATGCGAGGTCCTACACAAGGTTAAAGCATATGCAATTTCGAATACACGGGACTAACCAGCTTTTCTTCTATTCATCTGAGTCCCACTGATAACGGGGGATGCTGGCGGTTCATCTGGCTCGTCTGCTACATCTGAATTTCAAACAATAGGTAAACTTGATGTTGGTTTCACTCTTTTTTTTGGCGAGGGCCTGCTTACTATCGTCGCTGTTCATTTCTTCTGTGATGTCCTCCTCCATCGGTATTTCTAAATGTACCCGCCAAAGTGCTCCATCCGTATGTCTTGAGTCCCCCACTCGTCGCTTCTGCTGAACTGACTTCATGTATAAGTCAGATTCAGTAAGAGGTGGGAACTGAGGCCCTCTAAATCTCGGTGGATGACTCACAAGGATCGCACACCAGATGGCCTCCTTGGTGGTCGCGTTTTCGGTCTTGCCTGTGCATTTTTTAGCGAGGGAGGTGACCAGATCTGTCAGGCCTGTTCCGGCGTTGGGCTTTTTGTTGCGTTTGCCAGGCATTGAGTCAAGGATCTTTAAAGGGGAGCATAAACGAACGGCGGGAGCAGGAGGGAGCGATAAAATACCCCATTCCGCACCACAGCCTTAGCGTAAGAGGCGTTGTCGCGAACGGCCTTGACCAAGGTCTTGTTACGGCTCTTACGCAAGGCAGCAAACACATCTTTGAAGCCGTTAGTATTCTGATGCTTTTTCAAATAAGCCTGGAAAGTTGTTATCAGCGGAGGGGAATGACAGATGAGGGAGGTGGACGACGTACAATAGCATCGGTCCCTGTCTCTCTTCGTCTGCCTTCGTTTCGACCCATAGTCTCACTTCATCCCCTCCCTTGACAAACCAACTCTCTGGTTTGCACAGGGGGTAGACTACCAAGGCGGCGTAGAGGACATCTACAAGAGCGTCAAGATCCGCGTCGAGCTCGGCCGCGAGTGGGAGGCGGGCCCACACTTAATGCGCGCCGATAGGGAGTTTAAGACCTTATACATATGGAGAGCATGTCAGAACAGAACATACACACAAAATTATGGGAAGCCAGAGCACGACGCTCTTCCGATGGATCTCCGTTACTTGTCATCGCGATCCAAGTCGGTCCCATCAGCATTATATTGGATTTTACTCTTTTGACTTACAGCTGTTTGCGGAACTTAGGGCGCGGCCCAAATTTTTTTTTTTTTTCAACAAATTTCTATCGAATGGCTGGAACACATTTTTGTGGCAGCCAAAAGTCATGCTTTATCGCAGAGTATGCGTTACTACGGGTATGCATTATAACAGAGGCGACCTGCCTGTGCCGCATACGTATCTCCCGAACTTTTTCCATGTATAAATAGGTCAGTTCCCCTACCCTTTAGGCCGCCAATCCTTTGCCCACCGCTCTCGTCCCCCAATTCACTGGTGTAATATTGCGCATCTCTTCTCATCGGGATCAACTGCCAAATAATTGTCTTTTTGAACTGGCATCATCCTCGAGCTCTCTGGTCTAGACTTGCCGAGCTCTCTCTGGGGTTGGGTTTTATTGCGGGAAACGGTCGCAATTCTGGCCATCTCCATATTCCGCTTTTTGTCAAGCATCCATGCCGCGACGCAACTTTCTTCAATTCTGGACTCGCGTTTGATTTTCTTCTGGGGTTGGTTGTACTGTTGCCAAATCCCGCCGGTCCATATTCAACTGCATTCTCTAAGTGCATGCCCATCAAGAATCTCTATTCCGGGTTTTCTAGGAGTGTGAGCACTTTCACTTTCCCACGCTTTCTGAGAGTGCGACAACGGTTTTCTCGCAAAGGCGGTCACTTTTGCTTTTTTTGGCTCAATTTTTTTTGGCAACTTTTGTCCGCGATGCGTGACCTAGCCTGCAAAGGCTTCTTGTTCTCTCCTGCTAAAGAGAACACTCGAAAATGTCCTGGCCGTCCCGTTTACTGCAGGTCATCTGCTAGCGGTTGACTGATTTCTCATTCTGTCTTCGGCTTGCTGCGCAACTAAATCCCAACATGCTCGCTTGTTGACATCCCTCCGCTAGAGGAAGTTGGGTTATGTAATATTGAAAAAAAAATCTTGACCTCAGAAACATTGAAATTGAGTGAAATACAGTGTGTTTGGTTTTCATATCGCAAGTTTTGCCGCGTTACGCGTTATGTGACATACCACGTGACCGCTAGTGGGGAGTGACTGTCGTCTACCTTATGATAGTATCGTTTGCAGATAAGGGAGCGAGCAACGCGAGAAAGGAAGTGGGATGAAGGGGCGAAAGAGGAGAGATGCGCTGGCATAAGGTTACGTTGTTTGGCTCTTGACATCGGATCACACGTCGTGCACGGACCATTCTACAGCGAAAATGCGAACAAGCAAATCCGGAGCTATTGACCTCATTTTTTTGCACCATTGCATCCAGCATGTATGAAATAAATTTTAGGTGCCCTTCAGTACAAGAATATAGACAAATAGATTGTCTCCCAAAACTCTCCCACACAAAAGGTCGCTGAGTCATTCTCAGGATGTTCCGCTGATCTCTTATCAAATCTCCCCCGACATCCGGCGTCAGGCCTCCCGAAAACATCGTACCAAATTGGGGGTGTACTGTAGTATTTCGTTCAATTCGTTCAATTCGTATAGTCACGTGTCACACGGCCAAAAATCTACGAAAATGTTTCGTAAGTCACTGCATCACAGAGGCGATTTTGGCCTTAGCCGACCTAGCCGAGCGCTGCCGGCAGATCAAATTGCCTAAACGGGCTCGGCTACGAAAGGGTCAGGTTGTCACACCGAAAAGGCCCGAAAAGACCTTATGAATTGAACGAAATACTACAGTATCTTCGATTTTTTATCTTCTCCTTATTGTTGTTCAGATTTACCGTTCTTTCGCAAAACTGAACATATTCTTTGGTTAAGTACCATAAACTAAAAATCCGAGATAGTAAGTAGTACTTTTGTAGTCCAGATGATTTCGAACAACTTTATCAGCGAAACCTTGATGATTCCATGAGAAATGGAAAAACCTTTAACTTTTTGCGCCGGAAAGTTATTGTGCGGGGAAAGCTGTCACATATCAAGATCTCAGTACGCACCACCACTTCCTTGGCCTCAAAGTCGAATCTATGCCCAGCAATTGGCCATATCTATGCAGGCTCGCCCAGTCGAACGGCGAATCCAGAAAGTACAGCTCTATGGTCCGAATCAGAATCGACGAACGTGCAGATGGAGTGACGTACCGAATTTGAGGTTGGTAGAATACGTTGGTAATAATGAGAGGCGGCCTATGATGTTTTCGTCGAGTGTATGGAAGCTGAGTACCTGGCTTACAACTTCATCTTTAGTCTGAAGGAACCTCGGCTCGGCCACAAAATCGGATTTGACGTCACGCACGGTGTACGCAGAGATGTAAAGCTGTAAAACAGGGGAATGTCGGAAAGAGTCTAGAACCTGGTCAAACGGGACCAGATCTACTTTATCATCACGTTCAATTCAATATGTAAATAATCACGGCGCACGCTATGCTGGGCAAATCAAGTGAAATTTCATGAAATGAACCAAACTTCATATCAGTATTTTATTTGAAGTGATTCGGTCAGGAATTTAGCCCACACAATACGTAGAGATGGAACTTCCGTTTGAGGTTCTGCCTTTGATTAATGAAAGGTAAGGTTAGTAAGGGAGAACTTCCCTGCCTCCACGTTTTGACGATAAGCAGGAGTCAAAAATCATTCGAGTAATCAATGCCCCCCCGTTACTCAGTATAGTAGGGCTCCTTCCACTTCATGGTCCATACAAATGTTTAGTCTCTGAGTCCAATTGCATCAATACTGTTGGTTCGAGTAATTATACAGATACTGTACTATTCCGACAAATTGTTCAGCCACGATCTTGAATTGAACAAATCTTTCAAAGGTCGCGGGTTTTTGAACTCGAGGATTATGGTCTCAGACCCGGGGCCATTGGTGAGGAACTGCATTGGAACTCATTCTAAGTCCTTCCGGGTTGGGAACGATGTGGACTTTTTGCATGGGTGCGACTCCCATTGGGGCAGAGATTTCAATTACTTTGGGTCTCTCTTTCAGGATCCTGATATATCGCCTCATGGCCAAACCACCACCCATTTTTAACAGTTAGCTTCAAAATGAGCAGGAGAAGTGTATTTCACCTATCTGCAGCATCCAGGTGACGATTGTTGTGGCTAGCCCCAGATTTTGAAGATTCCTGGAGAGTGTCGTCTGAATGCGAAAGAAAGAGAACCAAAGCCATAGTCCCAATGTCACACCAAGACAAATATGTGTTGCATTGAGGATCTGAATTTGCCGAAGGAACTTGTAATTCTGGGTGATGGATGCAGCAATTCTGCAGCAACGGTGAAATCGAGGCGGAAGGAGGCCCAATTATTACCTACACCAGCGGTGCTAGGACCATCGAAATATCGCACAAAAGTTCGTTCAATATCAGAACGGTGGTCAACAGATCAGATAACAGCTTCGCTATTGTAAGGGGCGGGTAAGCCGGACCATAGCCATGTGTGATAGATCTAGATCTCACAGAATGTTATTCCCAAGATGGCGAAAAACAATAGCAAGCGTTATGTTCACGCACAAGGACACGGCGTATACGGAGACGACGACAGCCAGCATCGTCGACTCGCTTCTCGCAATGGTGGACCAACGCATATTATACAGTATACACAGGAGACTAATTACCCGGTGATCATATAGGCTGAACGGGAGATTGTCACCCCTGCTCCCTGTTCGCAGTGATCAGGGCTATAGAATGGCTCTGGGGCTTCATTCAAATTAAAATGGTCTGCCGTCATGCGTTTCAAAATGTGGACCATTGAAAGACAATAGGGTCACGTGGTTCAGTAAACCAGTAATTGTGCTCTGGAAAGCGCAATAATGCCTCCGACCGCAATCTGAGCAGCCATAAATGTTCACAGTGATCAGGGCTACCCATTCCTGGAACTCGCTGCTTATAAAATGGTTCTCATTAGCAAGAGCCCAAACAGACATATATTTCTGGGTGTGGAGAGATCAGCGGGGTGAACTATACTCCACTGAACTCCGGGTCGTAAGGCGATGAGGATGCTAGAGAATGAACCCAAAAGAAGGCACCAGACGAGGTGTATGAGGTATAGCCCGCGCAGCCTACGCACCTTCTTCTCGGGCTGACTTTTGGCTAGGAAATCTTCTCTCCGGGGCGCACAGGTACATCACATTTCTCTTTTGTGGTACTGTAAATCCAGTTGGCCTTGCCTTGTATTTTAGCCTCCCACGACATGACATTATATTCAAAAAACTTGAAGGGCACTCTGCTGCTGCTGCAGTGTCGGAACAGTTCCGATGCACGGCTGCACCAGTGTGTCGGAACGGTTCCAACACAAGGACAGCAGCTCCATTTTTCTTTTGGCTGTGCTTGCAGAGCTTCACCATGGAGTATACAATGAAGGGTCAAAAAACTCGAAGGGAATCTGCTGCTGCACCAGTGGCACGTGATCACGTGATCACATACTGTAGTATTACGACCGGAAGTTCACGCCATGTCACCTGTCACCACAAAAGTTCACTGGGTTTGGTGTTCAAACCTGACCGGTGAGCGTCACTGGGCTTGACAAAGTTCATTTTGGTAAATCACTGCGCCATGGCCCGCAATCACCCCCAACGTACTCCAGAAGACCTATCCGAAGATGCATAGGGCTCAGGAAGCCAGAACGAATATTGCTGTTGCAATTTGGCTCATTAGAGCATATTCGAAACGGCTTTTTAACGTTTTTTAATAGAAAAGTGTGGCCTTGATCTTGAATAACTAACCGAGTGGAGCCTATCCAAGTTCGGAACTCTGTCCAGGTGTAAGCATACACTTCACGCACAAGTCTCAGCTGAAGGCCCTTGCGCATGCTGAAAACTCTCGAGTCGGACCCCATGGTGATGAGGGTGCCCTATCGTGTCCAAAAAACGCGTCTAGGGGAGATCTTGAATACAATTTAAACAGGTTCATGCTCGCGAAATGACACCGTGAGATTGGGTGGAACGCCGGCAAAGTGCTAGTCTTGAAATTTGCTGCTTGAAATTTGGATTTTTGAAAGCGCTTCGAATATACTCTATTCGGGGCTTGCTATAGGCCGCAATCACGGCCTATCCATTTTTTTTGCCCACTTGGTGGCTGTTCCGTGTCGAGTTCTAGACATTCAAGCAAGAGATGATTACAGAGCAATTTTGAATGTGGTGCTTTCGGTACTGGATCAATAAATTTTTATTCCTCTCCCTCCCTCAATGAACAACACTGTGAACAAAGTTAACCTCAAGGTTACGGAGGATGGTAGAATCACTCGGGTGGGCGATGCGGAATTGCCTGATGCAGTGGTGGAGGAGGAGGAGGAGGAGGAGGAGCAGACCACCGAGCCAGAAGTCCGTGGGCGGGGCCAGCGCAAGAAGATCGCCGCTCGTCGCTACCTGGGCCCCGCGTGGGAGGAACACTAATTTTTGCAATATTATTTCGTCTTTTTCGTCGATTTTTTTTTGTGAAATTTCGACTAGCCCAAAAATCGTTTTTACACCCTCTGAGACCTCCGAAAATTGAAGTGTTCATTCCCCAGATGTCACCGTCACCACCTTCAATTTGTTCAGTTCACAGGCCTCCGTCACCCGTCACCTGAACTTCCGGTCGTAATACTACAGTAATTTCCGTTTTTGGGAAGCGCCATAATTTCAACCTCAAAGTGTATTTGTGCACCCCGATCCTTCCTTACGTGTTTTGAACACTTTGAAAAAAATCAAGGGTTAACAATTTTTTTGAGAATATATATTGCTATTCTGAAACCACACAATCCTTCCTACACCTAAACAGAATCTTTCTGTGGTTTTACTTTGTATCTCTGAACCCGACGCCCCCGACTAGAGAGGGCGGGAAGGCGGCGTCACACCATCATCCACGTGACTCGATGGATGCGGATGCATTTCGTGCACGTGACTATTTAGAAAGATCGCACGTTCGAGTCCAAACCTTGCACTCCTTTTTACGACGATAATAGTTTTTATTAATTACCTCTTACACCTCACAACTTAAATGTCCAAAGGTTCCTGGACGCTGCAGGCCGCAAAAATAAATCGCAAGACTCCCTTCTGGTTTATCCGTGGTTCATCCGCTACAATGCACTTTCTTTGATTCACGAACAAATAACAAGGAGTTGATGCCATAACAGGAAAAATGAACGCAATGAAATGAAACTAGAAGACGTCCAGTTGACTTCAGCGGCATCCACGGTGCTCTACATGACAATTTACCATCTGAATCACTTGTTCAACAACTGATATTGAAATCCTGCAGACAATGCTGCAACACAATTTGCAGCAAGATTCTGTGACATAATCAGGGACTTCACTGTTACAAAATCCACTGAAGATGTCTGTTTATCTATTCCACGATACCCCACTCTGAATTCAGGCTCTGAGTATTTTTTTTGTGAAGTTTCTTCTGACTGTTGGATAAAATGTCATAATGTAAACATGGGTCGCAGATCTTTTCTGGTCTCTGGAGAGCAATACTGGGTCAATTCCTCCAAAACAAGTTACGTGGTCTTCAGCCAATATCTGTAGGTATTCGGTGGTAAGGTATGGATGAGCTAAGTGCACGTGATCTGGTGCAGTGAATCAATTTGCGGTTACTTTTTGTGATGACGGGTAGTAGTACTGGCGGAGAACTTTTGTTTTCTACTCCCTCCTTCTCCAAGCTGAGCCATTCATGCCATTCGCGCCATTCCCGTCGATTGCGCCGGTTCATTCTGACCCTTGGCCGGTCCTACCCCCACCTCAGCCAGAACCCCCCCCCCCCGGAGGCGTCACCTGTGGTCGAAAATGCAACGGCAGGGAGTTCATCTGCTCCTATTGGCTCGAGGGTGCGGGCTCAACGAGTCCCCGAAGTCGATGTAAGGAATATTCTCCCGACAACATCGTCGCATTCCAGAGTTCCAACGGCGCGTAAACGGGATGGGGAGGTCGCTTTGGAACAGCCAAAGACGAAGAAAACTCGAAAGGTATGGTAGATTTTATTGCATTTATACGTGTGTCGGTACTGATAGCTGTCTTCGCCCCAGAATTGACACCGTGATGTTCCGTGTATGCCAGTGGGATGCTCGCTCCTAACCTCCATTGCTTTACACTCTGTTGTTAAACTTTCCCGTACATATCATTTTTTTGTTACTTACTATGCGCTCCGAGAGAACCGATTAGTGTAGTGGAAGCAACTGCCGCACCGGACCGTTGCCAAAACGTGCCGCAGTCTAATTCAAAGGCCGGCACATATGGGCACCAAATGTGTCGGCCGTCACCAAATGTGCCATGAGTGCACTTGGATGTGCCATGCGTGCAGGGGCCCGCATGCACTTTAATGGAATACAGTATATACCCGGTACTTGAGTCAGGGCTGGGTGAAAATGCCGCGACTGCCGCGGCAGTGCCGCGCACTGACGCGGCATTGCAGGGAATTGACGCGACACTGCCGCGGCGGTGGCTGTGTTTTGCTGCGGCAAAAGGGTAGAAGTGCCGCGCTGCCTTTCTTTCTTTCTACACGTGTTCCTCCATCTCTAACTGGGTTTACGCAAGGTTTCTTACCTAAATACATTGTTTGGGTCACAAAAGCCCCGGGGAAGGCCTGGTACCATTGACCCCACATCATCCCCCTTCTTTGGACTAGATTTCGACTGGATCTTGTTTATTTGAACTATCCCTGATGCCTGGGTTGCAATTTGACCGGAATGGTTCCAATTTCTTACTAAGAACATTAATCCACCATCATTGGGTCCATCTTATCCTGGGCCAAGATGACCTTATTGCATATATGCGAGCACAGAAACAATCTTAAACAAAGCATAAAGCATAAGCATGAGTTCCTGCCGGGCAAAGCCACGGCCCTACACCCCAAGTTTACTCAATCGGGGCCGGGTTTTGGGGCAGAACCTTGGTGCCGGCCGGTCGTGCCGTCCCTCAACTCAAGGAGCACCCATCACGGTGGATTTTGGATTCTGTGAATGGAGGAGAGGAATGAGGTTGGGCATTTCTCTTCTTTGTTTGACAGGTTTCTATGCACCAATTGCCAAGGTCTTGCAGGTATTTCGACTCAGAATTGGCATGGCTATTGTACCGTCTCTTTGGATTTGTTTTGAGGGCCCTGGTACTTTTGGACGATGGCTGAAGGCTCTGCATGTCAATGCAAACAAATGCATGAGCATGTCTGGGAGCACAGCATTGCTTTCACGACCTCGTACCACCGCTTTCTCTTCAGAAAGGACACAGTTCCGTTTTTGATCGCTGAACCGGTTCGGGCTTGAGATAGATGCCATACGATTGAATTTGTCTCGACACGATCAAATGATTAGATAGAGGACTGAAATTGGTTAAGCCACTTCTCCACCAGTGCCCCCGCACGATGTCTAAAGTTGTACTGTTCATCCCCCGGTACTTGACTGGCACTCAGCCGGTGAATATGACGCAGTACCTTCGGAAGCTTGGAGAACTGTTATGTCTATAGCTCAGACCTTGTAATGGGAGTTACACTGGTTCACCCACTACTAGATAGTCAAGACTCATCGCGCTGAAGCCCTCAATTGCGTTCAATTTTGCATCCGCTTTGGCGATGTCCTTGGTGCGCCTGTCAACAGAGATTCCATAGGAGCCACTCCTAACTCACCTCAGACTTGGGAACTAGATTTCCCAAAAACGTCCTTTGAAGGTCATATCGCCACTTACGAACCTGAAATGCGTGGCCATCTCCCCCGGGCAATTCAGATGTCGAAGTAACGGAGCTTGATTCTACTGAACCCTTTTTTTTCATCGTCCCTGAATCAATCAATTAAAATAAACTCATTCCCCGATCGTGAAACGTACGCGTAGTCCCATTTTGAGTGTTCGACAGCGCGTAATCGAGGGCTTCTTTGTATCCTGCCAAAATGGCCGTTCGCCGGGTAGCAGGATTGTTCATGGCCTTCTCAAGCCATTCTCGATCCACCTTTGAAATATTGTTGGGAGAAAGCCAAGCACTGGTGCGCTTGAATCAGTCTGACAGTGAGCAAACTCATGGCACTCAACTGATCGTGGGCCGGGAAGAATACAACTGCATAGTAACTGGCACGCCGCACTCCTCCGATGCTACTCTCACGCAGCTCATCTGGATCAACCACCTGTACGCGAAAAAAGGTTAGCCGCGCTCCATAAACAAAAGACTTGACCAACAATCCCTGGCCAAGCGGTGTGTCCGCGAATCTTTCCCAGAACCAAATCGCCCGGCTCAAACGTCGAAAGTTTGCCTTTCTTGTGAGACGTCAATCCCATGTTTTTAAGGGCCACTTTCCCTCGAGAGGGGGAGCAAGAACTGTAGGAGAGGCAGGAGGTGTCGCAGCTTTGTGGACAGTTTGTGGATGTCACACAGCATGTGACTTCTCTAGGTCCCGATATCCGATCAGTCGGCCTTGAAGCCGAGGATACTTATGTACCTCCCCCGGACATGATGGGAGTGGTGTAGGGCTCAATAACCAGGTTAGTGCTGCCGCGAGTTGGAGGGCCTCCGAGGTGAGGTCACCTCACCTCCGACCCGTTACCATTTATGGCGCCTCGAGGTCACATCACCTGGATTCGAGCCTAACAGAAACGAAAGAATTCCGAGGATGAAAGGTAACGAGGATCCCGAATCCCCGTGAATCCTCAGCCGTTCACTCCATCGTGTCCGTCTGAGGTTTGTCTCCTTCTTACTTATCTATTATTCTCTTTCTGAGGCAGCAAGTCTGTCAGGGGACGTCATTAAAATAGGTTTCAAGTCATTGTACAGACATTCACCTCAGTTTGAGTGACTGGTGAATTAAACAGTCTGCTGGGCCACTTTTCTGAGGCAGCAAGTCTGTCAAAGTACGTCAGTAGAATAGGTTTCTAGTAAGTGTATGGACATTGACCACAGTTTGAGTGACTGGCCACTTTTCTGAGGCAGCAAGTCTGTCAGGGGACGTCATTAAAATAGATTTCAAGTCATTGTGCAGACATTGACCTCAGTTTGAGTGACTGGTGAATTAAACAGTCTCCTGGGCCTTCGATTTACTGGAAAAGGTTGTTGAGGGCAAAGGCAGAGAAGACCACATCCCACCGGAATTGATTTACGGTGCGGACGAGTCTGGATTCCAGAAATGGATAGGCCAAAAGGAGAGGGTCATTAGTGGGACTGGAAAAAAGCGACAGCATCAGCAGAGGAGTGGGGACAGGGAGAATATAACAGTGATGGTTACAATCTGCGGCGATGGCACAGACCTCCCCCCAGCTGTTATCTTCAAAGGCCAGGGCTTTCAAGTTAACTGCTCGCGGGGAGTGTTTTTTGATGAGAAAAACACTTAAATTCGTGAACTGTTTCCCTGTACCCATCAAACTCGGCCTCAACATTGTAAATGGCCTGAACCCGAGCCACAACAATTGCAGCATTGAAGGTCTCGGTCACAGGGAGCTCAGCATCGAAATTCCAACCCTGGGGGACTGCGTCAATTGGACGCCTGGCTCGCGGGGAGTGATTTTGATGGGAAAAACGCTTAAATTTGTTAACTGTTTCCCTGTACCCATCAAGCTCGGCCTCAACATTGTAAATGGCCCGAACCCGAGCCTACCCCCCTTTACCTTACCTCTTAACCTTTGGAGGTAAAATAAGAGGTATTGTCTTTTAGATATTTCCGAGACCTCTGCGGTCCAAGGCAATATGTTAAATAATCATATCTAGGCCATTACTCCACCTGAGGATGGGTACAGACCTGAAAAAACCTGATTCTGATTTGGGGGGTACAACTTTGCCTTGACCTCTACCTCTACCTCCTTCAACCTTACCTCTAACCTTTGGAGGTTTACCTCTACCCTACCTACTGTTTGTACGTTTACATAATAGTGCTTTTTTGCTTAGTTTTGTCTTTCGAATGTAATGAACAATTATTATATTCACTTGAAAGGAAGCTTGCACAGGTCGAGAACAAAGTTTCATCGATGCCATAACTCCATACACCATGACGCATACGGGGAGATATTCGAAAGGAAATGCAACCCATAGTCGGAGACCGGAATAACGCAAAAGAGTCTGACACAGGATGCAACCAAATCAGGGTAGCAGTCGATGCAACCACAGTTCGTTCTCCCTCGGTGTGACGGTTCAGATACACCCGATCCATTGGACCTCACCCCGACACCGACGCCGTCCCCAGCACCAATGATTGCCACGTACGCAGAGGCTGTCGCAGCCACTGCCAGTGATCCGGTGACAACCGATGACATGCACACGCCGACACATACTGTACAATTTCGTTCAAATCGGCAGTCACGCATCACGCACCCCCCTGTCGATCACGAACTTTGGTCGATGTCACACGTCACTCTTTACAGTGCATAAACTGGCCGACCGGGGCTCGAGTGGTGCTGGGGAAACATTTTGCCGTGGATTGGCAGCGGAGTCGCACGCTGAACAAAAGCTCCGTCATTGGGGAAAAGGTATGCGGGGAGAAAATAAGTCGACACTCGATATGCACTCGATAGTTTAGGCTAAAACTTGTCGCCGGTGATTGCCTGGATGCGTTGCAAGTGTGCCACCAGATCCAGAGCTCTGCGTGTGGCTTGAGCGGAAATATGTGGGGCGCAGAACATTGAATCAGTCTAAGATGGAGAGCGTGGGAACCCCGCACCCTTATGTAAGCCCGAATTGATTGCATTAATGGGCAGGGCTGGCGGGGTCGGGTGAAAAAGTTAGCTCATAGATAATGTTCCTATCATCGTTCTGAAGAACTTCTATGAAAAATCTAAGTGAAAATATGAACTGGATGAAATTCCACGAGGAATTTGGAGAGTTGAAAGGAACCTCCATGAAAGATATTGAGTGGTTCTCTACCGGTTGGGATCCAGAACTCGTTTTTCTGGGCAGGTCTTAGGATCGGACCGTAAAAGGAAATCACAGTCAAGTCAAAATCGAACATATCATTCAATGGCCGCGATGAAATTCCACGAGGAATTTGGAGAGTTGAGAGGAACAAACATTAATCATATTTAGGCATTTGCTACCGGTTGGGACCCAGAACCGATGTTTCTGAGAAGCCATCAGTATTTGACCGCAAGAGGTGATGGAGCCAGATCAAAATCAAGCATATCATTCAACCGCCGCGATAAAATTCTATGAAGAAATTCAAGAGTCGAAAGGTACATCCATGAATGATACTTAGTGATTCTCTACCGGTTGGGATCCAGAACTCATGTTTCTGCGCAGGCATTAGGATCAGACCATAAAAGGCAATCACAGCCAAGTCAAAGTCAACATATCATCCAACGGCTGCGATGAAATTCCACGAGGAATTTGGAGAGTTGAAAGGAACCTCCATGAAAGATATTTAGTGGTTCTCTACCGGTTGGGATCCAGAACTTGTCTTTCTGGGCAGGTCTTAGGATCGGACCGTAAAAGGAAATCACAGCCAAGTCAAAATCGAACATATCATTCAATGGCCGCGATGAAATTCCATGAGGGATTTGGAGAGTTGAGGGGAACCTCCGTGAGAGATATTTAGTGGTTCTCTACCAGTTGGGATCCAGAACTCATCTTTCTGGGCAGGTCTTAGGATCAGACCATAAAAGGAAATCACAGCCAAGTCAAAATCGAACATATCATCCAACGGCCGCGATGAAATTCCATGAGGAATTTGAAGAGTCGAGAGGAACAAACATTAATCATATTTCGGCATTCTCAGGGGATCAGAGTAAGGGATCGGCGCTTGCCGCCGCTACCGATTACATAAGGCTACGTAACACATCAATTCTATCCAACTCCGCTCCCGGAGTAACTCTAATGGATCTAAAGTATGGGTCACATTGAAAATCCCGGTATCTGGTGCGCTCTGGAATGCATTTGAGTTCATCATACTGAATTATTTCATTCAAATCAACAGGGGGTGTGACGCGTGACCGGATTTACCTATTCGACATTTTGACAGCGGCCGAATTTTTGCGTGACACCCTTCAAAATTTCGACAAACTTCCGGAAATTTTGCTCTTCTAGGGGGGGGGATAATCGTGACAGCTTGGAGGTTCGACAAGAGCCTTCGTGACGCGTGACATCGACAGAGGGGTCCGTGACGCGTAACTGTCGAATTGAATGAAATAATTCAGTATCAAAAATTCAGCCCGCTCGAACAAATATAGCTCATGCTACAGCCATCCTGCTCAAAACTGGGATATTTTCCCAATCAGGCAATTTGATTCGCCATCAAAGAATCTGGGGAGGCCATGCCCTCCGGAATGAAAATGCGAACTCAACGGTCATACCTGCAAAGGAAACGGTTGGGAATTGAGCTTACAACAGCCATCCTGGTGGAAAGCATCGAAATTTGATAAAAGACAAGATTAGCCTCCGCTTCGCTCCGGGATGCCGGAGCAGAAGAAAAAATAGTCATAAACTTGGTCACAGGCAAAATTATGGCTGTGCAAGGGCTTAGAAAACGAGACGGGAAGAGAGCTGGGCTTTGATTTCGTGCCGTTGTTCAGTTCCGCCGAGAAATGGGCACCACTCCGGAATGTTTCGAGATGAAGAAGGAGCTTTATTCACATCAGGGTGTTGCATCAAGATGTTTCAAGTGGCGATTGGCCCGGAGGCAAAATACACGGTCCCGGGTTTGTGAACAGAGTCAAAAATAACAATTGATAAGGAGAGGAGACGCGTACAACGAGAGGTTCCGAGAACAAAAGAGGTAATGATCCCATCACGCAACCCCGGAATTGAGAAGGAACACTGACGGTAGCAACACATCGGATGGTCAGAGAGATAGCACTGAATACACCCACACCGGGATGGAGATAGCCGAGTAATAGCTTGAATCCCAGTACTCGGCGATGAACAGAACAGTCGAGAGGATTGACATTGGGGAGGGGCGGAGTGGGCCATGGGCTAAAGGATAGCATCCCGAACGAGGATGGAAGTACGTGACCCTCCCGGCAAGATGTATGAACTCACGCTGCGCCGTAGGCTGCAACTGCGATCTGCTGCGGCCTGCGAGAAAGAACTACCCACGGGTCAGCTGGTTCGTCGGAGATCAAAAGGCCGTGTTGGGAATCACAGAAGGTTCCGGATGGATGGGTTTAGACCAAGAGGATGAGCAGAGGAAAGGGAACGAGGATAGGCTATATGGAGAAAGGAGCCAATAGGTACAAATTGATGAGCACTGCCGAATGAGTAAATCGAGTTTAGAACTTGTTTTACTGTAGTCTAATTCTGCATGGTATGAATCGTGATGTACAACCTTTTTCCTTCCTTCCTCTTGCTCCTCCTGACGTCGACGCCACGGGGCGTTGTTCGCAAAACACGGGAATCGAGCGCGCCGCTTGTCACCCCTGGCCGGCGCAGTCTCCTCTACGGCCGGGCTGTACGAGACACTCCTTTTTCGCCCCTCGATCGGCTCGGGGGCCGGCTTCATATATATAAAGCAGCTGCGCTCACGGGAGTGCCCAGCTTTCATTCGCTCTCGTGCGCCTCACCATCTCGTCTTGGTTCTTTTGTCATCAGGAATCCTCCGTATTCCCATCCATCCTAACATCTGTCAATACTTTCTCTATGAGCGACAATGTTCAATCTACTGGCTCGGGTTTCGGGCGCGAGATTGCTCCTTCTGGCTACTCTGGTCTCAGCGACTCCTCCCGTGTTCTTGGGGGCACTGCGCAAGCATTGCAGCCCGACGGTGGTGCGCAAATTCAGAATCAGGCCCCGCCTGTGTCTGGCGGCCCCGGCGCTGGCAGCGGTGAAGGCGACCCGCAGGCCCCTATCGGCAGTGACCAATGCCAACAATCAGTCCGCGGTGCGCACAATCAGAATCAGGCTCAGGCCAGTTCTGGCAGCCCCAGCGCTGGTGGAGGCGAGGGCACCGCACAAGCCCCTAACGAGAGTGCGACCCAAGGCGGGAACTTTATGGCCCAGCGCATCCTTGCGGAGTGTGAGCTCGTCGTCGGCCACTACCGGCACCGTCGCATCAGCGAGGGTAGGGCTCTCCACGAGATCCACGAGAAACTCACAGTCGCAGCGGCCGGCAGCTCCCTCGGGGTTGAAAGCTCGTTCAATTCGTTCCTCGCGGCCTTGGAGGATTGCGACAAACAGGACAGTGGCGCTGCAAATCGCGGGCGCGCACTTGCATCAGCACAGGGTCTGGAAGGCGGTCCGTCGGACGCGAACAGGGAATCCTCCCCACCAGCGCTCGAACGACCGGGAGGTCGCTCCAATGCTCTCGAGGGGCAATACCCTTGGGTTGTCACGGAAATCATTGAGTCTGCACTTCAGCCACTGTCTCCCAATCTCACCGAAACTCTGCGGCTTCTTAAGATTTTCCTCCAGGACCCTAAAGGCGCTAAGCATTCGATTCTTACCTCTGCTCGCTGTCCAGAGTTCCCGGATTCCGAGTGGACGAACCTCGTCAACGGCCGACCTGTTAACCTTGACGCATTGCTCAGCGGGTTGTTTTCGACGACCACCAACGACGAGCGCTCCGAGATCCTCGGAGGCGGCTTGGAACTTCGTTTCGGCGCAGTGGCTCCTACCAAGCTCGTCAGCGATGCGGGTACGTGGACAATTGCATTTGATAAAATGCGGGCGGCCACACTCTTCGCCTTCCCCCATCGCGCACGCGAGCTGGGCAACTACAGAGATTACATCGTCGGCCTCTTCGCAGCTAGCCACTCCTCATTTAACGACCGCATCATCTCCTTCGACAAAGCGGTTCGCAAGCGCGTCGCTCAGCGTAGAGACGTCGAACTCACCGATTTCCACCAATTCATGGACATCAAAACTGCCGTCGTTGACCCCATCGGGGTCGGCGTCGTCACTGCGCAGCGTGAGTCCAACGCGGGCGCCGCTCGCAGACCCAAGACGGAAGCCTGAAACAACTGGAACATCGGGCGTTGCACCGCTGACATGGGAAACTGCCGGCGTCTTCACATCTGCAATAACTGCCGTGTTGCTGGGCACAAAGGCCCCGACTGTCCTGAGCGTTCCAAGATCTGAGGTTGCTGTAGAATTCATTGTGCATTCGCGGGTGTTTCTGCCAATCTTATGTTCAGCTCTTCCCTTTGTTTGCGTCTATCTCTTAATATCCCCGCGGGATGCGCCGGGGACGTGTCAGAATGATCGAAATTAGTCCCACGTCCCGGCAGCCACGCCGGGAACCGTGGACCATGGACCGCCTCTATCACGAGCGGGCCATCGCGCTCGGCCTTTCTATCGATCCCAGCTCCAGCACCACTTACACTTCTGCCACGAACTCTTTCCTGACTTTCGTCAAAATGCACAATCTGCCTGTTGACCCAACAAAAAAAACCCTCAGCCTCTACGTGACCTACATGTGTGCGCACATTATCCCCCGCTCCGTTAACTCCTACCTCTCCGGCATCTGCAACCAGCTGGAGCCTTTCTTCCCCGAGGTTCGTGCAAACCGCAACAGCGCTTTGGTCTCGCGAACCCTCGCCGGCTGTATGCGTCGCTTCGGAACCCCGGTTGTGCGCAAACGCCCCATCACAGAGGATGCCATTGTTCTCGTCATCGGCGATATTGGCGCGTCTCGCGTGCACGACGACCTCCTCTTCCTCTCTATGCTTACCAGCGGGCGCGACGGGCTCCTACGGCTGGGGGAGATGACCATGCCCGATTACGTGCGCCTGCGTAACGCGCGGAAATTGTCGCTTAGACACACCGTCAATGTCTTCGATGACCGCTACTCATATTTCCTCCCGTACCATAAGGCTGACCGCTTCTACGAGGGGAACATCATTATCATCCAGCGGACAGCCCGTCTTTCCAACCCCCACTCCCACTTCCTTTCATACCTCCATTCACGCGATGCGCTGTTCCCGTTGAACCGTGAGCTCTGGCTGCGCTCCAACGGGACAGTGCCGACACGCAGCTGGTTCATCGCGAGGATAAAACAGTATTTCCCTCACGATGTCGCTGGCCAATCACTCCGCGCCGGCGGCGCAACGTCGCTCGCGGAAGCCGGCATCCCCCCTGAAGTAATCCGGGGCATCGGCCGCTGGGCGTCGGACGCCTTCCAGATCTACATTCGCAAAAACCCGGTGCTCCTCCAGGCAATGCTTTTTGGGTGCCCCGTCCACCAGCCCCCGGCTATTGGACCTGCCTAGATGTGTATGCCTGTCACTCTCCATCACTCTCTCTTCTCTCCCTTCTTTTTACTTTCAATTCTCCACCCTCATCACTTTCCCTTTAATTGCCTCTCTTCTTTCCATCTATCCCTCCCTTTTCCCTCCCTCTTCTATTAGCCTTATAGCGGTACTGTTCCTCTATACACATCTTCTTGGGGCTCTCGGCTCAGAGCCGGGAGCTGCCGCCTCGCTAACTTCCTCGCTCTCCGTGAGTACGTCGGAATTAGTCGAGTTTAGAACTTGTTTTACTGTAGTCTAATTCTGCATGGTATGAATTGTGATGTACAACCTTTTTCCTTCCTTCCTCTTGCTCCTCCTGACGTCGACGCCACGGGGCGTTGTTCGCAAAACACGGGAATCGAGCGCGCCACTTGTCACTCCTGGCCGGCGCAGTCTCCTCTACGGCCGGGCTGTACGAGAAACTCCTTTTTCCGCCCCTCGATCGGCTCGGGGGCCGGCTTCATATATATAAAGCAGCTGCGCTCACGGGAGTGCCCAGCTTTCATTCGCTCTCGTGCGCCTCACCATCTCGTCTTGGTTCTTTTGCCCACCCACCCACATCCTTCACTTCTTTGATTAGTTTATCTTGATATACAAGACGTGTATTGTGCTTGCCGCCTCGCTAACTTCCTCGCTCTCCGTGAGTACGTCGGAATTAGATCTTAAAGAACGGTTAATGAGCCGCACCCTAAGTTCCGCAAACGGCTGTAAAGTACAGGATCTTAGAAATGTCCCTGATTGTGTTGCTGAGGTGATGATTCGGGTCCGGCAAACTCAGCATTGTGGGGATCCTCTCGTAGCGGATACGTTGACACCCACGCATGTTCCTGGTATTATCTGATGACGCGGCACTGAACTGTTCTATCCCGACAGTCTTCATGACTAATTTGGTATCAGCAAAGGACGGCACATAAGAAATGTACCCAGAACTTCCATCCAACACCATTTCTGCCATCCATTCTACTGTGTGGGAAACTAAAGTACATGCAGACCTTCCAGTAGGAAAGAGTGTCCATCGTAAGTGGAAGCATGGACAGTGTAGAGGTTTTCTCCACCTCGTACGTCTCCCCCATCGAACGAGACGCTGAGGTGTGTCTGGGTCCCAAGATAGGTCAGCTGTAGGCTGCGAACACGCTCCTGCTCACTCATGATATGGTTGTCCATGAGAATGGTATGACCGGCAGGGGGTATCCGGGTCCTGTGTGGACAGCAAGACGGAAGATTTCTTTCCATTCCGGGTAATGTGCGAGTGCGAGAGGAAGACCGGCAGCCGAGAATAACTTGACAATAGCCAAATCGAGCTGGGCTGCGAAGTGTTCGCGCACCTGCTTGGTCCCTGCAGGGCCGAAGGATTCTCCAGCGGGTGGCGGCGGGGGTTGCAATTGTGCAACTGTCAGGCCTTGGGAAAGCTCCTCTGCACGCGCTTCTGGAGAGGTAGCAGCACTGCGTTGAGATTCGTACTGAGGTATGTAGAGTTGATGTCAGTTTTATGCACCATTTAAAGGCGATTATCTGGGTAATGAAGGAATATGGAACTCGAATATACCCTTGAGCTTGATCCCGATGAACGCCTTTCCATCGACCTCTTTCTATCCATGACCAATGCATCAGAAAAACATATAATTCCGCTCGAGCTGCTATCATGCGCCGTCATCTAGAAGACGATATTCTATCATATTTCAAAGTGACGAAGCTGGTGGCAGAAATCAGTGGAGTCACCTCCATCGTCCGAGACATGTGCGTCAACACTTGGAATTGCATACACCGGTCCATACGCCAACATTGATTGCTGTACTAATTGCGGTGAAGCGCGTTACGACCAGAAACGGTTGGAACGCAGCGGCGTTCAAGTTCCGCGGCAGCAATTTCATATGATCCCCGTCGGACCACAGCTTCAGGCCATTCATCGTTCTCGGGAGGATGCCAAGCAGCTGAAATACACACAGTAATTCACCGGCAGAATACTCACCGAGCCCGCCGACAACATCATTCGTATATCCGCCTATAAAGATTTCTTTGAAGGTACAGATTATCTTGAAGCGGTGTTGAATGAGAAGATCCGAGCGGGCGACATGATCCTAATGCTTTTGATTGATGATGCGCAGCTTTACCACAACAAAGGTATGACCACTGTTAATTTTTTGGGCTGAGTTTTGTATTCCAGCATCAAGAGTGCCTAGCGTGAGAATATAGTACTTGCTGCAGTGATGGGCGTCCGGGACGCCCATCAGAGAGAGAGGCAAGGCGTGGGAAAATTCTATCTCCTGCAGGGATTGGCGTCTGGGAGGCCCGTATACTGACATTGGAATAACATTACAATAAAAATAATTGAGTTCATACATAACTGACTAGAGGGCAGGGCGTGAGAATATGGCACTTGCTGCAGTGATGGGCGTCCCGGACGCCCATCATTGTACAGACAGGTGTAGACGGGCCCGTGATTTTTGCTTTCCCTCTGGTGATGGGCGTCCGGGACGAAATACTGTCTAGAAAAGGGTTTATAAATGGCTTGAAATGGCTGTGAATGGCTGTGAAAACTCAAAAAGAAATGGTGGGAGACGAACAAAGGACAAAATAAAAATTGTGCATAGGAGATAACCTGCAAAAAGTAAAAATGAACAGTTTCCCTCACTAAACTGTGTTGCAGACCACGAGTCCAAGGTTACTTTCGCCTGCCTGACCACTGGTTTGCATTTTGACTCCAAAAGGCGAGCTCAACCCCCGACACCACTGGTCGGCTGTGAGGATTTTTTCCCTCAGTAGAAATACTCATATTGGTCCTAGAAGTGTTGCAGACCACGAGTCTAAGGTTACCTTCGCCTGCCTGATCACCGGTTTGCATTTTGACTTCAAAAGGTGAGCTCAACCCCTGACACCACTGGTTGGCTGTGAGGATTTTTTCCCTCGGTATATATACTCATATTGGTCCTAGAGGTGTTGTGGACCACGAGTCCAAGGTTACTTTCGCCCGCCCGATCACCGGTTTGCATTTTGACTCGAAAAGGCGAGCTCAACCCCCGACACCACTGGTCAGCTGTGAGGATTTTTTCTCTTTGTAGAAATACTCATACCGGTCCTAGAAGTGTTGCAGACCACGAGTCCAAGGTTACTTTCGCCCGCCTGACCACTGGTTTGCATTTTGACTCGAAAAGATGAGCTCAACCCCCGACAGCACTGGCCGGCTGTGAGAATTTTTTCTCTTTGTAGAAATACTCATACCATGAAAAAGGCGCCGGATGTATCTTCTCCAGTCGCAGTGGAACACAGGATGTCCTCTCCGTCGAGCATCGCAGTGATAAGGTCTTCTTGGACAGGACCTTGTTAGCGGGTCATTGGTACATGCAAAGTAGTGTGAGGAACGAGAAAAGCGCGTCAAATTAAATAATTCAGTGTTGTCATTGACGGGGTCTGACCCGGTCAGTCAAAGGGTACCGGTTAGGTCAATGGACGACGTTTTTGACCCCTTTTCACTACCATCTTGATAATGATAGACAAGATGCATGATAAGATCGGAAATCAGACCGGTAATGAAGTCGATTAGATAGCACAGGACTAGTATAAGCATTTATGAACACACTGCCGGATTTATGCTGTGGCTCCGCGTGCCGCCCACAGATGCCCTCTGCTTGGTTTTCGTCGCTCTGTCCGTAGCCTCTACGACTCCAAGCAAAACAACCGCCATTGTTGTCTCTAAGAGCTGTTCATCCTCCATTTCATCCTCCGCAACTTTATCAAGCTCTGGCTGGAGAAATAACACGTCGACATCCATCGGTCTGGAGGCTGAAGCGTGTTGGATACAAACAAAGGCGCGTTAGGTCGTGTTTACCCCAGGTACTACGTACAAAGAAACATATATTGACGTAAAATATGCCTTGACTCTTGTGGAAACCAAGGCTGAATAATTTTTGGACTATCTGGACTGTGTCGGCATTGTTGGCACCGCCGATATACTCTGCTGGAATTTTTGAAGCTTATGGAGAGTCACCCATTATTTATGGAGAGCCGGGGATATTTGGCTACTGTATTTGTGGACAGCCGAGAATATACCCGCATCAAACTATTTCTGTACAGTATTTGTGGACATTATTTATGGACAGCCGAGAATATTCCGCATTGCATCCCGCAAAGCAGTCGAGATACACTCCATACAGTATAGTAGGGTTCCTTGGATACCCACTTTGATGTTTCTGATGCCAAGTCCGCAATGCAAAGAAATTAAATCTGGATTTAAGTTTGTACATACTAGAACTTATAATGAGCTATACTGCCTCGAAATTTCACAATTTAAGTGTGTAGAATGTAGCCAGATAAAAAAATTGATCTCAACGGCCGAACAGTCACACATCGGGTTCCTTGGATAGCGTGATGTCACACATCATCATTCTGCCCCATCGGCTCCTGTGGGTTGACTTTTGGCGGCTATTCCCGTAGCAGTCGGATTCAGGGCGGGATAGGTCGGATTTGCGCGGGAGACCGGACAGCGGCGCGGCTGGGCGCGGACAGAAGAAGGACGATCACTTGTCAACAAATGTATCACGTGCCCACAAAGGTGTCACGTCTTTTGTGTGCGCGATCTCATTTTAGATGCATCAATTTCGGCCGGATTGCCCGATTTTTTAGAGGAGATTGCAGCCAAGAAGTTTGACCTTAATAAGGGAAATAGTTCAGGTCAATAGTGGCCCGATTAATGGACAATCAACGAGAAGGAAAGTGATTGATGACCTGATTAGGCAATGAATTAGACCAAACGACCTTCTCTTCCAGCACCGACGCGTCTATGCGCTTGAAATTAATTCAGAACACGAGGCTTCGATATAGTATGTATTTCGTAACAAAATTTTAACCTGGGATGACGCTCGGGAGTTTTTAAAAAAATAATACCCAAGGATGTCTCACTATCCAAGGAACCCTACTATACTGTACTCGTATCGCTTTCTAGCACTGCTATACTCTTTTTCTAATTCCCCTAGAAAACGTTCCCATACTATCGGGATCTTCGGCACCGTATCTTCAGTTGAATCAGCCGCGTAGAAAGATTTATTCCCGTACCATTACTGCCCAGGGACCAGTTACTGCAAATTTGTACTCGTCTGCAGTGAGCGAACCTGCAAGCTCGTCGACACGCAAAGGCAAACGAGGATTCAAACTTGATCAACCTTAGCGGTGTGGATTTAGGTGAACAGTGAATTAACTAACACTCTCTAAAAATTGGTGGATGACATTAAGCTCTCGAAGGGTAGCCGGTGGGTTTCCTCGTAGAGTGCCAGTCTTTATCCATTGAGTGTACCGCTGCGTTTTTGCCACCCCTGATTCAACTCGGTTAGCACTCGTTCTGTTTATGGATGATCATCTCACCAAGAAAGAGATTGTGCATGGGGTCAACGACGGTGTACGGAACGATGTCGAAGTAGTCCAGGCCAGCAAATTCTCTCCATCTTACTCCATGTTACGTTTACTAAAGAACTCTTATTTTTCTTCCGGCGTGGACAAATCTCAATATTGTTTGGATAGTCGTCTATGTTCTTCGCCATCTCGGAGAGGAAACTCTGAGACCAAATCATGAAAGCAGTCCGAATCAGTATGAGAGTCTTACCGTTATGCAAGGACTTGTCCGTAAAGAATTCACCTTGCACTACAGTGCACTTGGTGCATGGCGTAGCTTTGTGGCCGTGGTCCGCGAAGCCGCGAAGTTTACACATGGCTGGGTGATCGGCGATGATTGCGACCAACGCAACACGCACACGAATCCCATGATAGACGCCGACGGCAAGCTCGTATCTACAGATCGCCAACTCAAAATCTCTACCTGTAGAAGCCTATGGTTCATGAGGCGGTGCGAGAGAAAATCAAGATCCGGGCTGCGATACGCGCAGTGAAGGTAGGTGGTCAGCTGATATCGTACGTGGAATTTCGTGAAACAGAACCTTTCAACTTGTCCGGGTGACGGTACGGACTGAGAATAGTTCAGTTTTCTCAATTCATTCATCGACTTCTTCAGGAGAATGAGGTCAGAAGGTAGAGTAGATATAGGTGAGTCACATCTTTGCCAGAGGACGGTGGTATGAAAGAGGAGAAACGAGCGAGAACACTGTATCCTCCTGGGTCGATAGTATTTTAGCTGTGCGATTTCCCGCTCACGGCGGGCTAGTAGCAGCTTGTAGCTGGTATAGTTGGGCGTAGTTAGCCATAGTTCTTGTTCATTTGCCCGATACAATAGAAATGTCGAAATACAGTTGCATTCAATCTACAGAATACAGCATAGAGATTTGGGGTTGGCTCAACTGCCATGCTACCTTCTGAAATTTTCTTCAAGGCCAATCACAGCTGTAAATGATTTTGAAGGTGCTGGCAAATCACGGCAGATGCCGCGCGCTCTTGAAAATCGTGATTCCCCTGCGATTTTTAAAATTCTAAGGCGACAGAACTTTGAGGAACATATGGCAATGCCCGCCCAAGGTCTCACTGGGTAACGAGATGCATCTTTTACAAGCGCAGGAACATGGAGAGTTTCAAACTCCGATGATTATGTAACAACGTTACTCCGATCGGACACCCGCACTTAGGACGGCAACCCCGCCGTTCCGAGGGCTGACCAATGTGACCGAATAAGTCCGAACGACCGATTTCAGGGCCGAAAATTGGTTGGCCCGGCCGTAGTCTCGTGACCAGACTCTTATGACATCCCAAAGGGAACCCTGTCATAAGAGTCTGGAACAATCAACGGCCGCATAACCGTACTATGGCTCTATCAAATTTGATGGAGTTTTCCCACAGGTTATGCCTCTTGTGCGTAGGTGAGGGGAAGGACTTGAAGAAGACAGAAACATGAACGACTTGAGGGCTAGAAAGCACCTTACGTGTCTCACAAATTCCATATGGCGGCGACCTCATGGGTTCATCTTCTGTCAGTTTTGATGCTTCTTGGGATTCTTGGTCGCCGGAAGTGCCCATTGGTCATTGGGAGTACGCGACCCAAATTTTCTCTCCACCATCCCAGAGGCCGTATGATTTCTCATGGGGGCCTGCATAGTACTCTGCAATGTGCTAGGATGTTACATCAATTTGCTTTGATATGGACCGGAGAATATTTTGGTTTGAGGTCGGCCGAGAGGCGTTGGTAGTAGCCCAGGTCGCAGTGGTTGAAGCAACATAACCCACTGTGAAGCTGAGTTGCAATCAGCTTCTCCTGCTCCAGATGCCTTCTTAGGGTTCCGGAAATTTGGTGGTCTACAATTAACAATGCCCACACGCGCGGATGGCCAGGCACTCAAAACTTCCGAATATCCTGCCCTTGTCACGCTCTTCAAGGCAGCTATGCAGATTCTAAAGGGAGAACAGCTACGCGTTGACAGCGGCGGAAAGGAACAAGTTACCCAGCTGCAAGCAGAATTACTAAAACTGTTTCGAACGATTCCAATGTGCTTCTTGCATTAGCCGCTGAACGAGTGTTGAAATCTCTGATATTCGACTGTCGAAATTTGTTGATATATCAGTTGGGAGGACGGCTAGTCTGTTGTTAAGCGCGGGGTCCCGATTGGGGTAAGCGCTTGTTATAGAATCAGCACAGCCATACCGTTCTTCGAAAGGCGACCGCAAAACTAGTATCAATATTCTCAAGAAATTCCAGCATACAGAATGTTTGATTCACCATTGCAAAGCCCCTCCAATTTATTTGAACTTTTAGAGTGCTGTTTGAGGCTCAAAGTGCAACACAAATGATAGTCACATGTCATGCTTCGGTGCTTCATCCACCTAGATTCTGAGCTCTAGCTAAAAAATCTGAGCAGGCAGGAACATTAATTGTACTAATATGGATTCATCTGCAGCAAAAACTAGTTTAAGTATCTATCCTGTAGGCACAAAACATCGAAATCCGGCGGCATGGCTGTGCAGCTTATGTAACAAGCTTTTACCCTGACGGACCATCAATGACGGCAGGCGCGAGCGCGTATTACAGTGGAACTCTAAACTAGGTGTAGTTACCGACATATGGGCGCTAGCGTCGACGGCAACGCAAGAGTGTAACAGTTGCCGCTTCGTACGCACCTTCCCTGCTCATGCCGCCCACCTTCACCCTGCAACCGGTGCCTGCAAGGACCTTGTGGATGAGCCCGAACCTACACAGTAAGGCGAAGTGGTGTTTTTTGTTATAGTCTGTGTGTATCTATATAGAATACCCGACCTAAATTGCGATTATATCTTGATCAATCAATGATTTTTATTTCTTTCCCTCTCACCACTTCAATACAAATTGAGATCCCAAAACTCGAGGCTTCGTCTGGCACCGCGGCCACGCCTTTGGCTTCTGCGTTCCTCAAGACCTCGTTGCGAGGTTCTCCTGCACGCGTGCGTGAGTCGTGCCCACGTGCGGCGGGGACGACGGCGGCGGGTTCGAGAGCGGCGGCGGGTTTGAGAGCGGCGGCGGGTTTGAGAGCAGCGGCGGGTTCGAGAGCGGCGGCGGGTTCGAGAGCAGCGGCGGGTTCGAGAGCGGCGGCGGGTTCGAGAGCGGCGGCGGGTTCGAGAGCGGCGGTGGGTGCGAGAGCGGCTGCGGGTGCGTGGGCGACGGCATCCAGAAAGTTGGATTGGGAGCAGTCGGGACGTAGAAAGTCGAGACAACCCCTTGGCAACCCCGCAACTAAAAAGTTGCCCAGTGAAGGATCTTCCGGAAGATTTTGTAGTTATCTTGAAGCTCACAGTCCACAACTTGAAGTTTTACGAGTTGTTCAAGGAGTCGCAGGCGACGTTGATGAACGTGGATCCAAATTTCAGCTAACCGAGTTCACCAGTATCTTGAGACTTGAAAATTCTTGCACATTTAGTTTGTCTTGAGAGAATTATAAGCGTTGCTTCGTTGACACTGGAGGTAACGACTGCTGCCCGGGCTGATTGGAT
The DNA here is from genome assembly GCA_029378375.1 of Mycena olivaceomarginata. NCBI lineage: Eukaryota > Fungi > Basidiomycota > Agaricomycetes > Agaricales > Mycenaceae > Mycena > Mycena olivaceomarginata. The sequence continues at coordinate 13,788 of JARKIC010000893.1, read as the reverse complement.
CGAGGGACAGTCTTGCATCTTGACGCTTGGAGGCTTATGAGGTACGGTGGCTTGATCCAAGAAAGAACTGGTGTTAGCCTACGAGGTTTTGAAGGAAGGGAAACATGTTGCAGGGGGGCGAGATGATGGGCGAAAGAAAGCAAGAAAGCTGTCCGACGACCGTCTCTTTTCAGCGGGATTTGAGCGCGTGAACAAAAGGTCGCGTGGTGTCTTGGAACTGAACGGCACGGAGCTAGCCGCAGGTAAATGGCAACTGCACTACCATCGAGAGAGTGTGTGGGAGAGAGAAGCAGCGTACAAACAGCTACAATCTGATAAGAGGGATCTGCTTAATACATGAGGCATCTCCGGGCCATTTCAAATTCAGTGGTCGGAAATATTAGGATCAAAACAAGGAGGGCGACGGCTGCAGGCTGTCGACCACCTTGTCAATGACTCATTTTATAAAGAGTTTGACACATCAAAATCAAATTCGTCGGCTGTACCGCACCGCTTCTCATGAGTGATCAGAAACGCAGCGTGACACAAGTCACATTCCCAAGCAGGGTGTCCAGTTGGACATCACCAAGCAGCTTTCTCCACTTTTCTAGCACCACAAGTTGCAGCTTCTCAGCTTCTTCAAATCGGCCCGAAGATTCATAGGTGATTGCAAGATTATCCATAGCGGATAGTGTCCCTAAGTGGCCATCACCAAGTATTCTTCGTTTTTCCAGCACCAGAACTTTCAACTTTTCAGCTGCTTCAAATTGGCCTAATCGTTCATATGTGTTTGCAAGATTACTCATAGCAAATTGGGTCCTCCCCACCAAAGGCGAAACGATGCTAGCTTATCTAATAGTCTTTTTAGGACAATTTACGCGTATTGGAATTTCAAACTCCGATTGACCAGCCTGTCTATCGACCCAAAGACTTCGATACGACAGGCTGGATTCAAGCCTATTCCGTACATCAAGGTTAGTCGAAGTACAGTCAGAGACTGGTTTTGTGGACGTACCTCATCGCCCTGTTTCCCAAACAGTACCAGACGGTTCTCTTTGACCTGCTTCCGGGGTAAAGCACCTCGTTCTCATTTCACCCGGTCTTCCCCCGTCTACTGGGTGAATGGGGAAAATGATCCGGAAAACGGGTCACAAAAACCCGTTCCGAGTCTTACAGTGAGCCAGTTCTTTTCCATGTCTTAAATGACACAGATATGCCTTCAAATGTCTACACAGAGTTGCAGCTCCATCCAAAAGCGAAAACTCAACCTTGTGAATCCCAAGAATGCGTCGCAAAGGACGATGGCTCAGCTTTGGCATGACACTGGCCAAAATATTAATCTGTGCCAGATCAAAATCAACGATGAATCCAGCTCCATGGATGGAACATGGAGATTTGTATTAGCAGCAGCCGACAATGAAAGAAGTGATGCGCAGCCTATATGTCGGAAACCAGACCTGTGAAGACCACAAGATCCACCAGCCAGGTGAGACACTATGATACCTCTCGCAGCATCCAACGTACAATCACCACGTCGACTCCATGAAATGTGGCGAGAGATCTCAGAGCAGGCTTTCGCATGTGTTAGACGCAGTTACAGCTGTTTGCACATATAATGACACTCATCAATTTTGATGAAGAAGAAGCAGCCCGTACTTTCCCTCTTGTAACGCTCATTGAGAGCTCAAATCTTGGTAGAATCAAATAATTTTAGGTGCGTTCTGAAGCGTTTTGGCAGGGCTATTGAACTCACGCGCTCTCTTGTTCCAATTCAGGCCTTTATTTTTGACCAAATTCGCGACGTGTAGCTCGGCTCCCCTCTTGTAACGCGCGTCCTGGGCGCAATATCTGGCCGATTCATCTCAAAGTAGGCGTTTTCGAACCGCATTTCCCGCTGCTCTCTGACGGTGCCCAGTTTTTTCTCCATTTTTCTCGCTTCAAAACTCGAAATTTCCACTTCGCGCAAAGGACTCTCGCGCGACTTTCGCTCTCTCTGGCTCATTTCTTGTCCGATTTCTTTCATTCAAGGTGTGTTGGCATTTCTTGGAGCTCTATCCTTCTGCTCGCATTCCCCCCACCGCCGGTCTTAGGCCATCACAATTGAATTTTCATTTTGGCCGAGTAGCACGTGTCTGTAGGTATCTACAATGATCTCAGCCAACAGACCACAAATTGGTTTCCGTGAAATATTCGAGCGCAAAGCTCCCTTTCATCGGAAAAGGCCGGTGGCCAGAGAACAGCGCAACAGGCGGGATGAGACCGAGAGAAAGGGGAGATGCGTATGTAGAGCTAGGTGGCATACGTGAGTCCAGCGCCTCCAAAAGCTTAAAGCTGATTTCTGATTTTTCGAAGTCTTGGGGCTGAGCGCTGATGAGCCAAAAGCGGAGTTTTAAAAGCTTCAGACAGAAGGACAGGCGTAATTTTATAAAGAGGGTAAAGCCGCTTGTATCGGCAATTCAAACTCAGATCGACCAGCTTGTCTGTGGAACAAAAATCCAAAAGGCACCCGTCCACCATAAAAAGGTTTGATCCCCCTGATCCTCTTCTCCTCAAACCACCACCACCATCCTATCTACCAATGGCAGAACCTCCCTCCACCAAACCACCCTCCGCCAACCCTAATGCTCGACAAGGCGTGTCTATGGCGTGGGTAATGGGCCTCACTATTGAATGATTTATGATTTAATTCAGCTGAGAGCAGGAGGGATAAGGGAGCATGGGTTCAAAATGCGAATTAAACCATTCAATAGTGAAGCACTGGGTTCAAAATGGCAGTACGAAGCATGTGACTCAAAATGGCATTCAAACCTTAAATATGTTAACTGCTCCCTTATCCCTCCTGCTCTCGGCTGAATTAAATCATTGAATAGTGAGGCACACCTCAGACCCACATGGCCGCGAAGCTCACCACTCCAAATATCCGCTCACTAAAAACCCCCACCCCCACTGTTTCGCACAAAATTTACACCCCACATTTGTAACTTGAAAAAGAAAACACTACCCCGAAACAAAAATAAGAATTTGCACTGCCTACATCCAACCTTTTTTTCACTCCACTGAGCTCGGCGCACAGAAATTCACCGGTGAAAAGCTGAAGTCAGTTCAAGGCCAAGAGTGACCTTTTAAATCGATTCCAGAGGAATGCCGGGGACAGTCAATCACAAAAATGCAAGTACAACCAAGTACATAAGACAGAGTCAAGCCTTCAACACCAAATATTGGTATGTCCTTTCGTGTTTTCTTCAATGATATGAATACTTTATCCTTCACTCTTCATGTGCAATCTACAGCCTTGCCTTTAAGTCTCCTCGACTTGCCTTCCAAGTATCTATGTCATAGGTCCACTATAACATTCGCAATCCATCTAAACAAGTGATTTATGATTCAACCTGGCCACTTCAATCTTTAATTTCCTTTCATGTAATGGCTTCAGAACCCACTGACATCTGGCTGTCTAACTCTGGGTATGTCTTTTTTCATTACATCCATGTGATTTATTTCAATGACATGGAGGCTCTTATGTTGTGTTCAGTGCCCATTCGTTCAAAGATTCAGAAGGCTGTGACTATGGCCATCTGCTCCCTGCATTAAATTGGGGCACATTCCCAATTCTTCATCTATACATTGTATCAAAGGGCCAAACCACTCGAGGTTACTGTGCTGGACAAACAGAAACAGCTGCTGGGTGACAATCATCCACACACTCTGATTACCATGAGGAATCTGGCCGCTATGTGTCTCTAGAGAGTGCGCGCTTTTCCTCTGTCACCTGTTCTTGCCTCGCTCACTTTTCCTTGCCTTCTTGTCTCTAGTTCGTGCAGGCTGTTCCTCTGTGGCCTGTCCTTGCCTCACTCACTTTCCCTTGCCTTCTTGTCTCTAGGAAGTGCGTGCTTTTCCTCTGTCCCTGTCCTTGCCTCGCTCACTTTCCCTTGCCTTCTTGTCTCTAGAAAGTGCATGGTTTTCCTCTGCTGCCCGTCCTTTCCTCGCTCACTTTCCCTCGCCTTCTCGTCTCTAGGAAGTGCATGCTTTTCCTCTGCCGCCCGTCCTTGCCTCACTCACTTTCCCTCGCCTTCTCGTCTCTGGGAAATGCATGCTTTCCATTTGTTGCCCGTCCTTGCCTCGCTCACTTTCCCTTGCCTTCTCGTCTCTAGGAAGTGCGTGCTTTCCTCTGTCGCTTGTCCTTGCCTTCTCGTCTCTAGGATGTGCGTACTTTTCCTCTGTCCCCTGTCCTTGCCTCGCTCACTTTCCCTTGCCTTCTTGTCTCTAGGGAGTGTGTGCTTTTCCTCTGTCCCCTGTCCTTGCCTCGCTCACTTTCCCTCGCCTTCTTGTCTCTAGAGAGTGCATGCTTTTCCTCTGTCACCTGTCCTTGCCTCACTCACTTTCCCTTGCCTCCTGGTCTCTAGGGTGTGCGTGCTTTTCCTCTGTCACTTGTCCTTGCCTCACTCACTTTCCCTTGCCTTCTCATCTCCAGGGAGTGTGTGCTTTTCCTCTGTCCCCAGTCCTTGCCTTGCTCACCTTTCCTCTCCTTCTCATTTGTAGATGGTGCATGCTGTTCCTCTGTTGTCCATCCTTGTCTCACTCACTTTCCCTTGCCTTCTCATTTGTAGATTGTGTGTGCTGTTCCGCTGTCACCCATCCTTGCCTCGCTCACTTTCCCTCGCCGTCTCGTCTCCAGGGAGTGCGTGCTTTTCTTCTGTTGCCTCCCAAAAGTAAGTCCTGGTAAGTTCAATCAACCTTGGCAGGGATACAAAGTCAAGATCCTCAGACGAACACTGTTTAAAGCGGTCGGACATTGAGGCTACCTCCCACTCGTCCATATTGCCTTCTACACGCTTGAAGGTAAAGTCGATATTGATTGAGAGAACTTGGTGGATTAACAACACAATTTGAGGGTGCATTGTGACGGCAAGCCGGAAGCCATTTTTGGCCATAGTTGTGTGGAGATATCGATCCACCGGAAGAAGTGAGGCTTCTTTCGTGAAGTGGTGAACTACACCTGTAGACGGTTAGTATCTCGACAGGGGCGACGGGTGCGTTGTGTTGATGTCGGACGCGTCCACCCATACTTGGTCGCCTACCTTGATCTCCGGCACAGGCACGCGTCGGCGATCGTAGTAAACCTTGAACTCGTCCTTGGCTTTGACGAGTGTGGCTTTGGCTTCGGACACTCCAGCGGCGATCCGGTTGCAGAACTCGTTGACGGACTCGTCGGCGGAACACACCCCATTCGGCTTGAAACCCATCCGAGGGAGGCGGCCAGTGTCCGTCATAAACGTCACCTGCTGCGTCGAGGAGTGGACGTGGTTGTTGTAGGCGAACTCGGTTGCTGGCAGGAGCTCATCCCAGTCGTCCTGTTTGTAACTCATGAAGATACGGACGAACTGTTCGAGCTCCTGGTTTACGCGTTCGGTCTGGCCGTCGGTCTGCGGGTGGTAAGCGGTGGAGGGTAGCGGGTTCAATACCGATAAGGCGCCACAGTTCGCAGGTGAACTCAGCAATGAACTGCAGACCGCGGTCGGAAATGTACTTCCGCGGGGTTCCGTGGTGCCTCCAGACGTTCCGGTAGTACAACCGGGCGGCTGGCGACTATGAGTAAATTGTCTGTAAAGTTTCAACAAAGTTCAAAAGAAATGGATAAAAATTTATCTGAGGTTTGGAAAATGTGCAACCTTGCATGAATGTTGCACATTTCGATGAAAGTTGATGAAAATATCAAAATTTTCAAGCCACCAAAAAAAATTTACAAAATATCTGGGGAGGTTTTCCCTGATGTCGAAAGCTCCTTCACAAGGTCCGACTCCTGCTCGAGACGACGCGCGTCGCGGACATCCTTCCCTTCCATCATCCCACCCGGCTGCGTGCAAATGTGGAATATTCTTTGGCACGTGGTCCTTCAGTGATGTTTTATTTCTCTCCAGCGCAGAAGTTGAATACGTGTTCATTTTTCTTCTGTTTCATGCTCCGCATACTCGAACGCCTCCAGCACCATTCGCACAAAAAAATTAACCCCCGGCGAACAGAGTTGTGGAAAATTTTTGGCACGTCTTGGCTATTCAATCCTTCCGTAAAGTCCGGAGGGCTCCTACGACACGGTGCGCCGTTTGCTATCCGGTCAAAAAAAAAGTGACCATGATAGCGGCAAGTATGCCTATCACGACCAAATCGCGACAAGTAATCGGAGACGGGGAAAATAACACCATGGCCGTTGTCATGGACCACAGTCCGAAATAATATTCCAGAGCTCCGTTCGGGCAAGACCGGCGCAGGGAATCACCTTGGAATTGCGCTGGAATCGGAATGGTGTTGAGGGCGGCCAATCACGCTTTTCAAAAGTAGGTCACACTTTTCACAATGAAAACCCTGGCTAACCAAACCGGCATTGAAATGGCATTGAGGCCAAAAAAATCACACTTTCCAAAATGCAGGTCGCACTTTTCACAATGAAAGCCCTGTGGAAAGAGAAATAATAGCTTCCAGCAAAGTCTGAGTCGTGGGGAATGTTCTCAGAGACCAGGGCTGTCAATACCGGCGCAGAGAATGGCCTTGGGACTGCGCTGGAATTGAAATGGTGTGGAGGGCCATTGATCACGCTTTTCAAATGTAGGTCATCCTTTTTACAATGAAAGCCCTGTGTCATCAATAAGGAAGGCGCGTGTGTCATGGCAGTGAGAAATTTGGTTTGATTGTCAGAGCTGGAGCCTCAAAGAGGTACACACAACTTTGGGAGTTTGAGCCAAAAAAGCGAAAACATCGTGGGAAAAAATGAGATATTGTGTCAAACGCATTCTTTGAGCGGTTTCGTGGCTGAAAAAATCGGTAAAAATTTACAAAAATTTTCTCGGCACCATTTGACACGTGTCAGAGAGGTCGCGCTGCGCACTGTAGCCCAGAGCTGGATTTCTTCCTCTTGTACTCGCGGGTCAAATCGTCGAGCTCATCGTCGGACAAGACATTGCAGGTTTTGTGAACTCCAAGCTCCCGCATTCATTTCCTCAACGTGTGGCGGTGAACCCCCAAGGCAGCGGCAAGACTGGATAACTTGATATTGCGATTGGAGGAAGTGGCCTCTCTGAGTTAAAACCTCGCTGCTCAAAATTCTTCCGCCGTTGGGTTTTCTCCCCAAAAATAACATGGCGATCTCGGTGGTAGTCAAGAGGCGAAGGGGCATCTCTGCGAGTCAAAATCGAAACGTCCCTCGCTTCGGCGACTAATCATTCAGTGATGGCCGTCTTGTCTCGCCAAGTTCGGTATGACTTGTTTCGGCATTGGCCACAATTATGATCCAGATGCCATGATATATAAACCGCATGATAAATTGCAGGTTCCTAGACCACCGTCTCCCTCTGCCGCCACTTCGTCTTTATCATGGTCCGGAAAGGCCCGTCAAACTCTTCAGGCGAAGGAGAAGGTAGACAATTTCCACTTGATTTGCGAACGGCATTGACCTATTTTAGATGCGCATTCGACCACCCAGACCCTTAACGGCGCCATTTTCAACCAATCTGCAAATACGGCGATTTCTTGGAAGTCTACAGCGTCTCTCACACGATATCAATGGGAGCGAACACATAACGATTTGGCCGCACCCTATTGGATTCGCCAACGGAACAAAACGTCTGAACTGGATCAAAGACTTTCCCTATCTTGCGGAATACTCATATTTTGCGGAGTGTTTTCGCGAGAATGCGCCTGTGCTTGTACCACTGCTTGACATAATTGAACAGTCCACTTAACTTGGAGCTATTCTGTTCAGATCTTCCGCATCTGCCTCCCCAACCCCAACCACTTCCACTAATCCCAACACTTTCCCCTTTTATCACTTCTCCCTATTTTACGGAGAATCCATCAACATTTCATTTCACTGCCCATTTCCCGAACTTATGAGAAAACTCCCGAATAAAGTCAATTCCGGAGGACCTCGTGTATAACATTTTATATGCCTGACAACGGAAGTCACTGTCATCACGCCTTGCCACGCCTTGTACTAATGGTCGATTTGCTGTTGGGGGTTCCCAGTAGCAGAAGAAGGAAAGAAAAGAAAGCAAAAAAAGTTCCCAATAGCAGATGGTTTTCGTGTTTTTTCACCTTCGGTCGGAGCAGAGTTTTTTTTTTTGACTAGCAATGTTGGCTGTTGTATTTCTTCGCCTGTTGTAAACTTTGTTCTTAGTGCAATCATTGCACATCCATTCTACCTGGACTCATAGGTGATTGCATCGAATCTCGCCTCACAACAATTCCAGTTAAATTTGATAAATCCAACCCAGGTCAGATTAATCCTACTCATGTCTCAACAAGAAGTCGGATTAATCCAGATTAAGCAGATTAAGCCAAAAATTGATACGGGCTTACATGCACAAAATGCTGTATACTGTAACTATCCCAACAACTACAGTAAGCCAAGGATAGGTCTACTATGTTACATGGTACATGCCGCTTATGCTGCTTGCACCGGCTCAAACTGTATAAACCACTCAAATTCACTTAGCTTTCTTAAGCGGTTTAATCGGCGTGAGTGAGTTCAAGGGGATGAAACTGAACAGAGACCAGAAGTCATGGGTGTGAAGTCAGACGAAACAAAAAGGATGCAGTAGACCGCGGGGATGCAGTGACTGTCCATCCGCCTTGTGCATCAATTTGAAGGTAGAAAATGAGCACCACACCCTTGTTCCAGAATGAACACAGCGCGGCATATATTTCGAGTATCAATGAGACATTCGTGGTACAGTGCGGATGGGAGGGCGGAAGACGGTTTGATGGAGTAAGCAAGAGCAAAGGAGGCCATTAAAGCATCACACACAATTTCAAAAGTTCCTGGGCATCCATAGTGCACACCTGCCACTGCCAAGACCGTGACACCTTTTGCGGCATTGAAGGCAAATTGAGGGAGGAAATTATTGTCCTGAGGGGGTTGGATCGTAGTGCAGCCTTATTATGTAATCTTATGTCAGCTTTCTCCGATTCTCTTCCCCAAGCTAGGTGAGTATGGTAGAGTAGCCGTGTGAACTATGTGTGTAATCAAAATACTCATATAAGGTAGCATCACGACAATGGGAGGTATCACACATCATGCACCATTCCTACTAGCCCAAACACCACCTTTTCGGCGCAAGACGACCGTGCCCATCGCAACCGGATCGCCGCCCAGAAATCCCGCAATCGCCGCAAGGCGGAGCTCTCGTATCTCGAGCGCCGGGTCAGCGAACTAGAGGGGGAGAACCGGCAGCTCCGGGTTTGCCTCCTCGTCGCGTCTAACGAGCCGCAGGGCAAACAGACAACGGCCCAAAAGAATAATACGGAGCTCCGCGAGCGTCTCATAGCCCTTGAAAAGGGCTGGGAGGTAGTTGCAGCCGCCCAGGTCCTGGACGCTAACGGGCGCGGTGGAGGGACAAGCTTGATGGGGAGCTGAATTCAAGCCGAGTCCCCCGACGATGGGAACCGTAGGAAACTTGCCAGAATACTTCCTTAGCGGCCATTGAACGCATGCGTCACAACATTTGCCTCGATCCTCACAGCCGGATGTACAGTATTAGGTCCCGATTTTTATACACGAACAAACAAAAACGCACATTTTTTAAGCGAGCCATTTCATTCATGACGTATATTCAAGCCTTGATTTGGGTTTTCTTCGTGGTCGGCACCGCTATGTACCCCAGCCAGGCGCATTCTTTACTAGAAATCCAAGCGCATAGGTATAGGATACCGTTGTAACGGATGTGGCAGTCACGCCGTCCCTGCCTTACAGTATAATTTTCTCTCTGTTATTTTCGACTCACCACGTTCCTTTTTATCTCTAGTTTCTTTTCACGCCGTTCGTCGCGTTCTAACGCTCCTTCAACTCAGTTTCCATTCGTGGCGGCCCGATGGATGATGTGATCATTATTAGCACCGCCACCTCCTACTCGTATATAACCGTAGCTTGTTTACCGTTCTGGGGCAAATCTACACTTACAACAGTCACTTGTGTGCGATTTTCCCAATCTCTCGTGTGGCGGATCTCGCTTCCTCGCGCATCCGTCACAACCGGCAACGCCACCTCTGCAAATGCAGATCACGTGCGGGGCCAAACAAGCCCACAACAACGCGCCTCACACCTCAGACAACGACGTACGACTTGAATCAAGCCCTCTGTCGACATTGTATCAATTTCTCTGCTACTATATGCTCAAGACAATACTTTACAGCTAATTGCAATTTGCAGTACCGAAGGCGCGAACCAAAAATTTCTGTTTTGGGATATTTTCAAAGAATAGAGAGCTTGCGCACGAGCCGCGTGCGGCTTTTTTGCATTGCGCAGAGCCGCACGGGAAAATTCTGCTTTGATGGCCTGTAACACATGCATATGAATATAATGTGTATAATTTCGCACTGCAGTAGTCGTCTGGGTGCATTTTGTATGTTGCCGAGTAAACCGAACGCCGTCAACTCGCTATAGACATGACGTCACTGACATCATTCTCTTTACCATGTCGGAAGAAGTCCAATTCTCCTCGCCGTAAACGCTTCGAGCGATGTGTGCTGGTGTGAGGGGTACTGTTTTTGGTACGACTCTTGCCGTGCATTCATCGTAGAACCTGAGTGGGCTAGCCGGCCGAGCCTTACCGCCTAGGGTGTTAATATTCCTGTCCCCACCGGCCGATACCAAGCACACTGGGTTCGGAATATTACCGGTCCCAGCGGCCAAGCCCTGGCTTCTTGGGAAAATAATATTACTGACCGTACTGGAGCTGGCTGGCCGAGCCTAAGACCTGGGGTATTTAATATCCCCCCTCCCACCGGCCCCTACCAAGCATCTGGGATCCGAATATATTGGTCCATTGGCCAAGCCCTGGCATCCAGGGCAAGTAATATTATTAGCTACAATAGGGTCGAAAGGCCCGAGCCCTACTACCTAGGCGAGATTATGTAGGAGGGATGGAATGAAAGGGAAAAGACGCTCGCTGATCGAGAAGCAAGACAGGAGATGGACGGTTTAACTGGGTTGAGAAGATGTTTAGAAGGGATGATGATCATAATAAAGCGGATAAGAGACGGAGGAATGCTATAAAAAGGTAAGATATGAACGCGAAAACATAAAGGAAAATGAGTAATGGAAAAAAGGAAAACATAAGAGTGTAGATTATTGGATTTGAAGGGCGAAGAAGGGGTGGTCCCGTTTGCAGGTCCTCCAGGCACCAACGGCGGAGGAATTTGAGCGGATGTGGCGACGCCAAACAGGTGGAGTGCTCCACACGAAGGCGGGACGTAGCCAAATCCGCGTTCCGCATGCTGACTAGCACCTGCCGGCCGTGGGGGCGAGATAGGCGAGATAGAGCCTAGGCAGGAGCGGAGCTCGTAGTGGCAGGAAGAGCGAAGCTCTTAAGCAATGTCAGGGCGGGCGCACAGCTTGAAGAGTCCAAGAGACAGTCAGGTATGCGCCGCTTTCCTCTGTCGACTTGCAGGAGGGCGTGGAATGCAAGATGTTTTGTATATGTGCCGGGAGCGTGAACCAAAAAAAGCCGCAAAACCGTGAACAGCAAGAGCGTGAGAACGGGAAGCGGAAAGTCCACTACGGCGGGCAGCTGAGCAGCGGGAGGGCATCAACTGTGATGGATGCGGAGGCCCTGCACATGCCCCTCGCCGGGGTGGCCCGCCGATGGAGATGACGCTGTGGTCGAGGAAGAGAGGATGAAGTACGAGGAGCTAGCTCCCGCGAGTGCTCGATCGTAGCTTTAGGGGCTACCAGGTCATCAGAGCGGTCCCCACTGATTCGACCCATGTACAGAGCTGAGCTGTCTGTGTGTCAGAACTGTATTGGCATGGGTGGCTGCTACATTGTGACACGGGAACGGGATGTTCCCGACGATGTGCTGCACAGCCCCTACACGGGAAGCTTAGGTTTTGGTTTCGGCGCAAGTCAAACTGCCTTTGTTTGGTTGTGCTTTCACTAGCTTTGCCACTGATCCAGATGCACCTACCCCCGGACTCCCACGAGCCCGATATGGTCCTGGAAACTGGCCCAAAAATTATTTTGACCGATTCTATGTGTATTCTCCAAGAAAATTTGGCAAAATTAAATTTGGTTGGGGCGGCAGATTAGCAGAATTTGGGCTTGCAGATGAAGATAAAAAATCTGTTCTGGAGAATACATGTAGAATGAATTAACAAGATTTATGGTGCACTGAATTATGCCCTAGGTGGTCCAGACGATTTTATACCAGGTGCATCCATCGAGGCTTGATCATTTGGCATTGTGCTTCCGAATTGGGACAGCACGGTGATGCGATCAATTTCCTATCCCATTGCCGGTAGCCACTGGTTGTTTCCCCGTTTACCTGTTGGTTGTTCCCCCGTCCGTTGTTTCTCAGCTGCTTGTTTCCCAATCAAGTTGGGCAGTTTGGCCTGCGGGCCGTTCAACCTCTGCCTTGTATTCGGCACATGTCGCACCCACCGGATGTCGTTTGCATCATGTTGCAGTGCTGCGTGCTGCAGGTTGTGTGCCGTATGTTGTGAGCCGTGTTGGCCTACCCGTGAATAAATTCACAGCCCGTTGGTCTCAGATTATTTCCCACTTGGTTATCTCGTGTTAGTTGTTCCCTGTTGGTTGTTCCCAGCTCGTTGTTCCCAGCTGGTTGTTCCCAGTTGGCTGTTCCCAGTTGGTTGTTTCCAGCTGCTTGTTCCCAGCTAGTTATTCCCAGTTGGTTGTTCCCAGCTGGTTGTCCTTTGGTTGTTTTTTTAGAAGAGGAGAGCGGGGGACAGAGGGATAGTCAAGTCAAGTCAAAACGGTCACAGTTCGTTATCGGTTCTGTCTATAACTACTGTATATATACTGTTTCGGAAACCGACAAGTCCCTAGAATAGTCCAGAACAAGTCTTCGGAAAGGTCCAGAGCACGTTGTGCGGTTCTTCGGACGTCTCCTACAACATGTTTTCGCAGCTGGAACCCGCTAACACGCCGCTTCAAGTTAGTTTCCTGTTTGTTGTTCCGCGTTCCACTCCCTTGCCCGCTCTCCCGCACCAGATGCCGCGTGCCGCTGTGCCGTGATGGCCGGCTGGTTCACGTGTTGACCTTGTACGGAAATTGATGTTCCATTCGAAGGTTCGTTAGCTTTCGCATTTTATTATATAGATAGATTTTTGGAGCGTTTGGGATAGTGAATCTCAGTCTGCAGAAGCATTCACTAGACTTACTAGCGCGGGGCGGTGATGGTTTAGGCTCGATACCAGCCTGTCTATGAAAGCAAGCTTGTCGATAGACAGGCTGGTTGATCTGAGTTTGAAATCCCATGACGCGCGAGGTACCGCATTTGGCATATTTGTAAGCAAGATTCTGACGGAGCCAGGCCGTTGGCCTTCAATCCAAACAAGGCCAACAAAAATGAAAAATATTCCATTGTTCCAGGGAACTCACATTTCGAGGCCGTTTAAAAGCCCAGTACTTTATATAATGAGCCTCCCCAATCCAATGTACTTAAATCGCCCCAAACCTCAGCCTCAATGCCGCAAATCACAGGTGCTTACAAATATACCAAATGCGGTAACTGGCGCGCATCGGCAATTCAAACTCAGATCGACCGGTCTGTCTATCGACAGAATTCATAGACAGACGGTCACCGGTCTAATTACAGCTAATCACGGAACCGAAGGCGCAAACAGAAATTTTCTCTTTTGGACAGTTTTTGAATTCCGCGACCGATTGTCCCATATCTCACTAAGTTCTCCTTCTATTACTTCGAAACCTATACCATTCTTTCACAATAATTCGTCCGCAATTAGTTATAGAAAATAAAGTGCCGAAATATATCTCCATTCCTTACATGACACCGGGGCCTT